>VWZP01001408.1:465817-732302 GCA_013396995.1 Dicaeum eximium | reverse complement strand
TATTTTACAGCAGGAGAGTGCTTTGGTGATTAACCAGCAAGAGCAAAACCCACCACATTTAGTGGTGCATTTGGCCGGGAAAAATTCAGATTGATTGAAATTGGGAAAAATTCAGAATTGGTGAACGTGAAAACCACTACAGCAGCATCTGTCTATGCAATGTCCCTGAGCAGTTCCAAGCCTCTCATATGCCTGCTCTTTGGTGGCACCAACAGAAGAGCTTCCAGCATCCAGGCACCAGGCTTCCATCTTCATACTGCAAATAAAATGTTTGTTTTGTAAGACAGAGCACTTGATTTTTTAATATCTGTCATGGTTTGAGGCTTACAACGTGTTGGTCGAACTCTGATCCCATTCAGTGAGATCCCAAGTGAAGAAATTCAGGAGGAANTTACTTCTTTACATTGACAAATGGGAAGGGAATGTTTGTGGAGGGAGGAGAAGGGTCTGAAGGGTTTTGATGGGGGTTTTTTTCCCTTTTTTTTCTCTCTCTTTTAGTTACTGTTAATAAACTGCCTTTCTCTTGAAGTTTTGAGCCTGCTTTGCTTTTCTCCTAGTTGTTCTTATTTTACAGCAGGAGAGTGCTTTGGTGATTAACCAGCAAGAGCAAAACCCACCACATTTAGTGGTGCATTTGGCCGGGAAAAATTCAGATTGATTGAAATTGGGAAAAATTCAGAATTGGTGAACGTGAAAACCACTACAGCAGCATCTGTCTATGCAATGTCCCTGAGCAGTTCCAAGCCTCTCATATGCCTGCTCTTTGGTGGCACCAACAGAAGAGCTTCCAGCATCCAGGCACCAGGCTTCCATCTTCATACTGCAAATAAAGTGTTTGTTTTGTAAGACAGAGCACTTGATTTTTTAATATCCCTGAACATTCACTGCTCAAAACGTGTATCTGGAACTCTGATCCCATATTCAAAGTAATTACTGCAGTAAACCTGTGCACTGGTTATTCTGAGCATGTGAGGGATTGCCCTGGAACAGACAAACCCAAATCTTTAGCTCAGCATTTCTAAGTGAAACTAGCACTAACATGAACTTAACTCTCTTTTAAAGTCTAACAAAGTGCACAACAAATTGTTCTGCACTAATGAAGAAAAAATTATGAAAATTGAAGGTCAAACTGTCTTCTTAACTACAGCAACATAAGACATGGAGAAAGGCTCTCATTAGGGCTACTTCAGTTTTACACTGAAGAACAGATTGAACTTGGAAAAGTCTATTTTTAAATCGTCTCTTACTTAAATCATCAGATGAATGGCTGCTGGGAGTATTTTACAAATAAGCTGTTTGGTCCAGCACTTTTAGAAGCTTTGAGGTATGCAATCACATTGTAAAAACTAATGAGAGACTGATGATAGTTCTCAGCTATTTTGACAACAGCCTTAAAATCCTCCATGTGAAAGTGATAAAATTCTGCTTTTAATTAGAAAATCAATAATTTAATGCTTGTGAACTACACAGAATTTTTGTGCAAACGAGTTCTCAGATTGCTTTAACAGTGTACCAGAAGTAAAGCGCTGAAAAAAATTACTGTACTTCAAGACCATAAAAGTACTCAGATTTCTTGTTTTACTTGCAGTGACAGGACTTTTAAAGCAGAATGATTATAGGTTTTCCAAGGTTTCTTGTGTCACTGACAATCCAGGTACTTAACCTAAGGAAACAAACCACAACTTTGCCTAGATTCCTGTGTATACATCCAGATCCCTGGCTGTGTAAGTTAACCTAACTCCTTTCAAATCCTGATGTCTCAGACAAGTTAGCAGAAGGATTACCATAAAGAAAACCCAACTAATTTCAACAATTTGAATTTTCTTAGACTGGTATAAATTAGCAAATTATTAAAATATAGGTTCAACTGTGAAATTAACACAGATTGATGTTACAACTCAGAATCTACTTACATGGATTATGACAATACAACATCTGAATACAAAATAACCCAGGATCAGAACTGAGGATGTTCCAAAACAGATAAAAATCCACATACATGCAGTATCCTCTGACTGTGCTCTCCCCTTTTAGAGACCTCATCCACCTGTCTTACATGGCTGGCCCCACTCTTTCCTTGACTGTCTCTGAGCAGCCAGCACAGCTTCAGCTTGCTCTCTTGTGGCCAACATTAGAGCTACAACTATCCCGGTTCTATTCCCCTCCAAGAACCTCTGTGACCGGCTCTTCTAAAGCATGATGAGTTTCCTCAGATTACAGTCACAGCTGAACCTCATAAACCACTCAGACTTGAGCCCACAACCAATTAGGGTGGTTTAACATGTTACCAAGCATCAGCTGAGAGATACAGAACCGAGTGTATGCAGATTTCCAGCCCACGGCAAAAAAACACCAAAACTTTGAGCTTGGTTATTTAAAGGTTACTGTCTTGGCCATGCATTTGCTAACAGGTCAGGGCAACTTCAAAGACATTCTGGCATCACTAACTACTTCTGGTCTTTAGCTGTTTTCATGACTTGTTGGGTAATTTGTGTTATTTTTTAATGTATTTTTGAAGATACTGAAAAGGTGAGGGCTTTTAAAGACTGAAATATTCCTTGATACTTTATTAACGTTGTGTCAGGCATTATTAAACTCCAGAAATAGTTTTATGCTAGTAAAAAGAAAAAATGGTTTCGTGCACCAGAGGTGGCACAAGTGCACAGACAGAAGCAGGATGAGCAAAGATGTGTCGCTGAATAACATTTCCCCCTTAGCTGTCAGCCATATGAGCTCTAAGTGCTCTCCCCAGCTCTCAGGAATAACAGTGGAAACACATCTCACAACACCAGAACTGCAGCAGCCCTGAAACGAGCTTGAAAGGAGATGACACCGCTCTGCACAGGGAGTGAAAAGGTGCCAGCCTTTTCCTTTGCTGAGTTGCAAACACAGCTGCTCTTATTGTGGGTATGACTGTAATTTCAGGAGTGATCTTGTTACAGGAGTTCATTCATTTTTAAAAGGACCTATCAAAAGCCCACTCCATACCAGCAGAAGAATCATCAGTTTGTGGTAAAACCAGAAGTTAAAAGCATTCCACATTTGCTATTATGCCTCAAAACCATTATCATCACTCTTCTGAAACAATCAGTAACACTGAGTGATGGGTGTTTGATTAATAAACATTAACTGCATTTATTGCTGAACATAAAAGGATAATCAGTACAGAAATTATACTTTGACTATTGGGTTACTTGATCATTAACCTTTGTAACAAATGAAACACTTGGGCAGCAGAGGGTTGGGAGTTACTCAGATTAAACAAATTACTCACCAGAACAACAGTAACAAACTACAAAGCGCACTGAGCAATAGCACCAAAACTGATCTTTGTGACCCAGCTATGTGTATTCCTTCCAGAATTCAAAGGACAAGTCCCAGAACCACAGCAACCCCTGGGCAACAGCTTCAGCTTCAGCTGCAGAGAAAACCAGATCAGCACCCTCACCTGTCCCACCACACAGCCATGGTGAGGCAAGACTGGAGGCACCTGTGTGTGCTGAAAGGTGGAGGGAAGAGCAAGACTGACCTTTTAGGAAAGTGTAACCTCAGTTTCTCTTTCTGTTAAAAGCAAATAAGCGCAACTTTTGCAAGTTAGTGTATTGCCAAATATTCTTCTAGCCAATTTGTCTTTCTTATTCCTTCTACCAGGAGCCAAAATCCTTGTTCTTCCTACACCGCTGCCAAAAATTCTGATCAATGTCACAGACATTCCAACCAAGCTCATGGATACAACCAAGGTGCAATCTTGCTCACAAACTCTAAGTATTATCAAAATATATATGTATGATTATGTGAGATTAAAGCAAAAAAAGCCAACACTCCCATGTCTTTTACTAAAATTGCAAATATTTCAAATGGTTCATGAAGATTTGAACTATATTTGCACTGCAGTCAGTACCACAAGGACCACAAGTAGGATAGAAATCTCATAAGATCCTACAAATGAGGAGTCAGTAGCAGTCTGTAAGTTTGGTTTATTCTTGAGTGTTTAGAATAATTATACAATGCTAAAAAAGAAGGAAAGGGATAAAAATGAGATTATGTATTTATAAACACAGGTAAACATATGCATCACTGTGATCTATCTATAGTAGAATGGAAGAGACAAATGTTAAGATCATTTTAGGTGGATGGTCTTAAACATCCATCTTGTATAACTATAAAATCATAGACTCCTAGAATGGTTTGGGTTGAAAAGGACCTTAAAGAGCATCTCGTTTCAATCCCCTGCCATGGGCAGGGACTAGACCAGGTGTCTCAGAGCCCTGGCCTTGAACACTCGAGAGGATGGAGCTGCCACAGCTTCTCTGAGCAACCTGTGCGAGTGTCTCACATTCTCCGTATAAACAATTTCCATCGAGTTTCTAATCTAAACCTCCCTCTGTCGGCTTGAGTCCATTCCCCCTTGTCCTGTCACTATCTTACTTGTAGGAACATGTGCTAATAATGGACATAATGAAACATACGGCCCTAATATCTGTAAATAGTGTATGATTCATATCTCTTCTGGAATATAAAGGGGTTTGACAGCCCGCTGTCCGACAGCAGCTCGGGGTCACACCACACCAAGCCGCTCCTTTCCTTTTCCGGGTGCTCCGACACACTCCAGAAGGAGCACAGTTTCCAAGCCTCATTCCAAACATCTCCTCCCCCTCGGCCGTGTCCCGCTGCCCTCCCGGACACGGCTCCCAGGAGCTCCCTCCCTCCCTCCCTCCCTCAACCCGGCGCAGCGCCGCCTTCCCCCGGGCGGGGGCGCGAGCCCCCTCAGGATTCGCGCCATCCTGCCCCCAGCTCCCCCGCGCGCGCTCGGCCGCGCCTGCTGATTGGTGGTGTTCAGCGCGGCCCCGCCCGCGCGCAGGCGCTCTGGTGCGAGTGGCTTCAGTGGCGGTGTGTCGGAGCTGGGGCTGAGAGCTCGCGGTGCCCGCCGGGGCGATGTCGGGCCGCCCGCCGCGGCAGGAGGAGGGGGAGAGCGCGGCGCTGCGCCACAAGGAGGAGCTGAGCCGGCGGGTGAGCGGAGGCGGCCCCGCGGGGCGCTGTGCCGGGGTCCGGGCCGAGGCGCGGGCGGCCCCCGGAGCCTATTGGCTCGGGTGCGAGCAGCCTGAGGAAGAGGAGGGCGGGTGCTGTCAGAGACTGGGGCTCCTGTACCCGGGGTTGCGCCCTCGGGCCCCGAGAGCGGCCAGCATCTAGCGAGCCCGTGTTGCCTCGCTAATATTAGCTCGCTTGTCAGATTGATATTTTGGGTCTTACTGCTTCAGATTGAGCTTGAAATATCAAGTGAGGCACAGTGAGGTTTTTCTCACAGAATATCGCGAGTTTCAAGACACATCTAATGGTCGAGTCTATCTCCTGCGCTGCGCTGGACACCCCAAGAATCACACCGTGTGCCTGAGCACATTATACAAAAGTTATTTGTCAGGCTGGTGCTGTGACCACTTTCTCTGGGGAGTTCAGTACCCGACCACCCTCTGGGTGAAGAATCAATTCCTGCTATCCAATCTAAACATCCCCTGACCCAGTTCCAGGCCGTTCCCTGTGGTACTGTCACTGGTCACCAGGGAGAAGAAATCAGAGTCTGCCCCTCCACTTCCCCTCCTAACTTGTACACTGCTGTGAGGTCTCCTCTTAATCTCCTCCAGGCTGGACAAACCAAGTACCCTCACCTTCTCATATGGCTTCCTTCTAGTACCTGGTTCAGCTTTATGTGCCCAAAATGTCCCAAGGGATTTTAGCCATAGAGACTGATGCTCCTCATTTATCCACTCCGTCTTCCCTGATGCCCACAGCTTTGTTCAGTATGCAGTCTGCCGAGCCCTGTGGAACTTCCACTCCAAAAAACCTCAGAGCAACCTTGCAGTATTCCAATGGGGCCTACAGGGAAGCCAGAGAAGGGGCTCTTCATCAGGAACCGTAATGATAAGACAAGGAGTAATGTGTACAAAATGAAAGAGGGCAAATTTGAGGTAGACACTAGGCAGAAGTTCTTTGCTGTGAGAATGGTGAGGCACTCACACATGTTAGTTGCCCTGAGAAAGCTGTGGCTGTCCCAACCCCAGAAGTGTTCAAGGCCAGGTTGGATAAGCCAGGTCTAGTGGCATGTGTCCCTGCCTGTGGGACTAGATGATCTTTAAGGTCCCTTGCAACCCCTTGACCTTATGTGATTATATTAAAAAAATGACTTCTGCATGGCCACTTGTAGAGACAGTGATGTTTTTGATTGCCTGGAAGCTGCAAAGCTGGGACATCCCAGAGCTACAGGATGTCTTCTGTTGTGCCTAAGTGTCTGGTTTAGTCCATAGCAGAGGATGGCTCTGCTGCTTTCTTTATTGGTGTTATAGATACGAGAGATTGATGTAGCTGCTGGAAAAGTTGTACTTTCAGTGTGCCATTTTCAGTTTGGCTGACCTCACTCTGTGGCAGCTTCCTACTGTTGCACCAGTTCCAGGAGACACAAAGGAAGAGCAGAGCAACCTGTGTTGTTTGCTTCTAACAAAAAGCATTGTGCCCTCTGAACAAATTTTGTTCAGTTTCTGGCTTTTGCAGCAGTCCTTCTCATTACTCTTCAGCATTCACAGCTGCAATTGTAAAAGAAAATGGGACTATCTGCCACATCTATCAGTGCAGAACGGAGTGGTAATTCTCTCTAAGAAAGTTATCCAGAGCAATAGAAAGGCTCCCATTGCTCCTAAAACAGTTCTAGAGTATTTGGATTTTCATTAATTTCATTTTGAATCTGGAGCATACCTGTGATTATAGAGTGTATTCTTGATATTATGCTAATTTTTTAAACATTATTTGTAGTTGTATTAGTTGTGTACATGTTCTCTTCTGAGGGGGAAAAATGTGCTCTCTGACTATAAATAGCTGTAGGTGCTCTGGCTTCCCAGAGGCTTTTGAAGGGAGGAGAAATACCAATCCATGCAAAGTAGTCTGTTTCTAGAGAAATTAAGTATGTAATTTTTATACTTACTTTGTCTTCAGTGATTCCTTTGGAGAACAGCAGCTATACATGCATGTTGCTATCTAAAAATATCAGTAGACCTGCTCACCACTAGGATTGTAATATGATGTCTTGATTTTATAATTAAATTCAAATGCATCTTTTGCCTTTCAGATTAAAGAGCAGAAGGTTGTAGTCGATGAGCTTTCTAATTTGAAGAAGAACCGGGTAAGGTTTTACAAATTTGCTTTTAACTATTTCATTTTACCAGAGAAATAAACATATAGACAAGGGAGGCAACAAAATCAGAGCATGCTGTCTTTAATTTGTTGTAATACAGATTTTAATAAACATCTGGTCTGCTGTGCTCAGCATAATTTGTCCTGTAAATAATTTGATTATGTATACTTGTGCAGTGTAGGGGTTTTTTGCTTTTTTACGTTTTATTTGAGTTACTTCATTAACATGTTTGAGTTGATCACAAAGATTCATGAGCTATTCTGTGCAAATGCTTTTTCTGTGCATTTGTTTAAAATAGAGTGTCATCCCTTGTGGATGAGGAAAAGAGAAATTCAGGATTGTCTTAGGTTGAACATTAAATGCTTTTGATGGTACAGCATTAGAATGCTGATGTTGGCAGGGCAGAACTTAACCCTTCACTTTATACCAGGAGTGTCTCTTTGGACCCATACCAGCTTCTGCTGCAGCTTGGTTCCAGAATCTGCTGCTTTGACTTAATACACTGTGGGTTTTGTTTTACAGAAAGTTTATAAGCAGCAACCCAATAGCAACATATTCTTCCTTGCAGACCGGACAGAAATGCTGTCTCAGTGCAAAAGTAAGTTTGCAGTGTAAAAGTATCTCAAATTGTTAGTGTTTAAAAGCTGTATTTGTAGCTGATTTCAAAGGTATTTTAAAATGAGAAAATTGCAGCTGTGTGTCAAATACAAAGTAATAGAAGAATGGATAATAGAGGTGATGGTGGAACAAGCATTACAAGAGTACAAATTTAATTTTCTGGAGTGAACAATTGTTACTTCCCTTTGCTTTGATTTCGGTTAATAGTGTTGCCATTTTAATTGTCAGTTCCCTTTTCTTACTACAAATGTTGAAGTCATACTGATTATATAGGGAGGAATGGCCATTCCGCTATTGCACTGTGGCTTTCTTTGGGAAAAAAAAAATCATCATCTTTGTACAATTAAAGAGGAATATGCTACAGCAAGCTTATATAGCTCGTGTTAATAATGATGGAACACAAACATAGCACTTTGCTTAATTAGTGTTTTATGTTTATCACTTTAATTGAACAAGTGGCTGGAGTTAATACTTATGTAGATATACTCTTAAACTTATCTATGCATAAACTTTCCTGTTTATGAAACTGATTATTTGTGTAATTTTCTCTTACACAGATACGTTAGATGAATTAAAGAAGGCACATCAGGAGCTGGAAAATTCAGAAAAGGCTAAAATCAAGAAGTAGTTCATGTGAATTCCCCATTGCAATGTGTGGTATTTGCTGTGTTGTTACCTTTTGCAGCCAGCGTGCGATTCACGATTTCCTCAGTGAAGACATCCTCTGCCATCTGAGAAGAAGAGGACCAGACATTAGCCAACAGTTGATAAAAACTGTGTCTGATCTCTCTTATGAATGTCTGTTTTCAGGCCACGTACTTCACTTGAGGGGATTGGTGACTCCTCAGCCTCTGGAAGATGCCAATAACAATATTTTTCTTTGGAATGGAGAAATTTTCAGTGGAGTGCCTGTAGGAAATCTAGAGAATGACACTGAAGTAATGTTTCATCATCTGGCTTTATGCAGCAGTGAAATGGACATTTTGTCACTCTTCTCATCCCTTCAGGGTCCCTGGTCTTTTATTTATTATGAAGCACCCAGACACAGTTTATGGTTTGGCAGAGATTACTTTGGTCGTCGTAGTTTGCTTTGGCAATTCAGTAATGAGGTTGACAGCGCTTTCTGTCTCACATCTGTAAGCGGCTGTTCTGAATCAGGCAACCAATGGCAAGAAGTCCCAGCATGTGGTATTTTCAAAATTGATCTCAAAGCTTGTGCAGCAACTAAATCTTTGTCTTTAACATTGTTTCCATGGAAGTACAGCTGCAGAGAGAAAGCAGTAGAAGAAACATGCGTTAATGTTCTTGACGAAGTGTCAAAAGGATTACCAAACCATGTACGTCTCGTGGTGAACGAATCAAAGCTGTGTCTTAGAGCACCAGTTATCCCCTTAAATAAGACAGTTTCTAAAGCTTCAGGTGCATGTCCAGGGTCTAATTTTAGCAACATTAACTGTGTGGTTTCTGTAGAAACCCTTCAAGAATTTCTTGCAGAGGAACACAAGAAAAAATTAGCCTGTCAGTTTATTGATGTTTTAAATGAAGCAGTCAAGAGACGAGTCCTGTGTCTCTTCAGAGATCCAGATCAGAAAACAAGAGAAGTTCCAAGCATGTCTCATAAGAAAGCACATGTTGCAGTGCTCTTTTCTGGTGGCATTGATTCTATGGTTATTGCAGCCCTGGCTGATAAACACGTGCCTTTGGAGGAGCCAATTGATCTTCTAAATGTAGCTTTCATGATGAAAGAGCAAGCTAAGCACAGGGGTACCACTAAAAGACAGACCAGCCATGAAGTACAGCTTGATTTGCTTTGTCCTCAAGAAAGCTGTCAAGATCTTGATGCTGACACTGGTACTCATTTATCTTGCTTTGATGTTCCTGATAGAATCACTGGTAGGGCAGGACTGAAGGAATTAGAAGCCATTAACGCTTCAAGAACTTGGAACTTTGTGGAAATTAATATTACACTAGAGGAATTGAAAAAAATGAGAAAGCAGTGTATTAATTACCTAATCTATCCACTGGATACAGTCTTGGATGACAGTATTGGCTGTGCAATTTGGTTTGCTTCCAGAGGAGAGGGTTTCATTAGTAACCAAGGAGATCTGAAACCATATAAAAGTTCTGCAAAGGTAGTGTTTTGTTTTGTTTTGTTTTGTTTTGTTTTCTGCCCTGTTTGACTTCTGAATGTAAAAACAGCTTTGTTGATTCAGAAATCAGCTGGGATCTTTGCTATTTGTAAGACTTCTGAAATTCAGTGTCAGAATGTAGAATATTCTGTAATTATAATATTTGTGTAATTCTAAAGTTAAAAATCACATTCAGTTTTTTTGTCATGTAATGTGCATGGCTTTTCAGTGAACTTGGATATGCAATAATATGTGTAGGAAAAAACATGACCACCATCTATCATTTTTGATTCTGATTTCTCTCTTCTTTGTTCCTGATGGTTTGTGTAGGGAAGAAGGAACTGTTTAATTTTAGCTCTTGAAGGCATAGTAATGGGCCAAATGTAATAGTGATTTTTGTCTTGAGAAAACATTTTATTGTGCTTACTGAGTAGTGTAAGCCATTTTTACTTTGTGTAATGTGGTTGTTACTAACCCCAGTACCTGGTAAATGAAAAGTGTACATTCATACTCTGGGTGTACATTCAGGTTACTATAACAATTTTTAAAGGCTGGTGTTTAACAAATGCTGTTTATTGTCATAGAAACTAACAAAGACATTTTTCAAATATACTGGTGTATTTGTGATACATATTGCATTATTTTGATGTTTTTTCCTTGCTCCAGTAGCAATGTTTGTGTGTACTTTAAGGTCTGATCATGAACATAATTCAAGTTACCAGTGACTTTACTGGGAATTGTTTCACGTTTTCTAACTGTGTAAGGCACAGCCCATTCTGATGGGTAATATCTTTAGAAGATGTGTATTTAAATTTTTCTCCTTAAAATGTAGTTAAACATTTAAGGTCTGTTACATATTAACTTGCATAGATACTAAGATTTCTTATATTCTGTTTCCTCAGGTTGTGCTTATGGGAACTGGAGCAGATGAGCAGCTTGCTGGTTATTCTCGACATCGTGTTTGCTTCAGAAGAGATGGCTTAGAGGGTCTTAATAAAGAACTTGAAATGGAGTTAGGTCGCATTTCTTCTCGAAATCTTGGTAGAGATGACAGGATCATCGGTGATCATGGAAAAGAAGCCAGGTATTATTGTTTTAACATGGAGCAAAACTGGTTTTGCTGGTTAGATGCAGTTTTTAAGACCACTAACAAAATTTTAGTTGAAACTTCTGCGTGTTTTATTGTCTCTAGTTCTGCTGTGGTTTTGTTAATGCGTACTGTGTTGGGCAGTTTTTGGTTTTGTTTTTTTAAAAAGTGGTCTGTAGTATATTGTGGAAGAGTTTACTTAAGGAAATTTAGCAACTTGATTTCCATCTAAAAGGTTTAAGAAGCAACAGATGTTGAAATAAGCAAATTCTAGCTGGTTTTATAATTTTAAGCTAAACTGTCTTTTGCACAACTTTGAAGTGTTCTGGTGTGGACCTTTGGGGAGGGTCTCTGGAGAATGACAGTGTAACAGGAGCTGTGTATTCCTATCCTATCCATGCAGTAAAGGCATAGTCAATATATCCACCACATTTCCTGGCTGTTAAGTGTGAAGAGCTGAAGAATCATTTTATTTTTGTCTACTTCCTCCATGCTACCAACTTGAAAAATGTTCCTTAGTTGTTGTCCAGGAGCAGAGGCCACTCAGGTGCATGAAAGGTTTTGTCATGTGATCTTTGTGCCAGTTTTTCCAAATCTGTTCTTACTTGTACATTTTCAGTTCAGCACAAGAACAGTTGCAGTGGTGGATGTGCAGTACTCTTAACCATGCACATGATTAGGTATGAATGCCTGAAATTCAGAATGATACCAGCATTTCTTGTGTAAATCTTTTTGTTTCAAAGTTACAGTGTAGTTTCGCACAGTCTTTGCATGTGGTAAAGGGGAAAAACCAAGATCATTGCTATGAAATTTTTAAAGTGTCTTTCCCCACGTAAATCTCTTTCAGGTTTCCTTTTCTGGATGAAGATGTTGTCTCATTTCTCAATTCTCTGCCCATCTCAGAAAAAGCTGATTTGACTTTACCTCGAGGAATTGGCGAGAAACTGATTCTGCGCCTTGCAGCCAAGGAGCTGGGCCTGACAGCCTCGACTGTTTTGCCAAAAAGGGCTGTACAGTTTGGATCTCGGATTGCAAAACTAGAGAGCAACAGTGAAAAAGCATCTGACACCTGCAGCAGACTGAAGCTACTTTCAGTAGATGAATTATAGAGCTTTATCTTGAGATGTTGCACTTATTCTATATGCAAAGTCAGCAAATCTTTTGAGTTTTCTTAGAATGCTTGGTCTGGGTTTTTTTACACACTTGGACATAATTATTAATAACCAGAGTTGTGCATATGTATGAGGAACTCACTATGAATGCATGCTGCACTTACAAGTTTTTTTGTTTTAATACTGAGAATGCTTAGTTTGGAGTAGTAACTGGAATCACTTCGGTGATAGCAACACAGCATTTGTTTCTCTGACAAATTTTCAACTGTTAAAAAAAGGTTAAACTGTTAAAAAAAAGGTTAAAAAATATAAGCATATATGATGAGTAGGTGAGTTCTTTGATACTTTAAACTTAGAATTTGAGTCTTTACAGTCTTACTCCCATCCCTCTGAGAAGCATTTCATGAGACTGTCGATTTTGAGAACCTCTCAGAAGTCTAAGCAGCATCCTCCAGCCAGCTGTTCAAGTTCTCTGCACTAAAGGAACAGAGGAAGCTGGATTTTCACCCAGTTTCCCAGCTGACAAGAAGAAACATTGTACTGACAGAAAACTATACTCCACTTCCCAGCAGTGACTGAAACCAGTACTTTGGTCTTGTAATCCAAGTATTGTCACTAACCATAACAGCATTGAAACAGTTTTCATTGAACAATTTATAGTTGCATTTATTTTATTAAGTTACTTTTTAAGATGCCAACCATCGTATCTTTTTTAATTTTGGCACCTTGATGGAATCTTCTTCAACTCTTTTTGAAATATCAATTCCCAGGGGAGCTCTAGAAAACAAAATCATGTATTTGTTAAAAATTAACATCGTCATTGCTATATCACACAGATGTACAGCTTCACAGACCTTTTTTACAATTATCACGAGAGTCAAAGTATTTCAGTACATTCCCTGCACTTCTAACATTGTGACCATTAAAATAGCCTATCTGAAGCTGTACCTGGAAACATCTATACAAAGAGGAAATACTTGCATCTGTAGAAACACAGCTGTGATTTCAAAGCCATCTTCTGGGCCTGTTGTTTCATTTAGATTCTGATTTTAGTTGGTAATTCATTTTACGTCTTGCTGAAGAATGCAAAACACTAGAGATTCACAGGTATCTCCTATGATAATCTTAAATAATGTATTGTCTACAGCAAGTGAAGTTTTTTAGTTTTTAAAGTTTTTTATTCACTGCAATATATACAGCAAATTATTTTTGAAGTATTTTATAATTTTTCATGTGAAAACTCTAATACTATTTTATTTGAGACCATCTAAGTCTGTTTTTCTGAAAAGGGAAAAAAAACTGAAAAAAATTATAAAGTTTAAGACCAGCTGGTACTTTTGAGATATCCGCATTGTGTTTGGCCTTTAGCCTAATATCTACACAATCATAGTAGGAAAACACATAGAACTGTTATGTATGGTAAATTATTTCTTTATAATTTATATTTATTATTTATATTTAAAACTGCCTTGGAAAGTAACTTTTGCAATTTATATGTGCTGCAGAGAGACTCCTCAGCAGCTTGTGCTTCTTTCTCATGTGACCTCTTCCCCTTTCAGTGCCCGCAGTGAGCAGTGAGGAAGGAGACTGGGAACAACCAGTCACTTACCTTGGCTCATAGCGGATGCCAGCAGTACTGTGTAGAACCCCCAGCCCTGCACGTAACCTTTCAATGCCATTCCTGAGCAACAAAGCAATTACATAAAAATGTATGTCACAACTCTGCATATGAGCACATCGTTCAAAATGAGCGTCAGCACAAAAAGAGGTTCTTGACTTGCATGCCAACTGTGCTCCTGTAGTGTTGTTTAAAGAGAAACAACTCTTACCATGCAATCATAACACCATTATCAGTGCAGAGTCTTGGAGGAGGACACAGTAAAGCAAAATCATTTACATCTGCCAGATTCTTTAGACCTTTTCGGATATACTGATTACTTGCAACTCCTCCTGATACAACCTGACAGCATTTCAAAAAGAAGAAAAGGCATTAACTCAAAAGCACTTAGGGGTCACACACAACTAGCATCATGTTTAGAAAAGGGTTATCTGTTAAAGTTCTAAAGACAGCAATAAATGCTGCATTTGAGGATTAAAACATACCAGAAAAGAGTATGCTAGTGAGCTTATTATGCAGAAAGACATTCCTGAAGCACGTCAGTCTAATGGAAGGTGTCCCTGCCCATGGCAGGAGGGTTGGAATGGGGGTGAGGTCCTTTCCAAGCTAAACCAGTCTATGGTTCTACTGTAACTAGAACAGCTATCAGGTATTGGAGGGCACAAGGTCAAGTTGTTATGGGAGGTTAGATTAGATGGTAAGAAAATCTCTCTCTAGCTTAAAAGCCAGCTAAATATTTATGACCGTTACTTCAATATTGTTGGTATTTTAACAATATAATACATACTGAGATCTTCCTTATATGTCAAGGTAGAAACTACAACAAGGCATCTGCATCTTCAAATGATGTTACAGAGTCTGATAAAAGAAGAAAAAAGTATACCCACCAAAGTGGCATTTTTTGATGGTAATATGCTGTGTTTGATGCAGAAGAGCATGGCTCGATACGTCCTCTGGATAATATGAACAGTCACTGCATGCTGTACAGCAGCAGCAACATCCTTAACACAGGACAGGATCTCACCTTCCTGAATACCTATAAAAGTATATCATCAAAGGGGGCTCCTGAGTGTAGGTCATCAAAACCTCAGTTTGTATCTGACTGCCTAAAAATACCTTCTTCTTTTTCTTTCTGTACAATGGCATAATAAACGAGGTTTTGAAGTCCAGAGAAAGAGAAGTCGCAGTTCCGATATTGCTGCATGGGCAGTGGGAAGGTGAGCAGTTCCTGGTTCCCAGTCTGAGCCAAGTGCTCTATGGCCTTCCCCCCAGCCATGCTGTGGCACTCTGGGTGCTTTCTTAGAGACAGTCTTCGTGCCACCTAAGGAGATGACAAACAGCAGACTTGGAATCAGTTCCTCCTGGAATGGCATCACTGTACTGTAGTCCATGGAGTAAAATGTGACACCAAAACATCCAATCCAGTGTGAAATTACAAACAGGGCATGGTAAGGGTAAGACATAACACCAGCCCAGCAGGATTTTTTTTTTCTTGGAGTATTAAGAAATGCAATTCTAGAACAATCTGGCCAAACATAAGGATCAACAAATTTTGTGGGAAATATTAATTACTCCATTTTTAAGCTATAGAAACACACATGGACTGCCATACTGTATTACCAGATACAGAGGAACAAAGCTGGTTTCAACTTTTGAAAATCCCCTTTCTGATTCTATGCATTCTCCCAATTTTTTAATTAATATGCACAAATACTGTTTAAAAACACTGTCTGAGAACAAAGCCATGAGTGACCAATTTTACAGGCTCTACTCAGGGACCCAAAAAGCTTAAAGATTCTGAAGGCCAAACCATGCTTTACAAACTCTAAAAACTAAAATTAGTAAGAACTGTTTTAACATGCATTGTTTATAAAATACCTCTATAATTCTTCTCTAATTAATACAACTTCTTTGTATAATCAGTTTCAATGAAACATCCAACACCAGTTTTGTTTATGTTGCCTATTTGCTAAAATATAATTAATGTATGTACGTTACAATTGATGTTTTGTGTACATTTTTAACAGTCTTTTGTATCTTAAATCTATGGCATTTCAAAATAGAAAAAAGGAGTTACACTGAAGTTACAGTCAAAGAAGAAAATTTGTATTGCACTGAATTGCTGTCCTCAGGCTGATGAAAAGACTACCATTATGTAGTAGAAGTGCAATAAAAAGAAGAGAACTAAGGAAAGGTAAGGAAAGGCAGTAGTACCTTATCCAGCATGTCACCCGGTGCGATGTCGATGGACTGTCCAAGCAGGAGGAAATCTGAAACTCCTTGTGCTACTGCCAAGAGGCAGTGGCCTCCAGAGATTAGGAGAACTAAGAAGGGAAATTCCAGGTGATGTGTGAGCCTGATGGTCAGTGCATGTGCCTCCATGTGATGGATGGGGATGAAAGGCTTCTGGTGCCTGTTGACCAAGCTCAGGCTGTACTGCAGCCCCACGCCCAGGCTCAGAGCAAGCCCAGGTTTCACTGTGGTGGCCACAGCCGCAAGCTCGGCCACAGAAACGCCGCTGGCACTAAGGGCCTCTTGAACCACTTGGTCGATGTTTTCTCTGTGAAGCTGCTGTGCCACCACGGGAATTATTCCTCCTGTTCTAGGAAAACCAAAGAATTGCAATGCATTGGTAGCTCATAACAGATAGAATGCCATAAAAATAGTTTTCAGGCACCTCTTAACCTTGTCGTATCCTGCCTGTTTCCTTAGTGCATTCTCAAATGCCTTGTTTAGTGTCAAGGGCACTGAAGGGAGCATAATTATCAGTGGAAGGCCAGAAAAGGATGTGACTTGCCCTTTTTTGGTACAATGCTTTTTAAATGTATCTCAACACTGTTCCAAAACAATGTAACAATATTCACAACCCCTCACTTGTCAGCTCATGTTCTTAACCACCAATGCTTATATTTGATTAATTTTCCTTTTAAAAAGTCAAGAGATTTGGTGATTTTAACAGTAGCAATGATTTCATCTTTTATTCAAGCCAGAGAAGTCATCTATCTCTCTTTGAAAGAAAATACTGGAGGAAACCTGTAAAACGCATGGCATTTCTTTCCTCCCCCTTACTACCATCAGGCAGTATGTGTTAAGGCCAAAACGATACATCTTCACACTTACCCACCGTTTACTGAGTTTTATGGGCCAGGGAAGACTTCTATATGGATGATATTATAAGTAACAATAGCAATAAAATCGTTATTAAGGCAGAAGCTTTGAGGGAAGTCTGTTCTTACTGTAAATGAACTTGCTTCTGACAGTGCAGTGCTTCTCCCAGAACACAGCCAGCTTCATCCACCACAGCAGCGCCGGTGTCGTCGCAGCTCGTCTCTATTCCCAGAACCAGCCTGGGAGAACTCTGCCTTCCCAACTGAGCACAGCTGTTCCTCAGCCACGCAGCTCGGCCGTGCTTAACTGACTGCAAAACGCTTTTGGCAATGCTCTTCATTGTTACAATCTACCTGGTGGTTATGTCTAGAAGAGAAGTGTATACTTTCTAATTACTGGAGGGTTTTCAAGCACGTCTTCTGCTCTGCTTTTCTGAAGAGCTTTCAAAGTCATGAATGGCCACATACGACATTTAAGACCCTCAGAAAAAACAGCTGGAAGGTAACAAGTTGTTTTACCTGAATTACGTGTGAAGAGAGTTCCTCACCGCGCTTGTTGGTGGTGGCTCTTGCAGCCCTAAGGGAGGTCACAGCCCGCCTGTGACCCGCAGTGGGAACGCTGCTGTGTGGGCAGGGCAGGGCAAGTCAGGCCGCTCTGCCGCCTCACGGGCCCGGCCCCGTCTCCGCGGATCCCCGTCCGACCCCGGCCGGGGGAGCGGCGGCTGAAATCCCCGGCTCCGCCCCGCCGAGTCGCGGCGCACTGGCGTCGCCGCCGTGTCGCGATCTATGCCCGCCCCCGCCCGGCCCGGCTCCGCCCCGCCCGGGACACGGGCGGCGCTCCGGGC
The DNA here is from genome assembly GCA_013396995.1 of Dicaeum eximium. Lineage (NCBI taxonomy): Eukaryota > Metazoa > Chordata > Aves > Passeriformes > Dicaeidae > Dicaeum > Dicaeum eximium. Next base: position 714,606 of record VWZP01001408.1, on the reverse strand, counting down.
CCGCGCAGCCGCCGTGACGGGCGGGAGAGCGGCCGGGAGCGGGAGCGCTCCGCACTCCTCCGCAAGCCAAGGGCTTTGTCCGGCCGCCCCGAGGCACCCCGGCCTGCGGACACCACCTTCGGGCCGGGTCTTGCAGTCCCTGCCCCTCGGCAGCGACTGTCAAGGCAGCACAGCCTGGTGATGGGCGTTACTTAAAAATCAGCCAGTCACCACCTTCTGTGCAAACAACACACAGAAATTATTACTTCCAATTGCTAAAGAAAATTTGTAACTCACTGCCCTTTTTTTACTTTATCGATAAAGTAAATAGCCAGACGATTACTCTAGCGAAAAAACAAGTACACCACTGTAGGCTTGTCTTTTGATATTTTTAATTTTTTTTTTTTCAGCTCACTGGCTGTCACTGCAACCAAAATGTAAATCGAGTCTTAAATGGAGTCTTCTGTCAAATCTGAGCTGGTTTTGGCTGGCAGATACACAGCAGACTTCAGAATTCATACTTTTTCCACGACAGAGAAATAAGTGCTCAGAGCAGTAGATGTACCTCCTTCACTCTAATTCCAGAGCTGATAATACACAAGATTACCCCATACTACACAGTACCCCTAAAACACAGCATTCCTCCACATTTCCAAGACATGCAAGTTATCTATACCTTTTTCTGCAAAAGCATAGTTAGTCCATGTGATTTGCCTACTCACCTACTTCTATTCTAGCTTACAACCTACACAGCTTCCCTGATGTGTTCTGACACTTGCTCTGTAACAGAGCACCTTCTCCTACGACAGCAGCAACCCTTTCCCCACCACCTCACAGGCCTCTCAGCTACAGAATAATAACCCATCAGTGAATATCAGAGAAAACAGTAAAAAATCCATACTTAAAAAGAAATTGCCATTTTTCAGGATGTCCCATTTACACATAGAAAAGTCAGTATCCTGAAAAGCAAAATGAAATAAACACAACAGTGGCAATTTGTAAAAGCATACATAAACTGAGCTATCAAGTTGATGTGGAAATCCCCTGAGCTGGCAGTTAAGGACTTCATTCAGTCATTGTGACAAAAAAAAATATTCAAAAAAACAAAGATCACAAAACCAGAGAAGGCAGGAATTATACTATCAATTTATGCTTGCTGTCACAGTACTTACTGTGGGACAAACTTTTACAATGCAAAAACAAGCACAACCACTTACAATCCATTACAGCAGAAACTACCTAATTTCTCTTAATCTAAGAATGTGGCCTCACCAGTCCTTGGCATCGAGGATTCTGGATTTATATGTAAAGTTACCACCTGCATTATGGATGATGGGTATTTGTGAAACTCTGCTCTCCATTTCAGCTGTTACTTGCACCTTCCTTACAAGCCACTTGCATCAGCCACACGTGCAGTCTTAGTGGGGATTAGGCTTTAGAGCTGGGCCTGCCCAGTTCTTCATGGAAATCTTTCTTCTACACATTTCCAATCCACATTGAAGGCATCTTCTTATAAAGTCGATTTTCATCCCAGACAATGCTGCAGGAAGCAGGAATTGTATCTCAGACGTAAAAGCATCTCTCCCTGACCACGATGAGATACTCAGCACAGCAGACTACTCGTTTCCTTCACCCAGGGAGCAGCAGTAGCCATGTCAGGGCCAGCCAGTGTTGAACCTTCTGCTTAATATTTATTGATGCCAAAGATTCGAACCCCGTGCAACTGTGGCAGCTTGGGGATAAGCACGGTCAGGAGAGAGGCTGTGTTGAGGATAAAGTGTGTCGGATCATACTTTGTGTAGAAACTGGTCAGGAAGTACCTGCAGGAGAAAAGGGAGCAAGCTTAGCTGATGGCAGCCTAGTCTAAGGAAAAAGTGCTTTAGTGATTAGTAAGATTTTACTGGTTAACATCTGTCTCTGTATTAAGTATCTCACCTGAGGTTCTAGAGTATCTACATCAAAATTATGGTTTAAGTCTCTTCTTCCCATACTTCTCAAGGTGCTAAAAAGCAACCCTTAGTCTACTGATTTCTTCAGCACTTCTCCCCACCTTGAGGAATTATATATATTTTCCCAGTTTCTGTCCTTTATGAGCCAACTTTCTAAACATCATGCAGTACCTTCCCTCCCCTCTCACTCTGCCATGTAAGTGGACATGTAAATTTTCTTCAGGGACGAACAGAAAGACGCTTAGATTCAGATATTAAATATGTATCTGATTTTTCTTAGTTATGCAACCACACTTTTGTCAACAGAGACAGGTGTATAGAATTCCTAAGCTATTTGCATAGTGTAAATAGAAGACAATATGTACAAAGCAAAACTGACACCAGATCCCATTCACTGAGGACTGACACATTTCTACCCCACAAGTTGCAAAATGTTTAATAAATGCTGTCTCAAATGCAATTAGTTTAGATTTTCAGTATTTATGACTTCACAATCTCTTAAAGAAATTCAAGAGTTAACAGTAAGTTTTCCTTACAACATTTTTAATCTTTAAAACCTGTCCCATTAATAACTGTTTACAACTTTGATTTCAGTATGTGGAGTGTCAAAAGCAGAAGAAAGATTGTTGATTACATAGCCTGTAAATAAATACTCCCTACAGCTGTGATGTAGAAATAAACAAACAAGAAAAAAAGACAGAAAATGCTTTTAGACTGTAAATTGCAACCCATTATGTTGTAGCTTTTGAAATCATGGCTTTATGTGTCAATTGATCTATAACACAGTCTTGAACTCACAGAATTATAGGAGAGATTGTGAAGAACTTCCTTGAAGATGTGAATTGTACTCCGTAGTCCAGTTGTTCCCAATGTGTTAGTAGCCTAGCTTTGCCCTGATCAGGTGTTTCAAAAGGAGTTCCCTTTACTGCATGCAAAAACACATACATTCCCTGGGGAAAATAAAAAGTGAATACAGAGGCACTTTTAGTAATATTTTAAAATAATTGTTACATTGCTCAATGCATTATAAAAGTAAAAAAAAAAAAAAAAAAAAAAAAAATTTAAATTTACAAAAAAAATAAAAAAAAAAAAAAAAAAAAAAAAAAAAAAAAAAAAAAAAAAAAAAAAGACAGAGTGAGTGAATTCTCACCCAGAAGAGCTGCTGGCCTGTAATGATAAATTATTGAAGAGGAAGGAAGAGACAAGAAGGGATTTGCCTGAGACTGTGTAGAGTCAGAATTAAAGTCCAAGTCTGTGTGACATCCAATCCACTCCCTTGCCTTCTTTGCCTACACTAGTAGGCAGAAGTTCCATGAATTCAACAGAATTTTAACAAGCACTGTAACAAGTGTGGGGCTGCTGATTTGTATCACCACTTTCCTAGCACAGTGTTAACAGAGTGGTGAGAAGCAAAAATCTATCTACAAACACTGACAATATCACACAAACTCCTGCAAGCTTTCTCAGCCCCTTACCAGCTTCAAATCCTTAAAAACTGACTAAGCATTCTGCTGAATACCATCTGTCCACCTCTTTGCTGCTTCTCCTTAAACATGCTGGACTGTCCCTGTGACTGTTCCTGTTTGATGGGAATATGCCATGCCTGGTTTGTTCTGAAAGACCAATTTGGGCCTCTTGGTTTCAAACAGGGGAGTGCACCCTCTTCCAGTTTTAAAAAACACTAATTTTCTATCAAAGAGGGAACACCAACTCCAAGGAAGAGTCTCTATGAGACAATATCAAAGATTTCCTTCTCTTTCTTACGCACATACAAAAATTTTTACAGAAAGCTTTATATAGAAAAAAAATCAGATTTCTTCAAAATTCTTATAATGGAGGTGAAATCTCAGCAAATCACTTAGTGTCTCCTTCCACCTTTTTTTGGAACAGCCTCCAGACCAGAGCCCTGTGAACCTAGGACAATTGATTTGTTGAAATTTTTTGATTCATGACGTTTTCAGTTTGCAGTGTCTGTTTTAATAACCATAAAGACACTTTTAGGACAGGTCCAAATGCTTACTCCACATTTTATTTCCCAGTGGTACTTTCAGAAAGAACCACCAAAAATGCTTTCAAAGTTAGCTAAGAGTTTTCCATTAGTTGAAATCCAAGATTGGCTTTTTTGTCAAACCATTTGAGGATTTGTTTCCAAAAGAAGTGCCATTTAAATTCTGAAATATCCAACAGTGCAATTTATACTCATCTTCTAGTGTTCCACTACAAAACTACTTGCCAGTGCATGCTCTCATCCCTGCTGTCATTACAGCTACTTGCAATGAGTTCAGTAAGGCATGTGGGAAATATTTAGTAATACTTGTCTCTGCCAACATCTTCTGAAGTCAGACATGTCTGATGCTGTCAAAGATAACACACAAAATGCTCTAATGACAGTTACAATTCCAACAGTAGTTTTAAACCTATTTACAAAACCAAAAAGCTCAAATAAAAATTAAAACTTTACATCTGAGAGGATATTATCCATCCTCAGTGAACTATCATTTTCCTAAATACGGAAGGAGCTATCTTTTTGTCAAGTCTTCTTTGCTGGTAATGTTAGAAAGCTGAGCTAGCAAACCTCAAGTATGATCTAAATTGCTGGGTTATGGCCCTCTTTTCTCCGAGCATGGCAGGACCAATATAGATAGCTGCACCACTTTAAGTGATTACAAGAAAATTATAGTATTCTGGGGAGAGGAGCAGAAAGCAGCTCACAAAATCTTTTGCATGCAAAAATTCATCATGCAAATCACAACCCTCTGAATAACAAATGGTTTCAGGGCTGGGGTCAAAGTAGTTCAGTTTTTCCCACTGCTTTCAAGCAAGATTTCTCTCATGCCGTGTATGGTGACAACATTGTATGCTGAAGTCATTCTGTGTTATGCAGCTTGGCCAGAAATCAAAACTGGAAGAAATAGAATACAAACATTTCTCTTATAGAAAATAGGTAGGCTGCTAAAATTAAACATTTTGGGATACTAACAGATTTATGTGGAAAAATTAGTAGATAGTGTCCAAGAATTAAAAATGTGATAGTTTATGGATTCAGCACAGCTCTCTAACAATATACAGAACACTGTGAAAGTTGGTTGGCATGATGATTTTATGTCTGCAACCTTCCAGCCTAATTAAATGCTGTTTAAAAGAATATATAACTACATAAAGAATATTTAATGCCTTTCATGCTTAAACTGCAAGTGGTCGTGTATCACTCCTCCTCACAACAGCCAATCATTTGTGGATAGGCCAAGGAGAGGCGGTGTTTTGGATAGCAGGATTGCATTGTCCATACAGACTGGCTGCTTTCCTCTTCCCTTGCTACTGAAAATAAATACATATGAACAACCACTATTCAAATTCTGCTCCAAGAGAGGGTACTCACCAGGTTGTGAATGACATTTGTTAAAGTCCAGGCGACAGGGACACTGAAGAAGGGAATGCTGAGCAGGACAATGTGCAGCATGCCGACTCCGAGCGCGTATGTCAGCCACATTCCACGGCTGTTCATCACCCGAGTGTTTGGATTTACCTCGCTGTGGGCAACTCCTACGTTCATTTTTACCCTACAAAACAGACCTGTTTGTAGACTAAGACTGCTGTTGCAGAGGAGTACTTAATACATGCAATTTTCAAATGTGGGAAAAAGCTGCTTTAAAGAAGCAGGTCTGGAGGGAACACAGTGCATAAACCAGGATGTACCTCAAGATCTTCAAACTATGGTTTATAAAGAAATCAGTACAAAGGAACAGCTGGGAACCGTTTGTTTAAAACAGGTCCAAACAAAACTCACAAGCCTGCTACAGAAGGGACATTTAAAAAAAACCAGTAAGCTGTATGTCAGAAGCTAAAGTTGCAAAGCTGTAAGAAACCAAGCTAATAACTTTTATTCTCTGAATTAAGTTTCTCCATCCATGACAATATCCAGAGTTCTTTTCCACTTCCCACATCAGACAATCTTCCTCCTCTTTCTTGTTCATGTAATGGTAAGTGAAGAATTCTGCATATACCAACTACCCAGCCACCTACTTCTAGAAAGAACAATGAAGGAGTAACGTACGCCTCTTCTTGAAGCAAAGTTCAGATTTCCTCCCCTCCCCATCTATAAGTTTCCAGACAGACATTTCCATCTTTTAAATGCGGTTGAAATTAGAGAACGGGTTCAAAAGTTTTCTAAGACCCATGCAGAGATACACAGGATACTTTCGTATGCTGATATATCCAGAAAATTGACAGAACTTACCAAAAGTGCCACTCTCATCCTATTGCAGTTAAAATTTGTAATGATAATTTAAAAAAAAAACCCTAAACTATAGCTTAGTTCAAAGTCATATGATCTCTGGGACTATGGATATTAATTTATGGGAGAGGGATGAAGGTTTGTTTTTTTTTAGCAATCATCTGAATCAGAATACAAAAGCACTGTTTACCCAGCAAAAGCAAGTTTGCTTTTGGTAGGAAGTTTGTTTCTGACACTTACTTAGTGAGGCATAGAGTATAAAATAAATATAAAATACCCGAGTATTCTGCAATATGAACAGCAGCAGACTAAAAACAGATACGCTGAACCTGAACCGGGGCACTGCCGACCTTACCCAGTACCCGTCGCAAAGCGTTCCAAGCCGTGCACTCGCAGGGGACACATTACCTGGGATAGGCGACGCGAGGCTGTTCCTCTCTCCCCGGGATGCAGCACCCGCCGAGCCAGCACCTAGACAGACATCTTGACGTGACCCACCATCCCTGCCCATCCCAGCCCACGATTCCAGCCCGACACGAGGGGCAGCTCGCCGCCCCGCCGCGTTTCCTCTGCCATCCCTCCCTTGCCGGCCCCGGCCCCGCCGCTGCCCCAGGCCGGCCGTGCCCGTGGCCTTCCCTCCAGCCCCGGCGCGCAGGCGGCCCCGGCCGCGCGTCNGGGCCGGGCGCCGCTTGCCGCGGGCGGCTGGGCCGGGGCGGCCCTGGGCAGAGGCCGGGCAGGCCCCGGGGAGCAGCGAGCGCCTCGCAGAGCGGGAGCGGCGCCCCGCCTCTCGCAGCGAGAACCGGGAACTGCGGACGGCTCCTGTGGTTCGGGGTAAACTCGAGGGCCCGCAGGGTTTATCTGCAGCTTTCCGCCCGTTTTTCTGTCCTATAAACCGAAGAATTGCTTCAGTGCGTGCTGGGGAGGGCCCCCGAGAAAGGCGGTGCTCGGAGGGAGGGTTCTTGGTGTAGCTCCAGACGTCTGTGAGGCCGGAGCCATGAAATTTAGGGAGATTTTATTCCCGGTTTAGCTGAAGATGTGTAGAACCGCAGTTGTTGGCGTGTCGGACTTGCTGTAGAGGATACAAGGGTTAGATCAGTGATGGGACTCCCACGCAGAAAATGCTGTGTTTTCCCACAGAGCACAGCTGTGATGCCTCCGGTCCGTGAAGAGTTACAGCAGTAAGGTGGCTTGAGCTGAGACACGTGTCTCTTAGATAAAAGACAACATAGGTTGGATGCCTTTCCATGGTAGAACATCCTAGAGGTCCCTCTCTCCCTCCCAGCAGGTGTTCCTGAGATGTGGCCAGCAGTGCATCCCCGAGTTTGGTCCAGGGCAGGGGAGGCCACACACGGGCTGCTGATTCCTCTCCCAAAATGCCTGCATCAGTCACACCTCATAGAAAATTTGTCTTTGAAGTCTGCAGCGTTTTTGTTTCAAGACCCTCCCATACCTTAGTCAGTGTTTTTTGATGGAGAGACATCCAGCTCCCATCTGATTTACCCCAATGAGTAAATCATGAAGCACTTGACACAGGAGTCCTGTACAGTGCGTGAATGCCTCAAAACGTGCCTCTCTGAAGACATGATATTAACATGATATTAACATCAGTGTACGTGATATTAACATCAGTTCATCTTCAGCAGCACACCTTTTCTCCTTTTGCTCCTCTTGTTTTCCAGTTGGTGGAAAAATGATTTGTTGGATCCTTTTACCGCTTTTACTTGAAAGGCAAACTCCCTTCGCAATGTAAATAACAATAATAAAGAGAAAACCCCTTTGTAGCTGTTCCTAGAAAAGTATCAGTGCTGCTTGTACTTCATAACACTGTACTTCCTCCCCCTCCCACCCCCAACCAAGTAACCACATTTTTACTTTGTCTTTTATGTTTAAAGAGCAGCTGTCTTTAGAAGGATGTTGAGGCAGAGGAACGTCCTGTAATTGTTGTATCAGCTGCATATACACTGCAGAGCAGTGATGCTTAGGGGTGTTGGCTGCAATTCCTCACCAGGTCCTGGCTGTGTCCAGAGGAAATCTGGGTTTGTTCCATTCCTCCACGTGTGCTCATATCCGTGGGACAGGTGCTGAGTGTGCAGTCTGTGTTCTTCAGCAGATACTTTGGACTGAATCAGTGGGAAAGCCAGGACTGTCAGGATTGTTTGCCTTTCAGTGTAAATAGCATTATGTAACATAAACCAGAGAAGAGAAGAAACCTGTCTGAAGCATTCTTGAGGTGCAAAGTGCTGCCTAGCTCTGCTTTTTCTCCTGCCTCTCTCATATTCATATGCAAAACTGTGGTTGAATTCTTTTGTGGCAGGCTACAAGGATCAGCAAAACAGTTTTCCTGGGGCTTGGCTGTTTGTGTCAATGTAGGTACTTAAACAGAAATGCATGCTAAAATTCATAGATCTTTGTACACTCTCTTCATGGGAGAGTGTCTCTGTAATATAGCAATAATTTTATAACCCTTTGTATTTCCAATAATTAAAAAAAGAAATCTCCATGGTTTATAAGGCATCTTTATTTTCAAGTGAGAGATAGAGTGACATAGAAATAAATTTACCTGCCTGAGGGCACACAGTACATCAGATCAGAGAGGCAAGACTGTAATGGAGAACTTTGGGTTTGGTTTTCATTTTTGCTGGTAGATCCCATTGCCACTGACTATGGCTTTTCCTTAGCACCAGTGTGTTGCCTCCCCATTTCTCTCCCAACACCTGCTGACCACAGAAGCTGCTGGGTTCTGCTATAATGTGAAAATTTCACTTTCCAGCCATAATGTTGTGTTTTTCTACATTTCAAAGTTATTGTGAAACAGTTTCTTAGAAATGTGTAATTGTAGTGTTCCTTTTACATTATTTTTCTGTTATTTTTCTGTGCAGCTTCCCTGAATCTTTGCACCATGAAACATCTGCCTGGAGAGACAATTCGGCTCCTTTCAAGTTCTCAGGTGATTACTTCAGTTGTCAGCGTGGTGAAGGAGCTGATAGAAAATTCCTTGGATGCCGGTGCTACAGGCATTGATATTAAACTGGTAAGTCTTTCTCTCAGAAAGAATTAGATATAAAATAAGATGCCAAGAAAATTGTTCCACTGGAAATGTGGTTTTTTAGGCTATTGTGGTTTGGGGAATGGCAATGATTATTATATATTTATATGTATGTATTTTTACCTCGAGTAAAAATGGTACAAAATTAGTTTCTGTTTCTGTTTTTGAGGCCCTGCCCTGAAACAGTAAGGTATATTTGTGCTTCTGAGTGTATAATGAGGAAAATTTGTCATCTTTCTTAGCCCTCTTTTTTCTACTTAAAATTTACATTTTCTGACTAATGACGTGTTTTAAAAGATGTTGGACTTAGGTTTGCTGTTAGGCTGATGTATTTATTTCTTATTACAAAGTATTGTAAGAAAGGTGAAAATGGAGGCAGTGGAAAGGCTTGATGGCCATTCAAAACTAAAGATATTTTTGTAATACAAATCACCACCCTGTCTCTAATTAGCATGGTGAACTCTGGCTACTTCTAACCCTTTATTTTTATAAGCTGTTCAAAAAAAGTTGACATGTCACTCAAGGACAGTTTCTGAGTCCTTGTGAGTAGTGTGTGCACAGTTGTGGGGGAAAGGGTATTGGGATCAGACCCTGGGAGCTGGTCAGTAAATGCAGGAAGTGAACAGAAAGGCTTTGGTGTGTTCCAGAATGGTTGGAACAAACCTTGTAGAGGAGAGAGCCCTCTAACTTGTGTAGGTTTCACAGCACAGTAACCAGCTTTGTCCCAGATCAATTAAAAAGAGTATTTTAAACCACTTTCAGTGCATGAGTCATCTGCACTTCTCTTACATTCTCTTGTCAGTCCAGCCCAATCCAAAACACTGTAGTTACAAACAAACAAGCCTGGCTTTATGCAAGTTGTCAGCAATTAAAAGAGATTTCATTATTATTTTTCTGTGGGTACTAGGGAGAAGAGCAAACCTGCACTCTGTACAACTCCAGACAGTAATACTGTAAAACAGTGCAATTTTTTCTGGTATTTTTTAATGGGAAATTAAAATAACTCTGACCATGTAATAGAGGTCAGTGACCACATTAATTCTGGCTTAGTTCAAAAGCATAACAGAGAAGAGAAACTTTGAAATTCCATTTTACAGCTTGATGGGTTTTGCCTGAAACTGCAGCATTTTCATTGTTTTAATCTTATTCAGATGGAATAGGAGGGAGTAGTTTATCCTTTGCCTGAACAAAGATAACAGTTACTTTTTGACAGACAGGCAGGAATTATCCTGAAGATGGAATGGGTGTCAGATAAGAGTCATGGCAGTGGTGAACTGTAGTGAGAAGCTTTGATTGGTCTTTAAGTCTTGAGTGACCAAACACCCATAGGTGATGTTATTTGGCATCTCTGCCCTCTGTATCAAAGCTGAATCATACTGATTGGCATCAGTGACCTGGCAGAGCAACTTAAACATTTCATGGGTTCATAACCTTGGTAAGATTCAGCTCATGGAGGAAGGTGTTCAAAAATACAAAATTTAAGCACTGTAGCATTTACCTAAAACATGCACAAGTAAAAATGAATAAGATTAAAGAGAAATAGAGAATCATTTATGTAACATTTTGATTCAAGATAAATCTCACTTTTTTAAAGCAGCTGACTGGTCTGAAAGTAAAAATTACAATAGAAAATAGGGGCTCATTGTCAAATTCTCAAACCTTTCATTAGCACATACAGCAGCAGGGTAAAAGGTTTCCTGCCTCTATTTCCTTATGTGTTTTTGTGCTCAGTTGAGGTGTAGTGCTTATTTCTGTTTTGCTGCCCAGTAGGAGGTTGACTCAAACATGAGCAAAAGCATTGTTTTTTCACCTGAAGACACTTTTTGTACCATTCATTACAACAGAACAATAGAAAGTGAAATGTACCCATATTTCTGTCTTGTTTTGTGTATTGTGGTTCTGAGCCCGCCTCAGAGGCTTTTGATGTTTCCTAAAGCAGATTATGTGTGATTACAGATGATTTCTTTAGATACCTTTCTGTTGATTACATGATTTTTTTACTTTAAAAAATAACCTTGTGAGTACATTATAATTTTTCATAACTGATTTCAGGATAGGCCCAGTTAGGACAGCATGTATTACACACTAGAGCACATTTTTAGTGTGTTGCATCATAATCTTTTCAAAGAGCTAGCCTTGCTTCTGTGAAAGAAGCTTAGTTAGTGATCCTGCAGCTCTGATTACTTTCTCCTGGCTTGTGGTTCTTCCAGGTGCAGCTCACTGGTGCAGACTGTAATGTAGCTGGAAAGAAGAATTTTTTGCTGCACTTGTTTGAGATGTTACAGAACCTAAATTTGATCTTTTATTTAACTGTTGTAAATATCTGGGTTTCAGAGTTTTACCCTATTACGCTGGTGCTTACTGGAATGACATATTTAAACTGGAATTCAGTAAAATATGCATTGCATGTATGTAAAGGTAAGTGACAAAAATTGAACTTTGATTCCTTGCAGACTGTTTTAAAAGAGCCTCTAGGAGCCTTTACTTCTTTTTGTAAAGTACTGTATCTCTTCATAAACTTTTTATTACCCTTACAATTCATGCCTTGCCCTACATTAGAATTTCAGCTTACCTATGCCGGACTTGGAAAAGAGAACTTGGAAAATGCAGTGCAGTCACATCAATCAAAATTGAAACTGAAAATGGTATGAAATGAGGGTCTACTGAATTGAATGGATTCAGAGCTGCATTCAAGTGATTTCAAAAAAATCGATACCAAGTAGGTAAGAGAGGTGAAAAGAGATGAAAAATCTTCAGCTTTCCAGCTATAGGCCTCCTTTTGAGCTTAGGTTTTTCTGTTTCCAAATCACAGGAGTTGAATTTTGTTATTTAACTGGAGAAACCATCACTGTTATCCTAACATGGTATGTTTTTCCTTTTCTTTTTCTTTCCTTAAACAGAGACATTTAATGGTTGCTCAGTTCCTCCAAACAAGCAAAACTTCCACTTCTGTATGGGTAGCTAGAATCTGTAGCCTTACATCTTCGTTAATTTGGTTGTTTTACTGCTCCTTTGCGTTTTGTTCTTTTTTTAGGAGAATTATGGGTTTAGCAAAATAGAAGTAAGAGACAATGGCAGTGGAATCAATGTTGATGATGTTCCATTTATGGCAATTAAACACTACACCTCAAAAATCAGCTCTTCTGAGGACCTGGAAAGGCTGACAACGTACGGTTTCCGTGGGGAAGCTTTGGGATCGATCTGCAGCATATCAGAGGTGAGCACTTGCTATAAATGTGTAGCTTTTGTGTTAGGATTTTTGTTGTCTGTATGTGTTCATGAAAGTTTTATTCTGTGCAAAGAGTTTAAATGTTCCAGTGACTTGCCAGGGATATGCTTTTGTATGTTGCCTTTTTTCCCCAGCCCCAGAAGCCATGTCATGTGAATTTCTTGTTTGTGTCAGTCCTGCCTTTCTGTCACACAGGTCACAGCAGTGCCCTGTTTATTTTGCTCAATCAAAACAGGTAACAGACAGATTGTTTTGTATTCTCTATCCTTTTGTGTCAGGGAGTATCGTGTCAAAGAGTATGGCTGGTTTTGCTACTTGAAGTAGGGTAGATTGAGAGAGGAGCAGCAGGTGATGGCCAGGAGAAGTAATTTCAGGGAACTGATGGCCCACATAGCCACCATGCCAGTAGTGATTTCTGCCTTGTTATCTAGGTGATCTGCAGTCATGGGATCTTGCTGGGCTCCTTACTGCTCCTTGACATGTATGTGACTGCAATTGCACAAACATAGTCCCTGTGAGTAAACAGGAACCTGCTACCTGACCTATCTGAGTCTGAGCCATACGTTTGTGTTAGGATTGGCAGTGTACTGACATTTGCGACTTAACTTCTTGGCTGAAAGTAAATACGTTTGTTTAAAACCATCTGAAAAGTGTTCAGGCTGCTAAAGGCACAGCATCTGCCAGATCTCTTGTGCTCTCCCTTTCTGAATCCGTGCTGCACCAAGGTCAAGTTTTGGACTCAAGTCTGCCGAGGGTTAGATTGTGCAGGAAGATAGCAATGCCTGTGTCTGGTTGGAACCATCAGCTGTTGAGGTCAGGAGAGATGATGTTACAGCTTCACTCCTTGGTACCTTGGGCTGCATTCACACTGCACTAAGCAGGAGTGGGTTGTGTATTTGGATGGAGATTTCCAAAGATGCTTTCAAAAGGGTTGCTGTTTTGCTGGGTGATGACAGACCTCAATCATTGGTTCCTTCTGATGAGCTCTCAGAGCAGAATGCCATCTGTTCAGAGCTTCTAATCAGCTCTATGCTACGTTTCATAAGAGATGGGAGGTGGCCTGAGTGTATGAAGTGCTGTAATAAGTATTACTCCTTGGATCAGTAATTATGTTAATTAACACTCCTGGCTTAATTGTGTTCTGCCTACCCAAACTGCCCCCTGAAATTTCAGTTTGAAGGTACTTTGCTATTGGCTCTTAAGTAGGTCTGCAGTACTGTAATTCCCACTTAATAAATTATTGTTTTTCTCTCCAGGGGCATGACTAAATGCTGAATGATTGATGTGAGACACTAAAATAAACCAAAATATCCTGAAGCTCTATATGTGTGTTAAAGTTTGTCTTCAGGTGGTTAAAGGGCAGTGGTTCTGTTACGCACACTGTTGGTAACTGAACTCTGATTTATGACTGCTCTTGCTAAAGCAATCTGTATTACCTTAATAGCTTACAAAACTTGCTGTGACTGATTGCCAGATATGTTTAGGTGTGGAAAGATAATATATTGTTTGCTTGAGAGTAGTCTTTAAGTTTGTGGAATCTCAAATGATTTTAAGTTGTCACAGTGTGTTTGTCTCACAGAGGGTAAAAATGCAGAGCTGTCAATTTATGAAGTTTATTTAATCTGTGCTAGAATAGAAAATAGAGCAGCGTGTTGTAGATAGTAGGAATTGCTGTGCTTTGTGAATTAGTGTGATAGAAATGCTTTTACTTAAATGGCAGGAAACATGCAGAATAATGCAGAATGTTTCTGTGCCTGTAAGAAATACCTGTTGAAGAAAAATTTTATAAACTAATTAAATGTAATTATGGTGACTAAAGTAACAGAGTGGTGAGTGTGGTAGCAAAGCTTATCTAAGCTCATTCTGAACTTCATCTACCCCTGATTAATGTAGTTTTTTTAAATCACTCTCTTCAGGTTTTGGTCACAACAAAGACAGCTGCTGATGATTTCAGCATTCAGTATGCTTTGGATAGCAACGGGCATGTAACCTCTAAAAAGCCTTCCCATCTTGGGCAAGGTAGGCTATCACTGTTCTGGTGTTGCAAGGTGACAGATGTATTTTGTGTTTCTCTGAGGCTCTATCTGATGTTGAAATACCTGTTGGGTACTTAAAGGCTGAGTATGAAATCTTCGCTGCTGTAAACATTTCTTGCCTTGTGTCTGTCAGCTGAGAATGTGTTGTCATAGTGAAAGAAATGATATGTCTTGGAAGTTCTTCTAGATTGTAATTATAAACTAATTTCTCCTTCTCTGACTCACTTCTTCAATCTGACAGTAGAAATAAAACCTGTAAAAATTAAATCCTCCAAGTCTGTATAAGTATATTAAAGATTTCTTCAGGTCCAAAGTAATGTTTCTGTATGTAGCAAAATCCTTACTTAAAGGAGGAAGAATTGCCCTGCTGCCATACATAGGAATTGCTGGAAGCAGCGTGGCTGTAGGACCAGGCAAAGTCACAGTTCTTTCTAACCTGCAGGAAGGGTGTGTACCTAATTTTTACTCAGGATTCTTTTTAAGATTTATCCTGTATAATTTTTTCCACAGCCAGAACGCCTGCAGGTTGCAATGCCTTGTCTTTGATTGAAATTGTTGAATTCTCTGACTTATTTAATGCTTTGCAATATCCTTATGGACTAGGAATTTATGTGGTTCTGTTGGTAGATGAATATTCCTCCTCCTACTGTGTACTGTACCTTGAGCAGAGGTATTTGGCACTTCAGGTACTGCCCTAAAGCAAATGCTTGTGAAGGCCCTTAATGAAGCACAGTGTTCCTTTGCCTCCAGATATGTGTGATTAGATTCTAGTCTGTTAATTAATCATTTTGCTAATGAAGACTAACTTCTGCATTGAGAGAGTCTTCAGCTTTATTTAATGCTGATTCTTGCTATTGTTAGTGTGTATGAAAGAAAGCTTAATGCTGCAGTCATAACTCTAAATAAAGGAGAAGAATCAAAATTCTTGAGATACCTTTTGGAGGGGAGATGACTGCTAATTTGGTATATTTCTTCTCATGCTAATAACCTGATTTAGTGCAGCAGCATACAAACATGTCTGTTTAAGTAAAAATAGTTTCCTCAATATCCAGTCAGTGATTTGCTTTCAGTGTAATTTCTACTTTATTTTTATCACCTTCTTGCAGGTACTACAGTAACAGTCCTAAATTTGTTTAAGAATCTTCCTGTAAGAAAGCAGTTT
Source organism: Dicaeum eximium (assembly GCA_013396995.1). Classification (NCBI taxonomy): domain Eukaryota; kingdom Metazoa; phylum Chordata; class Aves; order Passeriformes; family Dicaeidae; genus Dicaeum; species Dicaeum eximium. The sequence goes on along the minus strand of VWZP01001408.1, from coordinate 698,971 downwards.
TACTCAACAAATAGAAAATGTAAGGAAGAGCTGAAAAAAGTCCAAGATCTACTGATCGCATATGGCATCATAAAACCAGACCTGAGGATAACATTAACACATAATAAGGTAATAATGAGGTTTTTTTCTGTCAGCTATCTTAAGAATCAGTTTCTGATGAATCCATGCAGTTCGTGTAATACTTACACAAAGTCTTTCATTCCTAAAATTTTTCTTTCATCATAGCTTTGTTTTGGACTTCCACTTACTTTTCCTGTTTGTAGGTGTATATTTATAATGGCTACAGATTTTTATGTTAAACTCCTAAAACTCAGGCTCAGGTATTTTTGGTCTCTTGCAACAAATGCCTGGTTAGATATATGAAGTATAAAGATTATTTTACATGCTAGTGATTAGTAAAGATAGTGGTAATGTTTTGCAAACAAAGAAGTGAGACCTTACTAGACCATGGGGCCTGATAAAGTGTTAACCAAAGCCACCTGAAAAAACTTGCAAAACTTACTATTTTAGACTGTCTACCTGGATAGAAGCTATAGTTCATACAGGCAGCTTGCTGTATTCTGAGTCAGAAGAGCTCAGTACATAACAGTGGTTTTATTTTAAAAGGCTGGAAAGTTCAAAACAATTTGTGTCATTTATGTAAGAGCAGTAACATATGTTATAACAACAAGATTTAGTTGAGCTACTTGCTCTTGGTTTAGACTTGGGAGGATGAATGTAGAGGTTACTTGGAGGTTACTTTGACTTCACTGCATGCTGAATGGTAATTCTACATCACAGCTACAGAAGTGACATGTTGAACAGTTCCCCTTAACCTGACCCAGATTTAACCTGACAGATTCCATTGGCTGTGCCCCAGCTTTTGACACCTCCGAGGGGGAGGCTGTGCTAATCAACATCCACGTTGCCACAAAGTAGAGAGTGACATCTCGTGGCCAGATCCCTCAGCAATTGTTTCTGTTCTAAAATAATGCTGTTTGTTGGTATTTGTCATGCTCATTGAGACTTGATCAGTTACGTCATCAATCAAACATTCGCGCTTCAGTTCCCTTGTAGTGGGAGTAGGAAAAGTCACTGTGTGCTTTTCTGAAATGACAACAGATTTCCCTTCCTTTTCTGGACTCATGCTTTGATTGTATTTATGGATATATTTTTAAATATCACTGTGTAGATACTGTGAAAAACTAAAGCTGGCTACAGAATTAGTATTTCAAGGCTGAGAAAGAGTAGCTACTTGCAGTCTTACTTCATTGAAATCACTGAGAATTTGAAACCAGACATCTTGGAGGATGTCTGCTTCCAAGATTGTATTGAGCTCCTTGACATATCTACCTGTGGTTCACAATACTGATGTTGGTCAATAAAACTCATTTTGTCTTCTTGGTGATTTGTTTTTGCCCTCTTCAACAAGTTGCAAATGCTATTTTCTTTATTTTGATTTCATCCCTTTGATCAGACCATTGAGTATCTTGGGGTGGTTTTTTATCTGCTTATTTTAATACAGTGGCAGTAAGGTACAAGAAGGTGATTACATGTATTTTTCTCAACACTTCCTGCAAAAGTTGTGTGAAGAGTGGCATGATACTTGCCATTGCACATTGAGGATATTTTGAACCTCTCTTATTACCTTCAGAGGTACACTCTTCAATACCCAATTTTAGGGATTGTATGAATGGGTAAAAAAGTTTCATGCATTGTAATGACAGAGATGGTGCTGGTTTTTTGTACTCTTCATTTTGCACTGCCAGCCTTTTGTTAGTTTAATTTATTTTTTAAAAAGAGGAAAATAAGTGAGAAGGTGCTCAAACATTTCATCACAAGAGGTCGCTCAGTAGCTGTTGGTGAGACAGGAAAATTAAAGGCTTAAGTAGACAGAAAGTGTAGCCTGTCTCTGTGCGTGTGGAGATGCTTTAAAGTAGTCTGAAAGTTAAAAACGGAACTGAACTTTATAAAATTTGAATTCAGAGTCCTGTCTTTCTACTGCCATTGGCAAACTGTGCAAAAAAAAAGTCACCTGTTGTATCCCACTTTTAAAAAGATTTGAAATTCTGGATTTCCTGTGTGTAGCAACTTGCAGTAGGTCAACAGTGCATTTGTTTTACCTTATCACAGAACATGAATATTCTTTATTTCTTTTGCCTTTATATGCTAAATATTGTTGTCATTACAGTTATTAATTTGAATCAGGAAGGTGTTTTTTCTGTACAGACACTACAGCATATCTGTGTTATAGTAATACTCTGCTGAATGGTGGTGGTGGTGATTTTTTTTGTGTGTGCTTGTTATGTCTTTGCTAGAAATGTACTAGGAGAAGGAATCAACTTCTTAGAATGGCTTTATTTTTTATGTAGCTCACAGATTCTGTGTTCATTTAAAAGACAAATTGTATATGCAGTTATTCAGAGGACTTCTTAGAATCCCAAATTCTTGAGACTGAGCCAGTACTTTTTTTTTGCAATGGAAGAAGATACGTGTTGGGAGTACAATCAGGTTCTGGGGCTTAAAAGAGCAAGAAGATAGCAGAGATGAGCTGTTACAAGGAAAAGATGAATTGAAAGACTAGAAAATATAGTAAGTGAAAAAAGTGTAAATGAAAATGTATTTCAAGGAAGTTTTCTAAATAAATCACAAAACCAATAGTTTAAAAAAAACCAAAAACAAACAAACCCACACCAGAAAACAGAACTAAAAACAGCCCTGCCCCAGAAAAACCAAATCCCCCTGCTTTTAAAGTCCTGTATTTACTATGAAGATGAAGGAGAATGGTAGGTTGGATGATGTTTGAGCAACTGGTCTTGAGAATGGCTGGGGAGTTGGAACCAGATAATCTGCAAGGTCCCTTTCAACCCAAACCATTCTGTGAAAGCATAGCCCTGGCTTTACTGGGGAACAATGTAGTAAGGCTGAAGCTGTCATAAAATACCTGAGGTTAGGCAACTGAAAATGGTTGCCTGCTTGATTCCAGCAGAAATTTACTTTGGCGAGTCAGGCCTCTTCTTGAGCTGTTGAAGTATAGATGGTTTTAGGATGCATGCTACATTGCATGTTGAATTTCCACCATGTTTGATTGGGTTTTTTCAAAACATGTCTGTATTGTGCTTTTGAATGAAATTTCCAGAAATTTTTTATTCTTTCTACATTTCACGTCTGCGTTAGATTGGAAAATATTGATTGCCATTAAGTGTGGTTCTTCACAGAAAAGAAATCAGACAATCCTCTTCCAGCCTTTGGTTGATTTTTAGTGGGTAAGAAAAGAGATATTCTCTATTCCTCCTCAGATTTATTTATTGTGGACTCTCCATCAATGGCTTTCCAAGATAGGAAACACTCAGTTGCTCTTTCTGCTCAGAATGTTTTGTTTGCATTAGCAATAAATAATGAATCACTTTGCAGATCAACCCTTGAGGTACTATTGCTATTTTGACAACTTGGATTAGCTTGTGCTCCTTCTTTTTATGAAGGTTTATCCTGCCAAGACATTCTTTGAATACTGATAATGTTGATCCTCTTGCCAGTATGGTTATGTTAGAAAGAGGTATTTTTCTTCTTTCATCACCATGTTCCTTGAAAGCAAATTGAATAATGAGACAGCCAAATGGAAACAATTCACATGAGTATTCAGCAAGTTTATTTAAAGTTAATGTTATCTGAAGGCGTGTTAAGAACATTTCAAAGTCAGCTACTGCTTAAACTGCCTCAAACCCTTCAGCCCCAAATGCTGTGTTCTAGCAACCTGTGAGCTCTGGCTGTGTTTTACCCAGGGTGGTAAAACACAGCTTTTAGTAGTTCCAGCTCTTCTCTGGAACTGCAGTTTTCACACTCTTCTCTGTTTAATACCAGTAGCCCTCGGCTCAGTCTCTACGAATGATGTTGAAGAAATACCCTTCTGTTTTGGAAGACTGATGATATGGAGTGCTTTAATTCTGTTTCACTTGCCTTTATTCCACAAATGCCAAAATGAGCAAGGACACCCAGTAACTAGACCTATTTTAACAATATCAGATACAAGTGAGCCAAAATAATTTAAGCAACAGATGGTTTAGATGGTGCCTATCAGCAGGTCATACTGTGCACCACAGGTCCTATGTCTTGTGCAAAGTACAGATGGGCCATAAGTAGGCTCAGTAAATTTTCCAGTTCCTGTTGAGGAAAACTTGGCATAAGCGAATTTTTTTTTCCCAGTGTTTTTCACACATACCATTTTGAAGCTTGGTCACACGCAGTTCTGCCTAAAACTTTTTCTTGTTTGTTTCTTAAGAGAGTCATGAGTCAGAACTTTTGGGTGCAAAGTCCATTTAAAAAGTTTTGTAATAACTGTGGGTAGTAGTCTTCCCCAAATCCCTTTCATTGGTGCTGTTGACTTAAAGGATGCCATCTTTATGTTTTCTTTACTGTAAGTCTCCTCTATTTTCCAAAGTTGCATAATCTTAACCAACAGTTTGTATTAAATAATCCAAATCCAGGGTTTTTTTCTGTGTCCCTGTCCTCTGTAATAAGTGAGGATTTTTTGAGATTACATGTGTTAGGGTAAATTTACCATTTTTAATAATATCAATATACTTCACATTCATTCACTGTGCTTCCAAACTCTGCTGTAGCTGCATGTTGAAATCTGAATTGAGCAGAAAATGGAGCTCATGAACTCTGTCTTGAGTTAGAAAGGCTACTCTGTTTAATGTAATGATGATGAATGAAATCCCTCTCTAATCTGTATGTCTTAAAATATAAAGAGGAATTATGATGAAGAATCTGCAGAGCTCTGCAGCCAACATGCTTCCATGCTAACCTGGAATACAGCTCAGTCTTTGCTTCTATTTGTTGTTCAGCAGCTTTGCTGAGAAAGCCAAACAGAGAGTTAATTATGGTGTTTTTTTGTGCTGAGGACACCTGTCCACTAGGAAATGCGCTGAGACCCTCAACTCAATTTACATCAGCCAGAGAACAGCTGCCAGATGGTAACTACTTTTGGTCACTACCAACCTGGTTGAATTTGAACTGGTGACCCAGAGGTGAAATGCTTTATATCCTATTACTAATTCCTTCAGGTTTCCAGTTTCTCATCCATCACTTTTTACAAATGACAGCACAGTATATGTCAAAAATCTCAAAACAATTACTGTTTCACATATGCAGTGTGTGTTGCAGAATATGAGATGTGCCTTTGCAGGGCTTTTGTACTCACACTGTTGGCTTAAAAAGGTTAGTGGAAAAAAGGATGTTTCCAAAGCTGCATGGGAATTTTCCCTCTTCTTAGCAATGTACTTTGTCGTTGTTATATATGTGATTTTTGTTAACTACTGTTTTACAAAAGGCTTTTAAAACTCCCTTTATTTAAATAGAATTCACTGTGGTGTTGTATATTTTCTGAATCAGAGTTTTGGATTGGAAACTGGGTTTTGATAGTAGTTTGATTGTTTAGGAGGCTTTGTTTATTTGTTTTTTCTTCTTGCTGGGGAAATGGAATTTAATAGAATCTTGGAATATCTTGAATTGGAAGGGACCCATAGGGATCATTGAGACCAACTGCTGGCCCTGCACAGGATGCCCCAAGAATCCCACCATGTGCCTGAGAGTGTTGTCCAAATGCTTCTGCAACTCTGTCATGCTTGGTGCTGTGACCACAGGCATGGCAAGTCTGTTTCAGTGCCCAACACTCTCTGGGGGAGAGAACCTTTTCATAGAATCTGAGAATCATTAAGGTTGGACAAGACCTCCAAGAGCATCAGGTCCAACCTTTGACCAAATCCCGCCCTGCCCACAACTACATTGTGAAGTGCCACATCTGCTCAGTGCTTGAGCACTCCCAGGGATGGTGACACCACCACTTCCCAGGGGAGCCTGTTCCAATACCTAACCACTCTTGCAGCGAAGAAATTTTTCCTAACACCTAACCTGGGCCTCCCTGGTGCACCTTGAAGTCGTTTCCCCTTGTCCTGTTGCTGCTTGCCTGGGAGAAGAGCCTCACCCTTTCCTGGCTATGACCTCCTGTGAGATAGTGAGCGATAAGATTGCCTCCGAGCTTCCTTTTCTCCAAGCTAAACACCCCCAGCTCCCTCAGGCTCTCCTCATCACACTTGTATTCTAGCTTCATTGCCCTTCTCTGAACACACTCCAGCACCTCCATGGCTTTTTTGTAGTGAGGAGCCCAAGACTGCACACAGGACTTGGGGTGTGGCCTCACCAGTGCTGGGTACAGAAAGACAATTGCCCTGGTCCTGCTGGCTACACTATTCCTGATAGAGGACAGGATGCCATTGGTCTTCTTGGCCACACGGTGGCTCATGTTCAGCTGCAGTCAACCAGCACCCCCAGGTCCTTTTCCAGTGGGCACCTTAATAGCCAGTCTTCTCCCAACCTGTAGTGCTGCAGGGGGCTGTTGTGATCCAAGTTCAGGACCTGGCACTTCATCTTGTTGAACTTCACACCGTTGGCCTTGGCCCATTAATTCAGCCTGTCCAGATCCCTCTGCAGAGCCTTCCTGCCCTCCAGCAGATCAACACTCCCACCCAATTTGGTGTTGCTTGCAAACTGACTGAGGGTGCACTCAGTCCTCTTCTCCAGCTCATTGGAAAAGATGTTAAACAGGCCTGGCCCTGATTGATACTGAGCCCTGGAGAACACCAGTAGTGACCAGTTGCCAACTGCATTTCATCCGTTCACCACCACTCTCTGGGCTTGGCCATGCAGACAGAGTGCATCCAAAAAGAGTGCACCTGTCCAAGCCATGGGCTTTCAGTTTCTCCAGGAGAGTGCTGTGGGAGACAGTGTCCAGGACTTTACTGAAGTTTAGGTTACATCCACAGCCTTCCACTCATCCACTAGGTGGGTCACCTGGTCATAAGAGGAGGTCACGTTCTCTGAACACCTGTGGCTGAACATGTGTGATCAAAGCAGCCAAAAGCATATGACTCTCAGTAGTCTTTGGAACTCTTGAAAGGCTTTGAAGACAGGTGTTACCAGATGGAGATCCTTGGGTCTTTGTAATATCTGTTACCTCCTCTCCTAACTTACCTCCTAACTCCCAAATACAAGCATTTCTCCACTGTGTCATGCTCAAGAAAGTCTTTTCGTTGAGAGGGTGCTCTCGTGTCATGGAAGGGAAATCTGAGTAAGGAATACACTGGAATTTGTAGAATGAACAGTGCTGTGGAACATGACTGTATTTCAACAAATCCCCTTAATAGCTCTCATATGTGATGCCATGGGATAGACAGGTATGCAGCTGCATCTGAGGAGGGGAAAAATAGTGCCTTGAGTTTCTCTACTGCATGTCTCCACTAGTAATTGTCCCAGCATCACATACGAAATAGAGGGGGCAACTGATTCCTTAGAGGTGAGTATAAAATACCTAGGAAAAAAATTGATTAGTTGCTTAGGTTTTTTTTATCAGCTAAATTGAAAACTTATTGTGATTTCTGTTTTCAAGGGCAGTTTGTATAAGGGTTTCCTTTTAGTAAGATAACGTAACACTGGTTTTAAAACAGGACACCAGTTAAGGCGTGGAGCTGAAAAACAGCAGCGCTTTTCAAGGCTGGCATTCTAAAGAATGTGGTGAGGACTTTATATTGATCAGTTTTGATCTTAGCAGATGGGTTTTCTTCCACTGCAGAGACTATGCCAGCCCTTGCAGCTGGGTGTCTGCATCATTAAAATGAAGAGGTTATAGACATAGTACTGGATGATGTGGTTTTGTTTCCCTTGGGCTCAATTCAGTCTTGGGATATTGCTGCCTCGTTTTGTTCCTGTTTGTATACTCTCTTAACAGATAGGCAGCAATGCTTCCAGTTGAAGCCTAATAGGCTATTAAGTTTTAAGTCAAGAAGCTAAGGAACATACTAGCCCGAAGAGTTATCTGCAGTGAGATCTCAGATGCCTGGATGACAAGGTATTTGAAGCATGTAGCACAAAACAAGAGAGACTGTGAAATGCAGTTCTCTCTTAAAGAGCTAAGCCAAGTACCACTAGATACACCAATAGGTACCAATTGGTGGGGTTTAATACCCAAACCCCACCTATTTTCTTTATTTATTGATGAAATAAATAAAGAAAGTAGGTGGGGTTTGGGTACTGAAAGTCTACTTCAAGTGCATTACCATTATGTAGTAATAAGGTAAATGGGACGAGTCAGTTTAACTTGTAGCATCATAATTGTGCTGAAGCAGCCACAGTTGGAAACAGCATTGGGTCCCAGCTCTAATTAAGATTGTCCTTTTATCTGGGATTGCAAATCACTGTAGCTGCTGGTAGAAATTCTAAAATATGAAGGATAGTTAGGGATGCAGAGCAACTGCTTTTTTTTTTCTTTGATCTTCCTTGGGGTCTTTGAAGAAGCAAATACTGAGCGGCTCCTAATTCTCTTTAGTGCTGTGTAGCAGAGACCCCAGTGGGAAGAGGTTGCACACTCTTTCTCCACACTTCACACATTTTTCAAGGAATCCTTCTGCACTCTGTGTGTTCATCCTGAAATAACAGATGCCTAATCCGTGTGTGCATGGAGTCATACAATCATTGAGGTTGGAATGTACATTGTCATCCTGCACAAAATATGCCTGTGTCCTAGGGCTGCATGGGGTGGAGAAATAGGTACACACAGACACACACATCATTATCTTCTGCATATGTGCAATAGATTTTCTATGCATTAGGACATTTTGTAGGATCTGGATCGTGCAATCCCCTTCAATGAAACAGAGGGGTGGAATATATTTGGCTGGCTCTTGCAGAATCTAAGATGGGCCATATGTAATAATATATCTTTGAGTAGGCTGTTTCTGCAGCGTCATCATACTGACTAGAGTCAGATTCTTCCTTGGCTCATCCTAGACACCCGCTTTATATGACCTAGAAAAAAATATGGGGGGTGTGTGAGGGGTGTATTTTTAGCTAAACTAAAGGGTATAAGGAAGGTTAAAAAATTAGGGTATTGCAGGAACCTCATGGTAACACTTTCCAAAATAAAATTAAATTGAACAGGCATTGTTTCTCTGATTTTTTTGACACCTGTTGATACATCTCAGGAAAAAATAATTTTCTGTAAATTACGAGCTCTTCCTATGTTGTTGCTTCATAATGTGCAGTCAGGGCTAAAATGAATGCACACTCTATTCTGTCTTTATACAGTATAGAAATTTAGGAGTTTTGTGGCCTCTTTAGGTTGTGGCTTTAACCTGCAGTGGTAACTATTTCCTAAAATTCTGTCTGTAGTACTGAGTATAAATATCTGGTAAATATATGACTATGTATGAGCCTATTACAGTACCTACTTTTAGCAAGTTTGCATTTAATAAGTTCATTTTCCACAGCTTTCTTAAAACCACCTTACTCAAGTGATCTTTTCACAGTTCTGTGTATCAGCCATTCTAGCAGGTCAAGCTGTGTAATAACCTTGCATTAATCAGCAGCTAAGATTTATATCTGTACCTGCAGCATCACACTAGGATACCCCAAAATAAACAGCATGATGTTTGTATTAGTCATGTAACAAGTGTCTTTCTCAGTTTGGTCACATGCATTTAATTTAAAATACATCCAGTAAAGAAAAAAATCACTTGGCACTTTCTGTTTCCATTTTAAGTAATCAATTTTAAAATAGAAGCAGTACAGGATATGTTTTATAAGAGGAGCTGTAAAGAAGGGGACAGATTCTTTCATCACTCCAGAATGTCTTTGAGGAGGCTTAGAGCAGGTGTACAGGAGAGAGGCTGAGGCAGCCCCAGGCTGTCCTTCACCTCTGCCTGCTCTGGAGCATGGGGGGACTCCCTGTCAGAGCTGTGGACACCCGACCCGTGGCTCTCCTTACTTGTTTCTCCTTCTCCCCTTTTTCTGTTCGCCGTCCCTCCGATGTAAATTGTGTTTTATGTCTGAGGGCTTCACCTCGCTGTAGGATAACTGAGCTGTGATCCAGCATGTGCAAAGGGCTGTCAGGCTGCTCTATAGGAGATGAATTACATTCAGGCAGGACTAAAAGGTCCCACTTTGCAAATGCTGCAGAATGTATGTGGAACTGGAAAATTAAAGATTTGGGAAATAGTTTAGGGTCAACAGTCTCAAAGCTTTACAATTCCACCTGTCCTGTAGGAAGGGAGTATCATGTTCCAGGAGAACTGTGTTCTTCTGTGGAATTCACCCCTGAAGGCCAGCAAATATTCCACTGGACAGGTGGAATTTTAAGGCTATGTATAGCATTTCTTGAGATGGGTGCATGTGTATTTTTTGCTCTCTCACCATCCTTTCACTTAACAGCATGTACTTGAATACTGTGAGCTCATTTTGCATTTATTGGACACCTAGTACCTACTGAAAGTATAAATTTCAACAGCACTATGACATCCAATTTAAAATGCAACATGCTGCATTATTTTTCCTTTTGTATTTAAAGGTTTTACATTGAATACACTCAGGCAGCTAACAGTGTCAAAAATGAAGTGGACCTGAGTGTATTAGTCTTAGTTGCCTAGAAGCAGAAAACCAAACAAGGATAACATTTTTATTGTTGATACACAGCAGTGAAAGTCAGCAGATGCAGAATTAAATTTGTGACTATTTGGCATAGGACTTCTCATTAGTGATAGACGAAATTTCACCTCCCAAAGTAACTAATACCTTCTGTATGCATAAATGGACTTGACAAGTAACTTCTGTTGCAAGTTGCAGTTCATATTGCCTTACTGTATATATTAAGTCTTTGTAATAATATTTCAAGACATGTAGCTAACACAGCAGATGGTCCTTCATCCTTCTAACTTGTAAAAGTTTTCATTAGACAAATAACTCTTTCGCAATATATGGTTCCTTAGAAACTGTTTTTCTTTCTAAATGGCAGGCTTGTCATAGACCTAGAGTATCCAGGTGAGAGCTATGGCTGGACAGCTAATAGCCTGATCTCTACTAAAACAACCTCTTTGATACAAGTAACTTAAGGACTGCAGTGCCCACCTTAAAGTATGGACCAGCCTGTGAGAGGCATGTCATAAACCCTCACTTTAACTGCTCAGGAAAAGCACAAAGCCCACTGCTGTATATCTAAGAGGAGAAGTAATACTTGTATTGACTTGGTTTTAACAGTTATCCTCAGGTACACAAGTCCAGAATAGACACAAAACATGCATGAATACAAGCTTTGCTTCGTTTTCCAATTGCTGTATGTCTAAATAAGTAATACAGCATGAGAAGACGTGTCAAAAGGTACCATATCGAGTCTGTTAACACTGAAAGTTGTGATTTTCAGAGGGTCAAGGTACAGAATGTTACACATACAGTGTGTGTGCAGTTGCATATGCATGTTCGTAGGCATGACATGAGTTCAACAAATATAATGTCAAAAATTTGACTCAGTGCCATTTGTTTCAGGCAGTTATTTGGCAGAAGACCAGGGTATCAGATCACAAAATGGCCTGTATGTCAGTTCTGGGAACAGCCGTTATGAGCAGTATGGTACCTTTTCAACACTGCTGCGAATATCCTGAGGTGAGTTTAAACTTCCTTCTCCCAAATTCACTTCAGGTCTGGCAATGAAGAGAGCTGAAGAAATGCTCAAAAAGGAGGAGTCTTCAAAATAGAAGATGCATTTCCAGATTGACATCTGATTAATGCATTTGATTCTATTACTGTCTTCTCCGTAAAATTAATTGGTTTGGTGATTGAAAATCCACTCCAAGAATCACCTCGTCAGTACTCATGTGGCACTGATCAAATGGCAGTAAAAACAGTTGTGATGACAAATGCAGAATTGCTGATTGCTCAGAGCTGTCTCAGTTGGGATTCCTGGCCCACAGGCAGGTTGGGCTCTGATTAATATCTTAGCATTTAGATGGTTCTCATCTTCGTGGTCTCTTAGCCTTGTACTCTAAAGAGTGTTCCCTCAATTTCATTGGGGGCACCTGAGCAGCAAAAGAAACACATATTTAGAAGGGCAAGTTATGCAAAATTTCCACCAAACAGGTATTTCAATGAAATACTTTTTAGTTTTCAAAAAATTCTGGTTTTGGCTTCTTTTGCCCCTTCTGAAAATGAGGGAATTCCCCATGATACCCTCCTTTGTCTAATGTTTTCAGAAATGTTTTACTCTGCTTCCATTTTTGTTGGAGAAATTTTTATTAAAGGGGAATCTTGCTACCTCGGAACCTTCTAAGCTGCATTTTCCTGTATCACATAATGATAAACCCTGACAGGATGAGATGAGTCACTGTAAAGTCACAATGGCTCTCAGGCACAACCATTGCTGCATTCATCATGGTGCTTAATAATATTATTCAGACTTCAAAGTCTCACAGTTTATATGTGCAGCTTAATAGCATTATTCAGACTTAAATCTTGAGTTTGCCAGAGTGCTTTTATACAGGCAGTAGAATGAGGGGGAACAAAGCAAAGTCACTTCTTGTACTTTGCAAAGTTTTTGTTGTTTATGTCTGAACAGAACATCCAGAACTATTCTTACCTGAATGTAGCTTGGATGTGCCCCCAGGACAAGTGCAGGGGGCTCCAAAGGGAAGATAAGGGGGTATTTAGAAGGGACTAGCTTGGAGGAGGCACTTAGGTTCTCACATTACTTCTCTGCTATATCATGAGGCATCCATCTTCCTTGAATAGAAGTTGGGGAACATTCCATCTCTCTCTCTGTCTCTAAATAGTGTGTAAAATACCATGTGCATCATTTATAGGTGTATAAGTGATCCATGCATAATGTCGACGTTCAGAAACTGTGGACATTTCTAAACTAGGCAGCCAAACTCTACGGAGTGACAGAGTTAAGTTGCCTGTGTAATCATTTTTTCCTCCCTTGTGTGCAGGTATTGGAACAGGTATTTAAGGGCAAGGCATAGACTGCTTTTTTTCTTTCCCATTCAGTTTGTGTCTCACTTGCTACACAGACCAGAGGGCACCTCTTTAATTCTTTTAACTCCTGTTTGTTCATTGTGTAGTTTGGTGCTCCTTTGCTGCAAAGTCCACTCTGAAGACAAAACTAATCTTGCTGTTCCTTACTGCAGAGTTAAAACTTCTTCAACAACTGATCCAGGGATTTTAAAGACTGGCCTTCTTGAAAACATCTCCATTATGAGCACTGAATGAAACAGGAACACATTTCAAATTAGCTTTGAAGCATGCAAACTCAGGAGCTATTTGTAAAATAAAAGAAAACCAAGAAAATAAAGAGCTGACTCAACTTTTTACACTTTTCAGACACCCAGTCTTGTAAATGGATAGATTTATTTGGGCTAAAAACTTCCACACATGAAATATCCCTAGTGTCTTCTTTTTGTATGAAGGTTAAGTTTAGCAGCTACATGTGCCACTGGGAAGAGGATAAGTATAAAAGAAAGGGATTCTGCTCTCCACCCATCACAGATATATTTTAATGCTTAAAAAAGTTGTGGTTTTTATTAAAGTATTAATTTAGAAAACAGCTGATCTGGTACGAAATCAATGTTTCTGTACGAAATCAAAGTTTCATTGATGTTTTTCAGTCTCTGTAACTTTGTCTTCATACACTTTCATATATGAAAATTCTACTAAGACTAGTATTATAAATTGTAGATAACTTCTAATGAGCATACTGATACTCTACATGGCTGTAAATAGTAACAGCAGTCAGCCATTTCTAAATCTGGCAACTTGTTAAGCGAGTTATTTAGAGACTTTCAGTTTTGCTTTAATGTTTTCTGTATATAAAAATAGTGTTTGAAGTGAAAGACTTGTACAAATATTTGTGAATTAGAAAAAGCTTGAAAAAAGCGTACAGAAGGAACATTGAGGGAGGATGTGCTAAAGTTGCAGAATAAAATCTAGAAGTGCTGCATGTTGTTTTCTGATAATCATCCAACAGATACTTGACACCTCTTTAATTTGACCAGTGGTGTTTGGTTCTTTGCAACGTTGCTGACCAGAACACGCCAGCTTTAGCACAGAATGCTTGGTACAAGGTCAGGAGGGAATAAGGGAGCACATGAGCAGATAGCTGCGTGACGTAGATGAATGGGAAGGATAGGCCAAATCCCATGGATCTTAAATTCCATTTCAAATGCATGATAATTTGGATTTTAGTAAATACAAGGGGTTCTGCCAAAAGCAGAGCTTATGAGGACTCATTTCTGTGTTCAGCGATCCACCCTGCTACCAGAACATTCTGCAGACTTTCTCATATCTCCAAAATCTCCATCCTCATGCTGCCCCAGTGTTTAGTGGGGCAGGTGGAGGAGGGCAGTGTGTGGGGCAGGATGTGGGCTGCCCAGGATATCAGTTCTTGCATGCTGCTGGTTCCTGGCTTTTGAAAAGTTACAATTGCCTTTTCTTTAGTAAGGTCATTATCTTGAGGCTGTTCACTCCAAACAGCTGTCAGTTATCACAGGAACTGTGGAAATACGTCTTTGGGATTTCTGCTTCTTTATCAGATTGATTTGAAATCCATCCAACAGTTTCAAAGTTGCTTAGTGAGGGAGGAGGGGAAGAGTTGGGGACAAGCAGCACGAGTCATCAGCCTTATTTTGACCTGAAAAACCTGTTAAAGAATCTCAACAGAAAGATCTTAAAACTTGGAGTTCACGTTAGGTACACAAATCATGTGCTGTTTCCAAGGCTCCTTGGCAGCGCTGCGCTCACAGGTTCTGCTGCAGCCTGTGAATCGTGGGTGCTCAGCACTCTTGAGAGTCAGATGATTTGGATACAGGTGGCGTAGGTAAATTTAGGTGCCCTGAATAAATGCCCTGTGACAGGCTATTTAAGGTTCTCTGTACGTCGAAAGGGATGGATTGTGTGTTTTGGGCTTTCCCTGTAGGGGTGGTTCACTGCTGCCCTGGCCAGGTTGGCCAGCGCTCTGTGCCTTTGGCTTGGACAGGGCTTAGGTTGGCAACCCCGCAGTCAGCAAGCCAAGAGCTGCTGCTGGCCTGGCTCTCCACAGCCTCACCTCCAGGCAGCATCCTGCTGCAACTGGCAGCCCAAATGGGAAATATGTCAATAAACTGATCAAGGGAAATAGATACAAACCCATCTTTCTCAGCCTCTTTTTTTTCCTCTGACTGCCTTCATCTTTGTATATTGTAACTGTCAAGAAGTAGTGCATGCATTTGAATGACTTGGACTCCTGTACAATTTTGTTTTACTATTTCACCTCTATTAAAAAAAACATTTTGGGTTCTTTAAAATACTTTTGCACTGTATTTGTTTTATCATTGCAGATAAATCTTTCTGGATTTCTCCCAAAAGCTGAGTCAGACAGTTCTTTGACAAGCCTTTCAAGTTCAGAAAGGAGTTTCATTTTTATAAATAATCGTCCAGTTCTTCAGAAGGAAATTCTGAAGGTAACATCCTCTGGCTTTTAATTAAAGGAGTAGAAGTGTGATTTCTTTAAGGGCAGAGACACCTAAGCAACCTACATCTTTTCCCCTGTGAAATAATTAAATTACAGGTGAAGATACTAGCCTTTACAACAGAAAGCCCTTCAACAACTCTTACACTGCTGGTGCTTCAGTTCTATTCCATTTGCTGCAGCCTGACCACAGACCTGGAGGTTGTGTTTTTGGCTGTTTGACAGAATTAATTTCAGAATTAATTAATTAAATGCAAGACACAAGAATGGTTGATTCTTTGTATTAGCTTGTAGAAATCACCTGTGCAATTTCCTATTAAGGGAACTTTATGTAGTTTCTTGTAAGAGAGTTCTTTGGTAAAATAGTTTTGATTTTGTCCACTTCCACCTGTGGGCTTATCAAACAAACCCCCATGCTTTCCCTTTAAATTTGTATATGCATGGGTAGAAATGAAAGTGATAGTGCAGGAGCATTGGCTACAGCTAAGCATTGTGTAGGCAGAATTTGATACTCTTGGGTTTCTCTCACTACTGAACCTTGCAACACTTCACTTGGAGCAGCCTTGCTGTCCTAATCCTTGTCATCACCAGGGAAGAAAACCATGCTCATGCCAAAGTGTTCCTGCAGGTTTTAAAGTGGACGCAACGATAGTTTTCAATTGGCAGGCAGAGCTTTGTAGATGTAAACCCTGAAGTTAGGTTAGTATGCTAAATGCTGAATAAGGGTAATCCATCTCCATGCATTATTTGATGTGCCTGGCTCTTCTGGGAGTTCAAAGCTTAGTTTGAATCCCCTGACAGAGATGGTTCCTTAACGAGAGCAGGGAAGCCTGGATTCAAGGTGAGATTCAGCAGACAAAGTAAAAATACAGTGCCATGCATGGAAGATAGGCTATATATCACTTTTGCCTCCAGGCTATTAAGGCATGGAAACCACCAGGAGCTGCCCTTTTGGTGATTATTCTGGCATTCATGTATATGAGACCTTTTAAGCATTTCTTTAACTTGAAAAACCGACAACACCAGCAAACCAGTTATGCTTTTATAATGTCAGGTTTTGTTTCTGTGCATTTTTGTCTCTTTCATTGCCTTTACTGATGTCTCTTTATTGAATCAATCTCTAGTTAATTCGACAGTATTACAGTCAGGTGATACAAAAGGACTGTACTCGTTTATATCCTGTTTTCTTTTTGAGTATTACTGTACCTGCCTCTGCTGTGGATGTGAATGTAACACCTGATAAAACACAAGTTTTGCTGCATTATAAGGTAATTAAGGTTTGCTCTGTTTCTGAATTGTCAGTCTTTATACAAGCATAATAAGGGCCTTGGGACTACCAAAATGTTCAAACATAAACACTGTCACTGGGGTTTAGGGGTTTTTTTAGTTACATGACAGCTTGCCTTTGTCAAAATACTGTTTTAATCAAAAAGTACTGAACAGGCTAACTGGGGGATTCTTCAAAATTAGCTTCCCAGTTAATTTAAAAGATTTTGATGCTGTCAGATATATGCATGTACCACTTTGGTTTCAGATGGCTTTACAGTGAGAGAAGCCACGTGGAATTACGTTATGTGGCCCTGTATAAATCTCATGCTTAACTTCATATTAAAACCAAGTAATCACTATTTAAACACCACCATTAAGGTGAGGGTGGGCAGGAGGGGAGATGATTTCTCATCAAAGCACTATTTTGTCATTATGTGTATATATTATTGATGACATCAGTTAAGTGCCCCAGAAATTAGAAAGGTTGTATTGGTGGTTATTAATGTGCTTATTCAAAATGATTGTAGGTAGTCACACCAGTATATTAATCATCTTCTTCATAAAAACCTTCTGTGTTTCTCTGTGTTACTCTTGTAAATGTCCTGCCTGTTAAGGGTCACTTGTATGAAAATTAACACAGCATTTTTACATTTGATCTAGTTTTCCTTTGGCATCAGAAAAAGGATTGGAGTTTCTTTTCTCTCTTTTTCTTTATTTTTTAAATTTTTTTTTATGGGTTTGGGTTTTTTATCTTGTTCATTTCCATCACTTGGTGCAAAGTTGAATTGGAAACATGCACCATAAAGGTACCTACACAAGCACATTCACATTAAATTGGATGTTGCTGGTGTACCTGTTTTGGCTGTAAACTTCTAACTCCATATTAGGTAGGAATAACTTTACATGATACTGGTTTAAGAAGTCAAGATCCTGCTATAAAAAAAGCATTTAATTGGCTCTGTGATATCAGAGTAAACTAGTGAAGCAGAATACATGCCACAAAATATTTGAGGCTAAAAGTGTCCAGTTCAGAGTTTTTTGGAAGGTGTGAACAACTGAAATGCAGTAATCTGCCCAGATTTGTCTAAAACTTATTCCAAATAAGAGCACTTTGCATACTGTTCGCTATTCTTGGTATCTGGCAGTTACATTTTCAGGTGCACTTGTGTGTGTGTGTATTTTCTTCTTTTTTTTTTTCCAGGAATCTGTCTTACTTGCAGTTGAAAATGTGTTGAAATCGCTGTATGGGCCACTACCTGCTGCAGTCCCTGGTGAAAGTAATAAAACAGATGTTACCTCAGAAGACATGTTTGTTCATAGAACAGACCAAACAGATGTGGCTGTTAATGAAATGGGACCATCTGGAAATGATGAGCTACATGCTCATACTTCATTCCTTTCACTCAGCAGTGATGTGCAAAACTGTCAAGCAGGAAAAAACGCAGAGATCTGCTTAAATCATCAGAGATTTAGTGGTGATAATGTACACAGTTGCCTGGACAAAAGAGAGGTTTCTAAGAATGATGCCTTTCCAGACAGTTCCTTAAATTTATTGTGTGAGGAGGAACAGAATGGACAGAATATGGCTGATATTCAAAGTAATAATTTTCCTGTGGACCCTGAGTCTAAAAATGCCAGTGAGCATCTTTTGTGTTCTGATAATATTGACAAAACAGATAAAAATGAGGAAGCCTTAGTCCCTAAGGACTTACCTGAAATCTCTGCTGATAGTTGGAGTATGGGAAGTGCATTCAAAGACAGTCTGGGAGACACGCTGGTACCTGTTAAGATCTTTATTCCTGATGTTGGAGGAACAACTAATAAGCAAAATGAATACACTGGTGAAAAAATCACTGACCCACAAAGCTCAAATCAAAGCATAAAGAAAAAAAATGTGATAAGTGAAAAATTTGGACGTGTGACAGCTTATGACTTAATTAATAGCAGAATAATAAAGAAACCAAAGTCTGCATTTGAATTTTTCACACATGAATGTCGTCCAAAATTGATAGATGATAATCCAAAGACCAGCATGAATGACATCCTGCTGACAATTGAAGAGCAGTGGAAGAATTTGAATGAAGAGGAAAAACAGAAGTAAGTTCAGGCCGTGTCTTGCTTCTGAATCTGGAAGCTACCAAAGAGTCATTTGTTATGAATTTAAAAAATTGTAGTGTTCCAGTTATTTATGAAGAAATAGATAATGAATTTTGACTTCTCAAGATCAGAATCAGTATTGTGAGTTGTTGTGTTTTGCTGTGTGCAGTTGTGCACTGCAGATTGGAATTACTCATTTTGCCACTGTGCTGTGCAGCAGTTAGATTAGGGACAGCAGTAGTTGAGGACAGTTCTGCTGAATAGCTATTTAAGATAACAGGCAAGAAAGTTTGAATCCTAGAAACTTCTAAGGACAGCCTTTACAATATTAGTCCTAATGCACTGTCCTTGAAAACCAGCACAGTGATGGATGAGGCACTGTAGAGTTCTTCAGAGGTTTTTCAACTTCTATAAAGTGAGAATTCTTTTTTAGGAACTTTGGTACTCAAACGTTGGGTAAATTCCATTCCTCTAAATTTCATTTGTGTCCCAACCTAGGCTACCTCAGAATTGCATTTGCAAAACCCAATCAAATGACAAAAGGAATTACTTTCTCCCTTAAACAGTTATTCCAGTGCTGATTCAGAGACTGTAGCACAGTCTAATTTTAATCTGTTTCAAACAAGACCAAGTCTCTTCCTGTTACAATTTGAATAGCTAAATTCCATATTTTTCTAAATTGAATTCTCACTGAGTTTTCTTAATCCATCTGCAAGAAAAGCAAATATTTTAATAAGACATCTGCATTGTTCTGAAGGTCAGCCATATCAGAGTTAAGTGAAACCTTTTCACCTAGCTTCTGGTTTACCTAATTCAAAGTTTACTATGCAAGCAACATGCCATGGTCACAAACCCATACATGTGAGAAAGTGTTTTGTCTGTCTCTGCATAAGCAGAAATATTAATGTAATAGTAGAAATCTACTCCCATTATATTCATGCTTTTAATGAAATGAAACAAAAGGTTCTGCCAGCTGTTTCAGAAAATTTTAATTTGCTCTGCTTTAGCTTTTGAGATTTCATGGTTGCTTTCGTGGTACAACTGTTATGTTAAAGAGTGTGCCTACAGATTAACTTTGCATTAGTTCAGGAAAGAGACCACTCTGGTAATCAAGTTTTCCTTATATGTAGGATTGAATGCAATATATTGTGCACAATGTATATATATTTTCCTTATATATAGGATTGAATCCCATGGCTATTGAAGGAAATTAATAATTCACCCTTAGTTTTATCTATAGATACCAGCTTTGGTTTACCTTTCCACATTTATGATCTTAGAATTGCCTCAGAGAATAGCAAATAGAAGGAGATACACAGACAACTTTTCCTGCAGAGCAGCAATCCAGAAGGACTTGTGGCAGAGAACATAAGTCTTGCCTCCAGGTACTCTGGATAAATTGGGCCACCTAGAGGTAACAACAAACGTGAATACATCAGGGCAGCCAAGTGCCACAGCTCTGCTTCGTGCATCCTTGCTGGCACAACCCCACATTTCCTGGGCTCCAGTCCTCCATCCTTCTGCGATAAAGCCCTGCCTTGTGCAATGGGTGTGCATGGTTTCAGCATCTCTGTTTCTCTCTGTGGCCCCTCCATCGGGTCTAAATTAATTTAAATCCCTTTGGGGAGTAGTACAAGCACCAGATGTCTCGTAGTGACACAGGATGGCCTTTTCAAAACAAGCCAGCATTTATTACACAACCGGAATGTCAAATGTTATGGTCTTTAGGTTATAATAGAGGAGGAAAGCTCCATGCATGTCCATGCTGGCAGCATTGCATATCCCCCTGCTTTGCAAAGGATTTCATTCCTTGCACTCACTCGGCTCTTACTTAATACAGCTTGCATGTGTTTCTGGCCTTAACGTTTCCTGCCTATCAGGCTCAGGTAGGAGTGGGAGAAATCCCTCCAAGTGCCATAACAGTGGAAGGAGTCGGTACCCTGAAGGTGTAGGAAAGGTTCAAAGCTACACATGTTATCGTGGGACTAACAAATCACCTTGTCAGCACTCTGCAGTAATTCTTCAGGAGTAGATTTGTACCTTGGGAGAAACATTTTTTCAGGTAGCATGGTCTTTGCTGTCAGAGTTTGCAACAAATACTCGAATTCAGATTATTTGTCTTATAAGAGCTGAGAGACATATTAAAAGGGTTTTTTTAGTATGCTGATTATTTTGTTTGGATTTACGTTGCAAGGGGGAAAGAATATATCATGGGTCCACTTTTCTAGTTAAACTAAAGCTGCCTTTGAAACTCGACTTCATTCTAGTCTTCCACTCTCTGCTTACATCCAGTTTTGCTGGCTTTAGGTTTTGTAGCGTCAGAAAAAGATCCTGAATTTGCAGTCTTAATTCACAAAGCAGAGAAATGCTGTTCTTGTAGTACTTGTTAATTATATGTTCCTCTGTGGAAAGGTTTTCAGAAAGGCCAAAGTGTTCCCTCATACTTTGTTAATCTGCACTTTTTCTTTGGTTCTGGGCAAATCATTGATATTGATGTGTATGAATTTGGAAGAAGCTCACAATCAAAGTTTGTAAGACTAAAATTTTTCTGGTGGTAGCCTAAACTGACATGCAAGTGGGACTTTGTTTGGAAGTGCTTTCACTTTGGATTATCAGTGATCACTGAAGGCTCAATTCTCTTACTCTTAAATATTTTTCTGCATTACAGTTAGGTATGTTCAAAACAAAATATTTATTGATCTGGTCAAAGCTGTAAATGAACTTGGGATTAAAAAAAATTCTGTTCAAGTGATTTCATCCATTCATTTTAAAAGGAGCAGATGTTTTTTATCTTAATGTTTGCTCCATATTTTCTAGGACGTGATTTATTGCAAGAAACTATTTAAGCTGACTTTTTTAGTTAACTAAATATTGGTACCATATGTGAATGCTAGCACATCATAATTAATTGCAAATGGTGACCCTTTTGTTGACCTTAATTTTCCAGCGTGCATACACATAATTGAATCAAACTGTTCCAGCAAGTAGCAATAAATAAATATGACCAGCTAAAATACTTATTTCCAATACTAACATATGATAGTATTACTTTTTTTTTTTGGTTTTGTTTTAATTGAAGATTAGACTGGTTTGAATTACCTTCTAGAATTCAGAATATCAAATAAGGGCAAAAAGAGGAAGTTCAGCAAATCACAACCTTTGCTTTCAGAAAAATAAAATTCATATGCAGTAGACAAGTATAAACCTGGGACCTATAAAAGTTTAGTTATCTCAATGACATTTATAAACTCATTAAGAATCCATTCATGTTGTAGAGGTTTAGTATATTTTTTTGTTTTAACCATTTAGACAGCATTTAGGAGTAGCTTTTTATTGACTGTTTTTGAAAAATCTGTAAAATTGATTATTACTTACAGAATTGTGTGATAATCATATATATTCTGTATTATTACACTTCATGTGGCTAATTTTAGGCCATTTGAAATCAAATGTGCTTTTATTAAGTAAGGCCTGGGGCTTGGGAAACTATTCAAGCTCCAAAGTCCTGCTGGCCCCATGGCCTCCCCTGGAAGGCTGTAGAGCTCTAGAAGCTTAAATTACTTAGTGAATTGAGCTGGATGTGCCTGTGGCAAAAAACTCCTTCCAAAACTCTGATTGCAAATTAAACAAGGGACTGAGGTGAGAAGAACCTTGCTGTAGATCTTTATATGATGCACTCTATTCCTTACAGTAATAGTTCCTCCCCCTTACAGTAACTGAGGTTTTGCTGGCTGTCTTGATGAAGGAAAATTTCCAGCTTTTGTTCAAGGTGTGATGTAATAGAGGCACAGTCACCATCTCCATCACAGTGGGCAGCAGGTTGATGTGGATACTTGAATGGACCATGGATGTGGTTCTTGGCTGTTGGAATAGTTACCTTTCCTTCTGCTGTAGTGTGTTAGGGGTTGGGGCCTGGAGCGTTTTATCTGCTGATGCTACTGGTTTGTTTTCTCCTTTAAGTTATGAAATAAAAGCTATTAAGGACCAGGAACGGTATAACAGAGAGGTCAAGAAAGCCAATGCAGAGCCCATACACCGACCAGCAAAGCAGGCAGAAAAACACAAACCCAAGCTAAAGAGTTCTGCATCTGACCAGCAGAAGCTTGACAAGATATTTCATAACCAGACTGAAAAGAAGGGGAAACTGGAACAGCCTGTGAAAATTGTGACAGTGCCTTTTTCTCTGAGTTCCTGTCGACGTCACCTTCAGAGACAGGAGAGAAATGTTTCAGATGAACACGAGCTTTTCCTGATCCGTCGGCAGAGTTTTCCTGATGTCTGGATACTTGCTACTGAAAAAAATGTGAAGTTGCTGAATCCATATAGATTGGAAGAGGCCCTGCTATGTAAGAGATTATTGGTGAACCATAAGCTTCCTGTAGAGAAACTGGATAATCCAATTGTGTTAACAGACAGGTATAGTACTAGTAAGCAAAAATGTGTATGTTAACTTGGAACATCAGTTGATAAACTCTGGCAAGGCCCTGTTTGCTAATGCTGTGCTTATTTGTGCAATCACTTATCTATTAAAACAGATTTTTGGTTTTTATACTTTGGTCTTGAAGTAAGAAGCACACTTAGTCTTATTCTAGTTGACTTAAGTATGATTTTTGACCAGTTTCATTGGTAGTGCAGCAAATACAGATTTCCTCCCCCAGGAGAAAATTAAATGCTCCACATTTTCACAACTTCACTGTAGCTGACTTTCCCCCAATTATTATTACTGTATGCCTAAGCTTGGTCCCTCACTAAGATAAGTGAGTAGTTCTTATTTTGTTTGTTTAAACAAATGGCTTTTCCAAAATACTTTTTAAAATCTTGATCGCTCCTTATCACTTGCTACCTTTTTCTGTGGTTTTTCACACTTGTAATTTTTACATAAGGGATGGTTTTTAACACTTTTGGAACTTTTTTTTCCAGTCTTATTGGTGGATCTCAGTATATGGCTGCTCTTTATAAAATGCAGAAGAATTATCAGAGTTTCCATGGATCAGGTTATTTGTCAGATCCAAGGCTTGTAGCAAATGGATTCCAGATAAAAGTGATAGAAGGTATGATGGTTTTAAAATCTATTAGTTGCATTGAAGTTTGTTTCCTATGATTTAATGATTTAAATTATTGTTAATGTGGATCATGTTATTCTGCATCACCTTGTCTTTTAAAGCACTAGCATTCTGCTTTCCATAACATTGAGATTTTATTTCTTGGCAAAGAATGTAATCTTCCACACAGAACATTGAGTAATGGAAACTGATGACTGAACAGAAAACTTTAATAGTATTTCAAAGAATGCTCTGGAATCCATGTTTTCCTCACTTCTTTCTTATTTTCTCAAAATGCTCAATGCCCACATCCTTAATTGCAGTTCTGACATAATTCAGATTAAACTGATAAGAATTCCTTAGCCCAGGCCCCTTTTGGATGTATTTGCTTTAGCTGACTACTCCTGTACTGCTGAGCAGTTGAGGAGGTCCAGTAAGGAGCTGGATCCTGGTTAATGTCATACTTTTCTATTGAAATTGTAACCCAGAGCCCAAAGGGGCCAATAAAGAGATGGTCAGAGGATCACCACACCTTTTTTCAGAGTTTGATTTGAACATATTTTGAAGGAATATACTTTTCAGTACCTCTCTGTTGATCAGAGAATAAATGCATTTCATATAAGATTCTTTTACTTTATCAAGAGAGCTCAAATGTTTTTACATCTTTCTGCAGAGTGCTTTCTAGGGATGTGTTGGAAACACAGGGGTGACCCAGTGTAGGTTCTGCAGATCACAAATTCTGTAGCAGAATTCCAAGAAAAGCAAACGTCTTTGGGGGTAGCACCTAGCTGACAGCTCAGGGAAAAGATTGGCCATAAGAGCTGTTAGAAATGCTATAGCTTCATGTGTTACAGATCCCCACATATGTACAGTGATGACAGATGTACTGTAACATATGGGATCTTTTAAGGGAAGGTACAAAAAAGGGATATAGACCAACTCCTTCATTTAGAGGCTGGCTCCTGTGAAGAGCAGAGCCAAAGCTGTTTTCCTTACTGAATCATGCACAGCAAAAACAAGGAAGCTTCTTACTGACTGACTAAATCTCTACATAAATACCAACACCTTAGTAGAAGAGGTGTTGGTATTAATCATCATAATAATCATGGAGTGAATGATTAGGGAAATAAAGCATGTACTGTAAGAGGCAGCTCTTACATAGTTTATTCAGACAAGCAAATCAAAAGCTGAGGAGATCTATGATATGTCCTTTGACAAACATAGGAGAGAGGGATTGTGGCTTAGCAGTATTGTTCACCAACTTTTTTTTTTGTTACCTCCTTATATTCTAAGTTTGCTCAAAATACAGTTAATGTAAACAAGACGTGAATAAGTTGAATGTGAAATTTTGAAGACAATTAATTTTTCATCCTAGGTGGAGAGTTTAAATTCTAGTTTGTTTCTAAGCAACAGCAGAGAGTTGTTGACCAGTCTTGCAGCACTGCAGATGTGATGTGGTTTAACCACAGCCAGCAGCTCAGCCCCACACAGCCACTCATTCACTCCCTCCTCAGCGGGATGGGAAGAGAATTGGAAGGGTAAAAGTGAGAAAACTTGTGGGTTGAGATATAAAGACCATTTAACAGTTAAAGCAAAAGTTGTGTTCAGAAATGAAACAAAGAAGAAAGGAATTAATTCACTGCTTCCCATGGGCAGGCAGGTGTTCAGCTATCTCCAGAAAAGCTGGGCTCCATCCCATGTAATGATGATTTGGGAAGACAGACATGATCACACAGCACCCCACTTCCTTCTCCTTCCTCCAGCTCTGTGAGCTTGATGCCACATGGTCTGGAATGTCCCTTTGGGCAGCTGGGGTCAGCTGCCCAGCTGTGTCCCCTCCCAGCTCCTTGTGCACCCCCAGCCTCCTCACTGGTGGGGTGGGGTGAGGAGCAGAAAGGGCCTTGGTGCTGTGTGAGCCCTGCTCAGCTGTCACAAAAACTTCCCTGTATCACCAACACTGTTTTCTGCACAGATCCAAAACCAGCCCCATACTAGCTACTGTGAACAAAATGAGCTGTCTTGGCCAAAACCTAATGGCAAACTACTTTTAAGACAGCTTGCTTATTTTAAGAGCATTGTAACACTATAATAGCAAAGGACTTGACACAGTAACTGGGAAGTAGTCTTCCCATCCTGTGTTCCTAGGATGTAAATTTAAGGAAATGAAATCTCAAAAAAACTGTTCTTGTTTGGTTTACGGTTAGTGAAAGTGCTTTGCATGCACTGTGGAGGTTGATGAGCCATAGGAATGGCCCGGTAAAGAATGAGAATGTAATTCAGTTCTTTGTCCCACTCCTCTATTTTAACTACTTGAGTGAAAAGTTAATAACATCTGAGTCTTGTCAGTCATGTTTATAAGCTTCTGCTGATGACATTATAGCAGTTAAAGCCTCTTTTATTAAAAGAGCATACCACTGCAGATGAAGGTAGAAATACCAGCAAACAAATGGAATTTCTCCCAGGTTTTTTCCAACTGACCCAAGGATTTCTACTTAAACAGTTTCTCCTCTTTTTCTTAAACTTGTCCCTGAAATACACTATCTTCTATAAATACTTATTAGAGCTGATTTTTAGACACACAGGTATTCATTTTTAACATTCTTAATGTGTCCTTCTCTAGGAATTCTACTATGATGTTTAAGGATATTTAATTAATAGATTCTTATAGAATCTTTACAGAAAGTCACCTGCATACCAGGAGTGGTTTGTCCCATTTAGACCTGAGTATTCTGTAGGATTTCTCAGCTCTGAGAGAGCCAGTTTGTTCCATAAAACATCTTTCACAATCCTTATAGAAGCATTACTTTTTTCACTGTCTGTATTTAGTGTCTGTTTTTGTGCGGTTTTTGAAATTCAGACACATCCTGAAAGAGAGGCATTCTGATGTTTTTGAACTAGAATTTCCTTTACAAAAGTTTTGTTTCTTCAGGATATATTGTTAATTTTTTGGGCCAGAGATTCCTACTTTTTTGCATGGTGAATGATAAAGTCACAGCTTGCTGTGGAGAGGGCCTAGAATGGAAATGTGCCATTAACCCATGGTAGCTGGAGAGTTTCTCCTTAGCAGCATCCATAGGAGCACACCAGAACCCTCATTCTCTGTGCACAGGACCTTTGTAACTAATTTTTTCCTAACTTTTGGATTAATTGGATCAATCCTAGTATTTGCTGTTTCTTAGCTGAACTGAACTATCAGCTCTTCCTCTCTGTCAGGGTCTGCTGCAGCATATTCAGAAGTCTGTGTTTTCCTCTGGGACTTCAGCCCTGATATGGTCATAATAGATATTCCTTTCTGACTGCTGATTGATTTCTCATTAATAGACTCTTATTAGCACTTGTTAATATGCAAGGCTTCCTTTTTCATCCTGAGTGAATAGTTGTATTTTCTGTGGTATAAAGTTTACTTTTTTCTGGCAGAGAGATCCTCTTAAATCACAAGCAAATGTATTGATTGATTGATTGATTGATTGATTTCTTAAGATTTGAATTTCAATGTGCAAGTGGTATTTCTGGTAATTTCTTCTTGCAAAATAACAAACCTTTCTGTTGATCCATGCAAATAAGTCTGTGATGCCATCACTAAGATATTTCTAAGATATCTCCCAAAACAAGAGCAAAGGAAATTTAGCTGCTCCAATTCGACACTGAGCAGTTTTAGTCACAGAAGAGGCTCTCCTTGACCCATGGTGGTCTCTGAAGAGGACTGTCAGTCTAGTAGATTGCACTGATTATTTGTTTAAATCTCTACAGATATTCTTCTACCAAAGAAGAGAAGGACCCAGAGTACTGCTGTTCATTACCATATATTAAGTCTACTCATAATACCCAGATACTAATTGGGAGCACTGGACCTCTTGCCTTTGGTATTGTGCACCCCACTAGGACAGTTTCCTAGGTGTGACTATTGGTGCCTTAAATTTTAGCTTTCATATTTTTCAGATTCTCTACTGCCTTAATGTGGAACTCTAAACTTCATATAAAGTGTTAGTAAGATCCCTTCACAGTTTATTTAGACAAAACAATCCTTTTCCAGCCTGAGAACAAAGGACACCAATGCAACTTCAGGCCCAGAAAGTATAAATAACAGCGAATTGAGGAGAGCAAACTGGGAGAATGGGACTTCATACCTGAAGCTGTAATTGGACAATTAACCCAAATATATAAATGGATCAAAACTTATAAAAGTGTGAAAACTTGTGACCCATCATCCATCTTGGGTCCATCTTGGTTAGAGCCACAGCTGGGGTCTTGTACTGCCCAAGGTGCATCCTTTAAAGGCCTTTTTAATAAGTACCTACTTTATTCCTTTAACACTGTCTAGCCTCTGTTCTAGGCAGCCTCTCAAGGCATCACTATAATGATTTACATATAGGACCATAGATTTATTCCTTATTTCCTTGTGGTGTTGGGGTGTTTTGCAGAGCTGACTGCTTATTTATTAAAAAAAAACCCCAAGCAGCTGCCTTAATTTGGAAGGTGACCACTAATTCCTGTGTTGCATTAGGTTTGCATCTCAACTGATCTTTTTAAAAAATGCTTCTTTGCAGTTCATAATCTTAGCTTCTGGTAACTTGTGGCACAGAGGGGCTTTTTATGAAGATTTTCATTCTTATGGTTTCTTACTTGAAAAACAACCCACCCAGAAAGTCTTAATTTTTCCTTATTTGGATGACATATTAGGGGTGGTGTCATTCATAGGATAAAAATTGAGTCATTCATTGACCTTGCATTAATCTTGGGATTAATACTCAGAAATTGAATCTTGTTTCCTTGCAGTGCTTGGAATTCATATAAATGCAACTCTGTTCTTTAATGGCCAATACCTTTCAGGTAGTGGGGTGGTTCTGAGCTTTATTTACTCTCATAATTTACCAGGAGTCTTTCTCACAAGCCTTGCTCTGAGCCGCACGGCACCACATGGCACTAGATACACTACTCCTAGTAGGTTTTTGAAAGTCTAATTAGCTGTTTATTCCTGAAAAGAACTCAGCTCCACATGGAGTTTTGTTCTTGTTCTGCCATTTTGGTGGGAAAACTCCTTAAACGCCTGTATTTTCACAAATGCACCTCTGGATGTTAATTTTTGCAAGAGTGTGGGAGTAGGAGGCTTTACTTGCCTATTGCTTCATTTGAGGATAAGTCTGCCTTTTGAATGTGTTCTTGCTAGAAGACAGAAAGGTAATCTACCTTTACTCTCTTCAGAGGCTCTATATGACTGCAGCCAAAGCTGTTCCAAGTATCCTAGATTTTGGAAGTGTCCCATCTGCTTCATGTTTTTGGTAGGCTAAGATCTTTGTGTTGTCTCCCTGTTTCTCTTAATATTAACTGCTCATCAGTCTAAGGAGTTTTCAACTAGATTTTTCTCTGGATAGCTCACAGTGAAAAACATGTTGTGAAATAGCCAAGAAAACACTTCTTGCTGTCAGTGTGTCAGTTAGGCAAAATCAATGGTTTCTTTGTGGAATGTGCCAGTTGTTGTAATTTGCAAAGCTGTGACGCTGAGCTCCAGTCTGTCTTCCACTGCCCTCCCACCCCCTCATGTTCTGGCCTTACTGAGGCTTCAAGTGATGCTACCTTTGGGAGAGCAGTCTGTTTGCTTTTACTTAATAAAGCAAATTACTTAATACTCAGTGTTCTGCGACCTGCCAGGCATTTGTTTGCTCACAGTGACCCCTACGTGCAGGGAACACTTCAAGAAGTAAGATGGATTACTTTCTGTCCAACTCTTCTTAAGATGTGTTTATTGTATGTGCCTTCACTGCACATCTGTCTGTTTGCCTTTGGGAAAGCCTAGAGAAAGATGGGAATTGTTGGCTGGAGAGGAACTGAGACCAAGGAACACACCTTAGCTGGTATTGTATCAATGCTGGGTCTTGGGCCATGCTCCAGGGCAGGCTTTTAGGGTAGAATTGTCTGCTCATGTAGTCAACATGAGTATGTACAAAGAATGTGCTTGTAAGGCCTCAAAGGGCAGTAATAGGTAAATAACCCATTGTTCTTGGTGACATAAACTGCCTCAGCTCTTATAGCCCACCAGTGGAAAACCATGCTGCAATTTAATTTCAGTTTGATTTTGACCATAGACTGGGAGATAGACAGTGTTATAGTGTCACCTAATCTAGGTGGCAGCTGGAAGGGAACAGTTTTTCCTGGCCATCAAGGAGGAATTATCCAAAGATGATTGCGAATGCTTTGTTTGGAAGGAGAAAGGGGAAATTTGTAACAATGAGAAATCCACATTTTTACTCATTTGAAAGCTAGTTTATTTGTTCATGGAAATACTTTCCTTGGAAGTTGCAACGTATTTCAGAGAAACTACCATGGCAACTGTTTGAGAACTGCTGTTTGAATACTCAAAAATCTTAGTATATATTTCATCAAAAATTTACAAGTACACTGAGGCTTGGACATCTGCTTTTATCATCAAGTGTTGCCAATATCAGAGTTCCTGCAGAGGGTTGCAGACAAATACTTGTTAATCAGCATGCAACAGGACTACTTTGCATTTAAAGAATGTTAGCAGAAAAGAAGAGTGGCACACAAACAGAAGTACCAAAGAAATAAACTTCCCTTAACCAGGGTTTATACTGTTTGTTCTTACATTAAACTCTTTAAAGCCCACTTTGACTTTCAGATTAAGTTGGAAAATGGTGAAGATGAATCTGGCTGTCAAAATTTGCAGATGGAACAATGGCTATTGGTGAAGCTGAAGAGTATATGAGGAAATGTTTTGCAAATCCAGAACCTCAGTGTCATAAAATTTTAAAAGGAAGCACAGGAAAAACAAGTTTTTAAACTGAATGTCTAAATACTTGAAACTTAAAAAAATTTGTGTCCTGTTTTTGATAGCAAATATAGTGGTAATTATTGAAAGGTTTTCAAATAGACTTAAGTTCTAATTTTAGAGAGAAAGCAGCCTAATCAAATGGTCTGGAATAGTTTCTCAAATCTAATCTGTAATTAAATTAAAAATAGGACAAAAATTAAGTGAAAAGAGCTGAAGGAGATTTTAAAAAGAGACTTTATCTTTTCCTCCTGTCCCTTACTGACGGGCTCGCCCATGGGGAAATATTAGCGTAGTACATGATCTTTTCTCACATTTATATCTGGCAAACTTTCATATAATTTAACATTTTGCTTTGAGCTGAATCTGAACTCAGGTTTTTACAGTATTATATAAAATAAGTCTCTGCTTGCTGGCCACAATTAGAGAAAGGCAGCTTGAAAAAGAGAAGGAAGACAATGCTGGGTGAAAAATGAAATAAAGTTTCAGATGTAAAGCACCGTTTAATACATAGCTGGAAGAAGGTTATGTGATTTTTGGGGGGAGGGGGGATGAGGGGCTGTTCCCTATATCAAATTTCCAGTTGTCAAAGTATCTCATGCCATGAAGCTTAAAAAGGCTCAAGAGCATTATTTACCCAGTGACACACCCATATTTAGGAAAAGTTTCAACCTGCACAGTTATCCTGTTCATCTGTGCTCTTATTTAATGACTGTCAAATAAACAGTGCCTGGACACTGGGCAACTCAGCTTCATTCTACCAGCTAATGAAAGTACATCTTGCTGACTTACGATGCATATATATTTTCTCTCACTTCTGAAATATTTCATGTTGTTGTTTGGATTAGGAACAGTAATTATCCCTTGTGACAGTTTGTTAGTTTAATCCACCTTGGAGCAATCTATTTGTCTCCAGCTCTTTTGACTTTACAAAAACCATTTGTGACTTGAGCTGAAGGTAATTTATCCTACCTGGAGCCATTACATGAGAGTGGATTTATTTTTGTTAGTAATTCAATTTTTCTATTTGTGTGTCAAAGTTTGTACTTGTTAGACTTGTAGGAGAGGAAAAGGGAAGGTAGCTGTGGAGGTTGGGCTGAGGTTTCTGTGCAGCCAACATGAAGGAGAGGATAGTCTGAAGGACTGAATGAGAATATGTGAGCCTGGCCACCAGAGAACTTGCTTCTATCTGGGAGTGGGAAAAAAGTTGCTATACCGGAACAAGTTCAATCAGTTTTCTTTCCTGAAATGTGAATAAGAAGGGAAATCATATAGACCTCAACATTTGAATAGATATTCTGTTAGAAAGGCTGTTTAATTTTTTATTCATCATTCCTACTCAGAGTGTTACCTGCTCCAGCAGTGATACCATATGAATGATAATGAGAAGTCAGTCACAGAGCCTCTAGTTTTATGGGTTTGAGTTTTTCCTCAGATGTGGTAGGAGAAAAAACTGCTTTTTATTTCAGTAGAATCCGAATTTGTTATGATAACATGTGAACTCTACAGATGTTTAAATCAGTTACGTAGGAAATAGTGCCAAGACTGTTTTAATTTTTTTCAAACTAAATTGTGTTTTATTGCTAGCTTCAACTTTATGTATGTTTAATTAAAGTCACAGAAGCTTTAATTAAAGCTGTGCTCAATACTGGGAATGCTGCAAATGTTTTAAGCATTAAACAGTGCCAGCTAGGATTTGGATTAATGTAAGCTGAGACATTTGTGATGTGAATAAACACACATCATCATAATGAAACATTGTGCAAATAAATGCTTTTCATTCCAAGGGAGGAACAAAAAAGTTTCCTAATTGTATTGGACTCAAGTACTAAATTACTTTGCATCAGTTTAATTTTCTGTGAATTGCTGTAGAATAGAAATTAAAGCAGTGCATTAATTACTGTTTTGTTTTTGTATTTTCAGGTGTTTCATCTACAGAAAGTCATCTGGAAATAGAAGGGATGGCAAATTGTCTGCCATATTATGGAATTTCTGATTTGAAAGAAATTCTGAATGCAGTAGTTAACAGAAATGCAAAGGAAGTATATGAATGTAGGCCTCTCAAAGTGATAAATTACTTGGAGGTGAGACAGAAGCTTTCTTTTAGTATTAGCCTGCTAAACTTGTAAAAATTCCTGAAACAGCTTGAAAATCTTTCTTCGGCTTTGTGTTTTAATTAATTTCATTGTGTTCTAAACAGAAGTTACTCTTGAAAAAGAGAGTATTGTATCCTCTCTGAGTTATGTATTCCTTACCAAAATACTTCCATCAGATCTATCCAAAAGCAGTCACCCAGTGTGATATAGCACATGCTGATCACAAAGTGTTTCCTCTGTAAGGCACTTTTCAGACTGGAAAGGCATTTCTCCATGTTAGGGTACAAAACTGCCACAGTATGGCAGTGACTCATGTTAATATTTTCTGTGCTAATGAATTAATTGTCCATCCAGAAACAGTAATGGCATGAAGTTTCAGAGACAGCTAATAGATGTGGTACCAGTTAAAGCTGGAGTAACCACCAGTAGTAGCAACCACTTCTTGTCTAGCTGTTTCACTAATGCTCTTTAATACCGATTCTCTTCAAAAAGGTTACCAAAATATATGTAAAGTCTCTTCTTATGTAAGCATTTATAACATGCCTTCCTGAATTGAGTTACTTCAAACTGGGACCTAGACACATACTTCCACAGTATTTGTTTTATCTTTTAAGCATTATTACACAAATATTTCCCTGTCTTTTGGGAGACAGCTGTGTTTGCAGCAAGTGATTCTGTTATGTACTATTGAAGCACTCTCATGCACTCAGGAAAGAAGCTTAAAGAAGGGATAAGTTCAGTGTTGAGACAGGAATGGTTTGTAAAAAGCCCCAGACAGCTATAAAAGCTGTTATTCAGAAATAAGCACTGCATTTTTTGACCATTCTGGGAGGTTAAACACTGGAAATGCCAATCACTGTCATGTTCAAAATCACAACTTTAATAATTCATTTCATGTTTGAGCAGGCAGCATGGCTGCAGCTTTTGCTGTCAGTGGATAGATGCAGAAGAAAGCATAGGGTAATGATTGAAACAGCAGCCTTCCAGGGTATAAAACAGTCCACAGTGATCTTTCTTCCACTTGGAGGAGTGGGAGAAAATCTCAGAAAAAGAAAATGAGATGATTTAGATTAAATAATTATGAATGGTGCTCAGGTTTGTACAGTATGAAGGGAGGTTGTGTGCCACATACACTTCTGTCTAGGCAACATGACTTAAGTACAGAAGAGAAGGCAGTGGCAGGAAGGCACATCTTGGAGGAGGAAACAAAATTTCTTTCTGAAGTTCCTTAATTCTTTGAGGGTGTGTCCTTTAGCAATAATTTTTGCTTTCTAGTGTTAAGTGGATGCAATAAACCATATAAATACAAATTAATCTATGAAGTTTTGCTGTAGTATTTTTCAGTTTGTACTTACTGACTGTTTGAATTAATTTATGATACCTCTAAAGTTTGTAGTCTGAAATGTGTCTTGTGAACTGGTAACCATGTACAGCTGATGTTGATGGCAAGAGGAAATAAGAAACACAAAGCATCTTGCAAAAGTACTAAAAGAGGGTGAACATAACCAGGGGGCTGACTGTGCATGCCTCCATTGTAAAAATGTCATGAACTGACCAGTAAGATATGTTTAAAGTTATATTTAGATTTCTGAGTTTTGGAATATTTAGCAGCCGAAAAGCATGACCTTTAAACAATGAGTGCTTAATTCCTGCTTTCTTAGCCCCAGACTGATGTGCTAAAAAGTGGTACTTTAAAACTATTGGGGTTTTGGTTTTGTTTTTCCTTTTCACAGGGAGAAGCAGTACGTTTAGCTCGACAGCTGCCCTTACATTTGTCAAAAGAAGATGTGCAAAACACAATTTACAGGATGAAGCAACAGCTTGGAAAGGAAAATAAAGGCTGTGTTCATGGTCGTCCTTTTTTTCATCACTTAACAGATATTCCAGAAGTTGACAAGCACAACTCCATGGAAATTACTCAGTAAATGGAACATTTTGTTTGGGGTCATACTTCTCTTGCTTAATTTTGATCACTACTGTGTAATTTCAGTATGTTTTGTGCAAAGCTTGTATAATGACTGTTCATTGTTACATGTTCACCTCCTAAAGGCTTTATTTAAATAAAAATGCTACTTGAAAACAGGAGATAAATACTGTAGAAAAACAACTCACCACTATATTTTTAGAAAGAATGTAATAATTTAATAGAATTTAATAAAGAAATGTTCTCAACTGGTTTCGTTCTTCTCTTATTGCTGCAGGTTTAAGAAATACCAGTATGTCAGAATTTTTTAGATGTGAAGTGGTTAGAAGTTGCTTTCAACAGAGCATGGCAAAGTTTATTACACTAAGGACATCAGCTGTTTATTTTCAAAGGAATGCCAGATAGCTGTAAGTATTTAAATATGGCATTGCCATAGGCACTTATTATAGTTAGACTTCTATGGTGTTGTATTTCTATTTGGAAGTTCCTAGCTCATGTAAATGAGTATTGATAGTCCTAGTGTCCAATCTCCAAAAATTATACACTTACAGAAGTATGGTTCTTAAAAGTATAGTACAAAAGTTTAAAAACTTCAGATCAACAAAAACTGGCCAGTTACTTGAAAGCAGAGTGGATGTGAGTCACAGGAGCACAGGTTAGCACTGAAATCAGGTGCCCGTGGATGTTTATTGGTGCAGTTCTCTACACAAACTGTTTGGGCATGGGAAACAAAGTGTTCTCCCTCAGGGAGAATGTGGCATAAGTAGGGCATAGTCTGCTATATAGAGAGCTACTGATTTTGGTAAACTGGTTCATTCTCTTTCTACCAGAACACAATGTTTACTCCTCTATTTCAAGTAGTGCCCTACTTCTGTAAACCTACCCCCCTAGGCCTTCTGTGCACAGAAGACATGCCTTGTCTCTGGAAGAGTATGTTTTAAAAATTTCAAGCTCACCTGAAAATTCCTGTCCATCCCCAGCTGTTGTTTGCAAACCTTGGCACTGTGAAAATGTGGTGGTAGGGCCTAGCTTTGGAGTGTTTCTGTGGCTGCTGGGTAAGTGGTTGAAGGTTGCTGAAAGCCCCAAGTGCAAGTTAGTTTGTGGACAGGAGTGTTGGACCAGACAGCAAATGTAGTGTTTGAATATGTCAGTCACTGATGCTGAACTGGTAAACTAATTTGAGAAATCACATCACAACAATACATCACAACTTGTAAATTCTAATCTGAAAGGCAATGATTATCTTTTTCACAGAGCCTGTGAACAAGAGGTAATTGTTTTAAACCAAAGGAGGATCAATCTAGATTAGGTATAAGAAAGAATTTTTTCCAGTGGGGGTTGTAAAACTAGAACAGGTTACCCAGACTTGCAGCAGGTGCCCCATCTCTGGAAATATTCACAGTCAGGTGGGATGGGGCTCTAGGCAACTTGATCTAGTGAAGATGTCCCTGCTCACTGCAGGGGAGTTGCACTAGGTGACCTTTAAAAGTCCAACTCAAACTATTCTGCAATTCTATGATTATTTCTTTATGCCATTAAAGTAAGTTTGTCCTTTTCATAAAGAGCAAGGATGATCAGAGGGCACAAGCAGGATATCTTTCCAAGCTTAATGGTAGCAACGTACAAAATGAGAATGTCACTTGCAAACTGGACACTTGGCTCTAAATGTCACTCAGTGCAGAAGATGTGAATTTTTAGAATCGAAGTGAGAAGGTGGATGGAGATAGAGAAAGGAGACGTGACCCTTGGCTCTGATGGGGAAACAGGATCCCAGCCTTGCATGGGATACAGAAGGTTATAGTTTGTTTATTTTTATTCTTGTTGGAGTAGAAATTCTGAGAGTTTAGAGAGGTGCCATTACAGTGAGAAAAGCCAGAAGCAAGCTGCAGAGTGGAAGTTTATCTCCTGACTAAGGTTGTTGGAAATTAAATTAATGTATGCACCACTTTCAGTCAGTTCGGAGTTTAATATACAGTATGTAATGAGATTAATAATTGCTGGTTCTTTTCCAAAAGGTAAGATAGCTGTATCCTAATTATACTGAAGCCAGTGCTAGTCTCTTTCGTAACACTTGAGTCTGCATCAAGAGGACAAGTTTTAATTGGTATTCAGATCCTAGACTGAGGACAAAACGTGATTGGCAAATGGTATTCACAGGTGCCAGAGTGGGTTTAGTTGCTATGGAAGCAAATTAGCATCAGGATTTTCAGTGGGTGCAGGTGCATCAGGTTAGGCAATTGAGAGTTGAGTCTTTCCTCCTTTCCTTGCTGTGTTTGCTGGACTTACACCTCAGAGAGCTGTTCTGGATTTTTTCCTTAGGTATGTGTACATACAGTTTGTTTTCTGTCTCTGAGGAATGCTGGGGGATGTTGTGTGTTTGGGTGCCAGCAGTAAGTGCTGGAGCAAGGCTTTGGAGCTGTAAGTCTGCGTGTCTTCCCACCATAGTACTCATGGTTGGGACTGCAAGCTGAAACTGGGAGTTGTACTGATGTTCTGCTGGTGGGACATGGCTTTAGACAGGACAGGTCGAGGTCTCTCCTTGCTGTATCAGGTGAGAACAAAAAGAAATGTTACTTTCTGTTTCTAGAGGTGTTCTCAGTGATGGCTCTAGTGATGCATCATGTTCTTTGTTTAAACAATAGAAATACCCCAGTTCTAGGTTTACACGTTTGAAGAAGTTAAATGGTGTGCCTGAGGTAGCAGTTCTGGAGAAGGACGGCACATCAGCTTCTGCCATTGCATCAGCACGGGGTGCTACACCGTGAACCCCACCGGGCTCCTGGGGAAGCACACAAACACTGCCTTTGCCTGCAGTCAGTCCATCCCCAGCTCCGTGGACAGTTTGCTTAAAAGGAAGAAGAAAACCTGAAGTGCACCGTTGGGTGGAGTTGCGCATTGCCGCCCTTGATCTCTTCCCACCGAGGCAGAGCTGCGGGGCGGAGCGGGGCGTGCTGGGTGCGTGTCCCAGCAGCCAGCCAGTGGCAGCCACCTCCTTGTCCCCCACCAGTGGCCGGCCTGGGGCATTCCAGGGACTTCTCGAATTTGCGCTGCCCTCTGCTGGCATTTCGCTTTTGTACAATTTGGACTTAAATTGAGGTCTGGGGCCGACCACGGATGAGTTATATCCATATCATTCCTTCCTTCCTTCCTTCGCGTCCCCAGCAGGTGGAAGCGTTATTGCTCACCTGCTCCTCGTGGTGTGCATGCTTGCTTTCCTAAAATACACCTAGGGCAGGTAGCAGTGTTCCCTAGGGGAGAGTCAGGAGCCTTCCAGAATAAGGCATGATCTCGTAGTAAAACTTGCAAAGCCTTTTGGTTGTACGTAGCTTTGCATTTTCAGAGGGTTGGTTGTATGGTTGGTTGGGGCGGGTTTGGTTCCGGCAGTGTGTTTGCAGCTCAGGTGTCCCTCTCACCCAAATTCTGAGAAGTTGCACATTCCTTTAATGGGAAACCTGAATATCAGTTTGTCTTTATAAATACAGGAAAATCTCATTGAAAAAAACATTATTTTTCCTTGCTATAAACATGAAATTGAGGTAGCACCTTTTACATGTGTCTTTTCTGAATGTAGTAGGAATCTTATTAATGAAGTTTCTGTTTCAGTATGTGTGTGAAGGAGTTTGGACTATTTCTTGTTTGTTTTTTTCCCTTTATCATGAATAGTATAGTTCAGAGAACTACAGCAAAACCAGAGGAACATGGAAGTTATTTCAGGAGAACCTAGCAGTCATTGGCAACAGTAAAATCTAGATGATAGAATTTGGAATTTGTTAGAATGGATTCTTCTCTATTTCCATATTCTGATATGGAATATTTAAAACATCTATCAATAGAATCAATATTCCCAAGCACTTTATTTAGTTATACAAGCCAACATTCCCTAGTCTCAAGGATTTCATTCCTTTTTTTTCTCCTGCAAGCTTACTGGTATTATTTAATGAAAGTTAACTTCAGCAAACAACTTTTTAGGTTTTTTAAAAGGTTGTAATATTTGGTCTTCAGAGTTTTTGTCTTCTGTAAAGCAGGTCGGGTTTTGGTTTTGTATTGGGGTTTTGTTTCTTTTGCTAAATAAACTTTTCATTCTGATTTTTTTTTTTTTTTTGGCTGCAATAGAATATTGAAGGATTCTTGAGAATTTTGGTTTTTTTGTACCCAGCATTTAACAGGATGGGTGACCAATTATCAGAAACTTCAGGTACATCCATTTAATTTTGCAAATGGAAGTCCATCAGAACTTGCTTTTATTTTTTTCCATTCTCTCCCTCTCTCTTTAAGTATGGAGTATCATATCTGAAATTATGGAGAGTATAAATGTGGAAATGTTAAATCTTTTGTTAATGGCTTCGAATTAAGCACACATTGTTGCAGATGATTTGGAGGACTTATTTAAAGTAAATATACAATTTCAAGCTCAATTATCATTCATAGTTTAACTGAACATAGTGAGATATTCAGTCTGTGAATTTGATACAGTGTTACTTCATAATTATGATGCTTTTTTACAGTAAATTTGATATAGAACAGTTGCTAAAGGAAAGCTGCTGAATAGTGTGACCAACCATTTTATGGGACACATCTGGTGCATTAGTTCAGGATGTGCAGTGCAGGAGAACAGAGCCTTTTACCCAAAAGGAGAAGGAAGCTAACTCCACATGTATACGTTTTGGGGACATGCAGAGAGGTTAAACAATTACGAGTTAATTGTGTAAGCTAATAGGAGGGGTGTTCGTTATGTCATTTCAGAATAGCTAAGGAGGAAACAGAGGAGAATTATTGTTTTAAAATCTCAAATGAATGGTTTACACCTGTTAATGTTACATTTAGAACAGCTGTTTCTTTTATTATCAGTAAACAGATGCAGAAAGTAATGGAATGTTTTAAAGCAATATGTTAATCCTGTCTTCCACTACTAAATATTCTCACAATGTCATGATTAAATATTAACTGTAATGCTGCTGTCATCTGCAGTTAAAGAATATTTACTTATTATTTTAATCACTTTTTATCTGAAGTTGTAAATGTTTATCCAAAGTTATTGTAGTCTTTCATCAACCCAGCTTAAGTGGTTTTTCACATCAGTAATTTTATTGATGATTGGGCTGATCGATTTCATTGGACTGAACTACTCAGTCAAAGTAACCCTGATTTTGGTTTTGCTCAAAGGTTATTTCTGTATTTGAAATTTCACCTGAAATGAAAGAAGCTATATATTTAAGGGGTGGGGGAGGAATTGCTCTTAAGGGCCCAGGCTAGCATGCATTTTATATGAACTCCATGTGAAGTTGATTATAGGTGAAGCTTTCCCAGAATATACTCAGGTTAAGCACTGCAGTTGGAATAGTACCACTGAGGGGGTACAGGAGAGGGTCTTTTTTGTTTGTTTGTTTGTGGGAAAATAGTTTCAATTTGAAAAATGGAAGTTTTTCAAATGTGTTGTGCTGCCTTGATTTTAAGAGAAAGAGAAGCTATGAATCTGACAGTCTCTTGGAAAGATTTATCTCAAAACTGCAGACACGGTATCGTGTACTTAGAAAACAAAACTGAAACAAGTATTTTAAAATATTTACGAATTAATGCCTAAACTGACCTGAAGTTTCCTAAAAACCTATAGTCCCTACTCAGATGCTCAGAAGTGACAGTAGGAGTTCTTCAACAGGAAAATGCATGTCTTAATCTCAGAATTGCAGCATGTGTGAACGTTCTGAAGCATGTAGTGTTTCGGTGAGCTGACGTGCGATGGTGCAGCATTACTAACGCACCCTCGAAGAACGGAAGCGCAGAAGATTCATGCTCTATAACTTGTTTGGCAGATTAGTTTTCAGGAAATGCAGAGAGCAACGAATATGGCAGCTGCATTATTAAAAAATACTGTGTTCAAGCCCAGGTCAAATTGTTCATTCATGCATGGAGTAACTCAGCATTAATTGAATCATTGGATTTTTTACATATTTTAGATCACTGATATTTTTTGCTTCAGCACTTGAAATGCCTGATAAATTACTGTATTCACAAGGGGCAAGCATTTTGACAGAGGAATGCTTTATAAAGCATGCTCTGTGTGAGTGTTTGCTCATCAGGTCATTGCAATAATAAAAATGCACTGGTAGAACGAAGATTCTGTCTTAATTGTAATGTCAGGCAGTCTATTTTTGGAGAATTTCAAGATGCTTAGATAAAACGATCTAAAATTATACAAAATAATTAAAAGGAAATGTCTTCCTTTGTTTTTATTAGCTTGATAGTGCTTTTATTAGATGGAGATGTTCCCTGATGAAAGGTAAGAGAGTTTATTTTCTCAATTAAAAAAAAAAGAGGGTAAAGAGAAACTCTCTCATGTCCATTAAGCAGGTTTAAGACTCCTGTCATCTCTCTTCAATAGAATGGAAAGGAAAATTATTTTTGAAATAATTTGAGTTTTTCATATAAAATAGTTTCTGAAAGACAAATAATTCCAGCTTGTGAGGAGCAAATCTAGGTATGATTCTTGTCAGACTTGGCCAAAACAGACTAGTAGTAAATAGATTATTTCAAAGGAATGTTTTGTTGGAGGTCTATTCTTCCCGTCAGCAGACAGAGTAGAAATATTATTTAGTCAGTTAACATTGCTGATACTCCCTGACACTTTAGGTGTGTGAAATTTAGAACAGGAATCACTTAATAGTTACTAAGACAAGTGGAACTGTAGAAAACTGTTCCCTCATCAGAGGAATTCACTCAGTTACTTCTCCCACAGGAGGGTTACAGAACCTTTCCCTAA
This sequence comes from Dicaeum eximium, assembly GCA_013396995.1. Taxonomy (NCBI): domain Eukaryota; kingdom Metazoa; phylum Chordata; class Aves; order Passeriformes; family Dicaeidae; genus Dicaeum; species Dicaeum eximium. Next base: position 657,701 of record VWZP01001408.1, on the reverse strand, counting down.
AGCTTCAGACTGAGCTTCAAAATGGCCTTTTCCAAAAGTGGTTGTCCCAGATCCCATTGCCATTTAGGAGAGCCATATCTTCTATGCTTTATTTACAGTGACCTTTGAGCAACTGAAAATGCTGCCAGCTCCTTTAGAAACTGTGGCTTTGAAATTTCAGTTTTGATCTATGTTTGCAAATGAGCAACTGTGATTATGCATCAACTATAACAGCAATAAAATGGATACTGACCTTTTACAATAATGGTGTTTTATACTCTTAGTGAGCTTCACTGTAGAATCTGAAAATGCTTAATAGCGCACCAGCCACTTGTAGGTTATGGAAACTGAAGAAAGAGCTCAATCAGCCATGAGAGGGATGCAGAGTTTACAAGGTGAAAACTCCAAATGCTGCAATTCAGATTTACACTTGTATTTTTACTATGATGAGCATGAATCTGTTTAATGGGTGTGTGCAATTCATTCTTGCCCAATTGCAAACTTCTTGTGGAGTTCTGTATTAATCCAAGTCATCAGAATTTATGCATATTGTTATTGTGTCCTGCTTCTTCGGAGTTTATTTAAGTGCTCTATAGCAACAAAGCATTGTGTTAAATTCCTTAATCATATCAAGTAATGAAGGTATCAAGCACCACAAGATTTATTTTTATTTTTTAAGCCTGTGTGGATGCAGAACTAATTAAAATCAAGTCCATTTAAAGAAAGGTTTAAATGACAAAATATAATGCAATAACTCCCTTGCCAGTTTTCTTCTGGTTACCAGTCTAAGTCTTTTAACTGTAGCTCAAAAATCTGGAGCAAGTATTTTGGCATAGCAGTTTGTTGTAAGGAAGATTTAATAGCTTGTTATGTCCTATTTCTATAAACAGAAGTCATTTAGAGTTCAGCAGATATATTTAGAATCAGCATTTGTGCTGGTAGTTACAAGCTGAATAAAATAATCTTTGAAAAGCTCAATATGCAGAAGGGAATATTCCGGTTTAAATTTACCTCACAGCAAATTCTCCTTTAGGAGACTTAGGGATTTTCACAAATAGGAACCTACAAAATTGACTATCACGCTTATTACTGTCTTTTAAATCTTGTTAATAATGCGGTTTTGTTGTGTGCAAATGTTAATAGTTTTAAGAGAACTATGTGGCTACTGCTGTTGAAGAGGTCAGGTCCTGTACTCTTTACTCTGGCAAAATTCCCTAACCTTCAGAGAGGGAGATATGCCTGTCTCAGGGAGTACAGAAAAAGGCCTGATAAAATGGACAGCCAGAAGCTTTGGAGAGGTCTTCTCTACTCTCAGCTGGTTTGGGACAGAATATTAATACAAGTTTACACTGAGTGATTTGTAATCTAACCTCTGATTTGTTGACTTCAAGGTATGCGTGGTAACTGAGAAACATATGCAAAGTCAGTTTAAGATACGAGTTTTATAGCAAATAGTAAATTAAAACCATAGTGACCTTTTAGTCTTGCTGATCATGTGCAGAAGGATGTTCATGTGGTGCCCTGTACTAATCACAGTAACAGGGCTCTTGCTCAGGGAACAGCAGGCACAAGCAGTACTCTTGTGTATTTGTTCTTCTGCTGCATTTTTTACTGGAAAAAATTTTGCAATTAAAATGTTATAATTGTGTCTTGATGCAATTTTTGCATATTCTGATCTGGAAAAGATAGCAGTTCTTTCCTTATGAAAAGATTTTTACTTAGTGGTGCAAATAATCATCAATGCTCTATTTCAAATTTCAGTTGTTATTGCTGTCCTGATTGCTTGCTCTGGCCATGGTTGATGCCCGTCTAATAATTTTTATTATATCAATTCTTGTATAGATTTTGCCAAACACTCCAGGAGCTTGAAAACTAATTAAACTAATTAAAAGCATATTAGGTACTTAACTTAAATATCTTTTTCCTCCTGTATTTTAACACAGTAATAACTGCTGTAATTTGTTTTATATTGAGTGTCCATGCTTTCAGCATCACAAAAAATTGCACCCAATCATATCACTCCGTCCTTAAAGAATTGTCTTGTAAGGATAGTTTTGCAAACAACAAAAACCTTCATTTTCTGTTCTCTCACCTAAGCAGGTAATTTTTCAGTTTTCATCCTGTTTGAATTCTGATTGTTTCAGTAAGCCTCGGAGAAGCCTTCATGTAGGTGTATTTTTTTAAATGTCAGTGCTGAAAAGAGAGAAAACAGTCCCTTTTTTTTTCATTTTTTCATTATTTACAGTGTTGGTAGCTGTTCACCCAAGTGTCAGAAGCCTGAAGTTGTGTACACAAATGGTCCTTATGATGCCCCTTTGTCCCCTCATCAAACTGGAGTATTGGGAAGAGGACTGGCCACGTGGCTGGCTCTTAGCAAATCTGGGAACTGAACACACTGATAAGAGTCTCCCCATTTTAACTACATGGGGACTCTATTTGAGGGGAAAATTATATGCTGGTACCAAATGATCTATGTGATGTGCAACACAAAAGTTTTCCTGTTTTGGGGAGTTTCTATGACATGACCTGTGGGCTAACTGAAGAAAACATCACTGAGAAAGTGCTACATATACAGATACAAGTGCTCCTATTGATACATTATTTTTCTAAGATTTTGCTGAGTAAAGCTCTTTCCATACATAAGTGTTTTGGCCATCTGCAACTGCTTGTCAGTGAGGCTGGTTTGAGAACACTAGCTGTAATTGTAACCTCAGGAATGTGTGACCAGCTCGCGGCCAGCTGTGCATGCCCTGACTTTTCCCAGGTGTTAAGATACATGGCCACTTTTGTTCCCCTTAACCAATGGGGCAAAATACAGTCCTTGTTTTTCTGCACCTTGTATTAAGCCTACAAACTGCTGGGTTTTGTTAGTTTTTTCAATAGGTCATAGCAAACAACTACATGAAGTTGTCCGTGTTGTTTAATTATTGGGCATCTGTGACATAGTGTGCTGCATCTGTAGGATAGCATGTATTTTGAAATATAAAAAGGGTACTCAGTTCACCATGGTCTTGCTATAAATTAGCACTGCTGACCCTGCAAATCACATAAGTGCTCCTTTTTTATTGTTGTTGCTTGGAAAAGATTTTACTTACATTTTGATGGCGTAGATATTTCTGCAGTTCAAGTCTCTTGAGCCAGAGTGAGTTTTGATGCATTTTTCAATTGGTTTTCAATTGGTCTTATTTTAATGATCCATTTCATGTTCAGAGGAACACTTAGTAGCTGTTTTCTGCACAGGAACCTAACTGGACCTCCTCCTAAATCCAACCTAGAGCTGTTTGCATAGAGTGTTCTGCATTTTGTCATTACCTGTGTAGCACTTTCTTTGCTTGTGTAGCATTTACTATGTTCAAGGTGAGGCACGAATAGCTTGAAAGCAATGTGTATGCTCACAGGTCTCCTCCTTAGAAGTACTGGGAGGGACAGCATTTCTAGTAATCATGAGGACAAAAATTGCTCCATGGCCTGTGATGCTTTTCACAGTAAAAAGTGAAAAGATAAGATTAATGTAGGTACATGATAATTTGCAGGGTGTGATTGTTATAAAGGGATAAATCCATGTCTCGAGTCACTGCTTTTTGCTCTTATTTGCCAACAAGCTGACACGATCTCCACATTGTAGATACAGAAAAGGAATTAATTTTAACTTAGATCAATTCTTTATATGGTCAAAGTGACACATATCGTCTGTAAAAGTAACCTACCCATTGGTATCAGTTTCTATGTCCATGGGATGAACTTAGACCTCAGAGCAGATCTGTACTCTGTAACACATTCTGAGTTCTTTAATTACAACTTTCTTTTATGGTCTTTCAAAGCTTGCACTTTAGGGTTTGGCTGTCTTTGAACATAGGAAAGACACACAGATTCTAAACCAGCACTGGGGTTTTCCTAAATGCTCGGAAGTCAGGGATGGGCACATGTGAAAGTTTTGTGTGCCTAAATGCTTTTCAAAATCTAGTTCTTAGGGACTCTAAAAAAATCATCTAATCTTGAGACTTAGTGAAAAATATTAGGCTCCTAAACAGCCCTTGAGAAATACATCAGAGCTATGGGGAGGAGAAGAGGAGCACACCAATCCAGTGCTGAGACTCGTTTGGACATAAACCCCTGTAGCAAGACAAGTTCTCCCTTATAGCTGCAGGGGTATGGAGCAATCTTGCATGATGGGCTTACATAAAAGACTGAAGGATGTGCTTTTTCAAAGGTTTTTCTGTAGTTTAAAGTCCTGGTCTGGGAATCCTCCTAAAAAAGCAGGGGCTGTCCACTCTTTCCCAGAGCACACAGAGCTGATGAGTCTGGGATAAGACTGTATGATACAAATCACTCATGATTTGTGCTTCTGACTGACGTTCCTCCTCTAGGACTCCCAGATATGTACCAGCATTGTGAGATTCCTGTAACCACTGGTCTTCGGTATTTCCTGTGAAACTTAAACCTAATGTTCGAAATCTGCATCAGCACTGAACTGTTCTGCCCTTTGTTTTCTGTTCGTCAAGGTGGCTTTTCTAATTAGCATAAATCACAAAGCTCCTGCAGCAATAGTGTTGTCCATGTGATATACAGCATCTCTGCTGTGCCCAAGGAATATTTACAAGCCATAAGGCTCTGCTTTGCTTGATTTGGAGAAGCCTCTTGTTTCTTATTTCAGTTTCTCATTATAGGATAAAACAAATAAGGGGCTTTAAGAGAAAATAATGTGGAATACCGTGATACTTTTATTATTATGCATGTCTGAAGGGAACAAAATAAATCAGCTAAAGGCAAAGGAAATGCAACCCTGGGGACATTCAGAAGTTTTAAAAAAATGAAGTAAAGAAATCTGCACTACATTATAATGTGCTACAATAAAAAAGTTAAGTTACTATGAATTGTTTGTAACTTAGTTGAAAAATAAGACACTTGTATGGGGTATGGATACATAATGTGAACAATTTCAAAGAGTATTGGCAGTCTCTTGGAATTTGCTACAAATGCTTTTGGTTCAATGGGAGTGAACAGCCACACTCCATTACAGCCTCACTTGATATTTTATTTTAGAGGAAAGAAGCTTGTAAGCAAGTCTACCTTGTTTTTTTAAAATTGCTTTAAGGTGAAGGTGGCAAAAAAAAAAAAAAAAAAAAATTAATTGCATGCTTATATTTTTTTTACCTACTCATCTTTCGTATTTTCATTGTTGCCTTTAATTTTCTTTCACTTAAAAATTAAAATGGACATGTGTGAGATATATTAGAATAATTGGTGACAACTGCTCCCTTCATTTAAGAAACTAACTGATCTGTACACATGCTTCAGTTTCATGTTCTTTCTCAGAGGCTGATGTTGGAGAGGGAATAGGTGTTTCTGATGCTGCCTTCCTAACCTGTATATCTTTATAATGTTTATTTGTTGTTATGCCATCTGAGATGATCTCAAGTGCTTTGTGTATGAGGAGTTAGGACCTTTTGGAGTAGGAAACAATTTTTTCCTCTATGGCTTTTGAAAGATCAATTAAGAACAGCTCTGATTCTGTGAAGTTTTCATTCCTGTTGCCTTCTGCTGCATTTTCATGAGAAGTTGCAGCCTGAGTAGTATTAATCTGCTTAGTAGTTGGGTGGAAGCAGAGAATAGCTAGAAGTTGATTTTCCCTGTTTCCTGCAGCGCACAAACCCAGTTGAGCAGAGCAGTTAGCCTTGCTCCTAAGGGCTAATATAAATTAAAGGTCCTGAGCACTAGGGGTTGTTAAAATTCTCAGAGGGCTCTTTATAAGATGTTAACCCCCGTGGTCTGGCCAGGCTCCAAACGGGGTAATTACATTCTTCCTACCTAAATTCCCCCTGCAATTGCAATTCGATGTGCTGGTATTCCTCACTTCCTCTCCTCTGCCGTGCCCCGTGGAACAGTTGTTGCATTTCATCCCAGAGGTACTTGCTTTCGGTGACTGATGGAGTGATCTGTGTGTAGAGTCTATAAAGCATTTTAAGAGCCTTTTGGATGAAATGTAATTTATTATGCTTTTTTTTTTTTAATTATCTCCTGTTTAAAATGAACTGGGTTAATTTGAGCCCTGAATGACTGTGAACTGTGTGCAACAGACCTGGAATGAGAAAGTGTCAACAACTGTTCTCATTCCTCGTTGAACTTCTTCCCAGAGTTTTTTTTTAGAGAAAAAAGCTAAAAGATCAAAATAAAAATATAGGAAGCTTTTCTAAAGGGTTCACTACAAAATAGGAAGAATATGAGCTGTATAAAAAGGCTAATGTGACTTTTGCCTCAATTGAAGTACAAATTGAAGTAGATATATAGGTATGTAGATATAACATTCCTCCTGCCTAGGGATTCTGTTGTAAACTTAAGAGCAGCAACAATTGAAAGCTTTTTAAAGCTAGAAAAGCTTTTTATTGTAAAGACACTATACTTTTCATTAAGGTATTGCATCCTAATTTTAAGTAGGCTTGTGTAAATTTAAGTGTTGCTTATAAGCAGAAAAATATTTAGTTAGCACTCAGTGTTTAACAAGATAGTGGGAAATATCTATATGTGCCAAATATATAGAGACTTTAAATACAGTCTTCTCTAAATATGGGATTGGCATGTCAGATATGTGCAATGCAAATAGGGTAAAGTGTGGCTGGGGGACATATTTCTGTTTAGTTTAACACTGGTTTCTCTCCACTTTGGGGTGTCTCATACTAGGATTAACTGTACTACATAGGAAACCTTGGTATAGATGCTAGCCTGAATGTGCTAAACTCTTCTTTCAAGAGGTCACTTAGTCAGGGCCAACAGCCTAAAAGGTTGTTTATATCAGATATTTCTCTCCTAGAACATCGGCAGATAGAAACAAAAGAACAGTGTTGATCTGTGCTGTAATGTTCTCACTAATTAAAGGACATGCTTGAAGGTGAGCTACTCACCATGCTGCAAGGCAAGGTGAAGGTTTTGCAAGTGACTTTCCTGGTTGCACAAGAAATGTATTTCCAGTCCCAGATGGGAAAAATCAATATATGGCTCTACACAAGTGAATGTGATGCACTATCTGAGCTCCTGAGGGGATTCTTTGTGTTGCCCTCTGAGTTAGGATGTTTGGAAATCTGCACTGACCCTGCATCAGCCATTTTCTGGTGCTGCTGAGAAAGGTTAAAAAAGTAAAAACAGCCAATAAAGAAACTGAAAAAACTCTTCTTTACATAAAAAATTGAAAATACATGTCTAATACAATACAGATAGTTTGAAAGCCTGAAGCTTCAAATGTCCTTACAAGGACTTCCATCATGTTTTAGTGAAAAACTACACTATGACAAACATATCTTTCTCTCTGATCTGTGATTAAAGCTGAAATAAATTTAAATATTTGACACTGAATTTAGCTCAATGTGCTCTGCTGCTTGTTGCTTAGAAAGGAGCCTGCACTAACTACATAGCCAGATGTTCTTATGAGGTATACCTGTGTAATCGCATTCAGTGTGGCTGTCATGGATTTTAATAAGAAATCTAGTTCTCTTGCCTGTACTCTATTCAGACATATTCTTATTTAAAAACAGATTTCCATTTAGAATGCAAATAAGCTATTTGCATAGTTTTATTACTGCAACCAATGTGCTTTTCTAATTGCAATGTGTGATAGTCAATATTTGCATAAAATACAGCTGTGCTCTGAAGCATTTCTCTTATGATAATTCCTAGTTGCTATTACCAACACACTTTAAAAATACATTTAGTTGTAAATATATTACAGAAGGAAATTCATTATTTTTAGTTAGTTTGTGTAAATAAGTATAAATAACTTTCTTCACACTGATGGTCTCCTGACAGGCATGAGAGCTCTGTACTCGCTCTTCACATCTACATTCACATGTCTTCACATCCTCGAAGCATCTTAAAGTGTTTGTTATTTTATTTGTTAGAGCTTTGGCAAATCAGCATCCTTTTATGTTTTGTACTAGGTTCTTTTGCCAAGACAAGACACAAATTGCTGGAAACTTTCATGCAGGAAAAGAAATCCGTGTCTTTTTCTACCTGAGGAACATTTAATTTATTGAATCATGTTTGTAGGTAATCTGTTACAATAAGGTGGCAAAGGCTGTATTTAGATGGAAGGTGACTCACAGCAAGATGTTGCAGAGATGCATAAACCATAAATCTGTGCATCTGCGATCATTCTAGCTCTTTTTTTTCCTTGCATGACATGTGCAACTGTTTTCCATTAATTTAAGTATCAAATTTAATTTTACATAAATTAATATCAAAAACCAATTTAATAAATCAGTCTGTATTTTGAATTATTTTTAATCCTAGTATTTGTTCAGCAAATAGTCTCTGCTGCTTGTGCTTTGCCCCTCAAAGCTATCACACTTTATTTTTCTCCAGTAATTTCTCTGGTTTACTTTCTGTTGGCTGTTCCTGCTTCTTGCATCCTCTCCCTCTGTAAAGGAGGAATGTGCTCTTTTTTCTCCTACTCATCCGTAACTTTTTCACTTTCTTTTGCTCTTTCCTTTTGTTACCCATAACTGTCTGCATGTTTTTTTTAAACTCTCCATCTACAGCTTCGTTCCCCATAGCATTCTTTGGCCTAATTAACTTTAATTAGAAATTCCTTTTTGTTGCACTCTAAATTCAGTTTTATAGCACTCAGTAAAAGCTTTCATATCTAAGGTTGAAAGAAAAAGGGTTGTTCCTATTTCACCAGTCTCCTACCTATTTCTTCTTTTTTTTTCTTCATTGATACCATTTTCTTCTTTCTCAACCTGTATCTTTAGTATTCCAAACTCAAATTTCCTTCTGTAGCTGTATTTAATTAAAGACCCATAATTAAATATTTTAGAATATGTTAGAAAATAAGTGAATTTTCATTAAGGGGTTTGGGGTTTGTTTTGTTTTTTAATAGTTTTCAGTACTAGTGTCCTAGTCATTGCAGTAAACATACTTGAGAAATTTCAGAAAAAGCATTAAAGTGAATTTTCTCAGAGCCCCAACCTCCTCATACTTAGGAGATTATGTAGTCTACCCAGAATAATAGATTATTATTGCAGTTCATTAGAGTGAAACTGTAGCAGTATCTGTAGCTTCTCCAAAAATTCATCATCATTATGGGATGTTGTCTTTAATGACTGCTCTAAATTCAATTTCTTTACAAATATTTTGTTAACTTGGTTGTGGAGACAGGTGGATTTTTACACAAAAATTTTGTTGTGCTCTTGGGGAAACTAGCCATGCCAGTAATACTCACTTGAACTGAAATTGAGATGAATAATCTGAGAGTGACTTACTTAAGGTTTGAAACAGTTAACACTCTCAGGAGGAGATGAGGAGTAGATAAATGGTGAACAACTGGGAAGCTGGCTCTGAAGGACATGCTCGTGAATTTGGACACCGACTAATCTGTTTTGGCTGTTGCTGGCATGGCAAATAACAGCATAATGCAAAACCTTCCTGTTTCTTCCCACTCTGACGTTTTAACTTTCCACTGAGGGCAAGCAGCGGCCACGGGCCAAAGCCTTCAGTGGCAGAGGTGGAAGCAGCAACCTCCCTCTCTCCCCTGTGGCTCTTCTGGCTCTTGTCCTGACCAGTGCACAGCAGAACACAGACTGGGGAGGTTTTCCCCCCTTGGCCAGCCTGGAGTCAGGCTGGGGCCTCAGCTGGAGCATATGGCCTGGGAAGGGTGGAAGCTGCAGCCAGGTGGCTCATGTGTGGCCAGGAGCAAAACCAGACACCTGTAACTGTATTAGGGTGTACCATCTTCCCTGTTTGCCTTGGCAGAGCTGCTGGGATCATAAAACCACCTAAAGAGAATTGCTGATGTGGAGGTCTTGCCATTCAGGATTGTCTCCTGCTGTGTTCCTGTTAACTTTTCCCACTGTTGAGTGCTGTCAGGTTTAGGAGTTGAGTGGGTGTTTTTCCTTTTGACTGTCTATGAAGATGATGAGCTGGCTAAGTGACTTGCTCAAAAAGCCCATTCACTGGAAAGAATATTATGGGCTGCCTTGCCTTCAGGTCAGATCATCTCCTTAATGGTCCTGTTCTTGCCTTGCTAGCACCAAATCCCTCTATAGCACTGCATACTCTTTTGGCTCTGTCCCATAGAGCATCTAAAGGAAATGTTCACTGAGCAGCTTCCATTCAGCCTGGTTTGGTGCTTTTCTCACCCTCTGCTCAGTGTAGGTATAGGATAGAGTCCCTGCTGTCCATGTCCTTTCCAGATGCTCCCGATGGCAGCTCTCTGGAAAGCCACAGCTCCATCAGAGTCTGGCAGCCTCTGAGGACTCTCACGTGTCTGTTGGACTGAGAAACCAGCTACCCACTGGGAATTTTGTACCAGTAGTCTTCTATATGGCTATTGCCTCAAATGGAAGAGATATTGTGGAAAGGATCCTGTGGAAAATATTTCATATCCTATGTTGTGGTAAGATTTACGTATGTTCTCAAGTTTCTGTAAAAGATAGCTTTAGGCTTTCAATACAACAAAATCATTTATCTTTCTTCCCCTCTCTCAAAAGCCCCTGTTATATTCTGAACTATGCTGAATTTTGTGCTCGCTATGTGGAAAGATTTTTGTGGTTAAATGTAGAGAAAAATGAATTTTCATTTTTTCTGAGAACTTTTTCATACCCTCCATGTCTTTTGACTACTCCATAAAAGTAATAAGTTTTACCAATCCTGTCTTGATAAAGTCAGCCTTCATCTGTTTCAGACTCTTCTAACTATATTAAGACTAGATATCAAATAACAAGGAACGTGTTAAAGTCCTGTTCCTCTGAGGCTCAGACAGTCCATGCTGCTTCCCTTCAGCAGTTCTTGGAGTTTTTTGGGTGTTGCTGTTAAGAATCAGGTTTAGACATGAAATTTTTACCCGTTGATGCAGAACTGTAGAGAGGATTTGTAGTCTGCTCTCTTCAGTCTTCAAATTGCACTGTTTTGTCTGAAACTCAATGTAGAATGCCTTGGAATCCCATAGATGAGAGTCTGTGGGGAATAAATTTATTTATGCTGAAACAGGTATATACCTATGAAGTAAATATGTGTATATTTGCAATGATCCTTGCTCTGTCACCTACCCTGCTCCATCATCCCAATTAGGTGAAGAAATATAGAGTAAAAACTCTGAAGTCTTAAAAAAAAGTCTGTCTTGTTAAAAAAAAAACCAAAAAAATAAACCAAAAACAAAAGAAAACCAAAAAAAGCCCAAAAAAAATCACCAACAACCAATCAGCCAACCCTCCTGAAATGCAGTTAAAGCTCTGCTATCCCTTTAAAGCAATAGGGAGGGCAAACAAGGTACAGTCACACTTAAAGGAATATTCATGCCAAGAAAATCTAATTGCAGGCATCTAGCAAATGTGCAGTTTCTACAGATCAGTGTGGGCAAAACATTTTCAAGACCTATTCTTCTATTTAGGTTTTTTTCTTAGCACTTCCCTTAAGAACAGGAGATATTCTGAAAAATTAAGAGAAAATAGATTGATCATAGTTGGTAAATGCTGACTGGAATTGATCAGAATCTTGGGATGGTGAAATTCCTACATCTTCCTTATGGTCCAATTTGCTCCTCAAATAACCTCCAATATTTATTTTTTTTGTTTTAGCAATGATGTCAATATTTTGGACAAAGCTTAGAAAAGGAACTATATCAGTTTTAAATTTTCCCAGTAGTTCCTTACATCATATCATGGCTCTAAAATAACTAAATTTTGTCACCATGTTTGGCTTGTACTTTTGATTTCAATTCCCAAATTGTGCAACTCTGTCAAAACAGCTCAAGCCTGACTCAAACTTCTAGAGCAATTGTGATACTAAAAATGAGAAGAGGGATTGGTCAGTGTTGGCAGAAGTAAAACCATCCTTTGCCTTCATGCCTGTACTTGGAACGATGCTTGTGTAAGTTACACTAAGGAGCAAGATCAGGAGCAGAAGACAATCCTCAGGGATGAGGTTTCTGTTGGAAAGGGGCAGCTAAGAGAAGTTTGCTCATGTATGTTAAAAGACCTTCCAGGAAATGTTAAATGAACACATATTAGGGATTCTTTACATCACAGAAGATTGGGTTTGCACAGAAAGGTCTTGGTAGTGGAGGTGCTGCAGTGTTCTACTCTGATTTGATTGGTGATAAATCCCACTCATTTCCTCAAGTCCTGTCTGTTTTGCCTGTGATGGCAATGGGTGAGTGATCTCTTCCTGCCTTTCAGACTACGAACCTTTAATTATATTTTGTATTCCTTGTCCAGATGAGGAGGTGAGTGGTGGAGCAGATTTGGTGGGCACCTGGCATCCAGCCAGGATCAACCCACCACAGTGATGCAGGAAAGCAAAATGGCAAGGGCCTCTAAGACTCTAAGAGGGCATTGAAGCAGGCAAAAGGAAAGTGAGTCTTGCATTAATGTATTTAATCAGATGTGGAGTCAAGGTAATGATGAATAATGCCTAAATACATTTGTAAACAGGTGCAAAATACTTTCCCCCTGCCTGGAGTGCTGCCACTGTTATGTGATAGCTTAATGTTTCAGCTAGAACTACAGCTGAAAGGCAATGATATTGGGTGATTTTCATTATCCATTCAGTGTGGTTGAAATGAGCATAGCCATGTAAAATGATACTAAAATAAACTCATCAAACAGACTTTGCAAAAAGCTTTGCAAAACTGGAATTATTTTTTAATTTGTAAATAATGTATATTTGTGGAAACCTCTCTAAAGAGCTCTGGGCAACTGACTGAGTTTTCAGGTAGTTTTTTTAAGCCAGTTTAAAACTCTGAGCTACAGCTATGAAAGACCTTACCCCTGAATTTGTGGCTGCTGCTGCTCTCCCATGTGCCAGGTGGAGTTTGGGAGTGGATCACTCACCGGGGCAGTGTGATAGCAGCTCATGATTGTATTCTGGTGTTGCTCTTAAAGCACTGGGGTTCTGGTGAAGATGCTGCATTAACTTGCAGCAGAGGTGCTGCCCCTAATATAGAACAGATAGGGACAGTTGCTAGACTAAAACTAATCATAAAATTAGCAATGATTTGTTTTCGAACTGCATTTCTTGACTTTGCTAGGTTCGTACTAAAGGTGTTCAATTTCAGTGAGATTATCACGTGTACTTGGGTTTTCAGTTTTTTTGTACTTTTTTTTATTCAGAGCATCTATTTTTATGATTGATCATGTGTAAGCCTTATACAAACCTGCACAGCAGAGATTATAATATTCCTGAGGCTAGAAGAAAAACAAGAAAGCAAAAGCATCACTGGTTAACTGAGGATTACTATTTTATGTTCAGTATAGCTTACATAAGCAAACTTGAGCAGAACCACTTGGTTTGAATATCTAAGAGAGGTCCTTAATAATAAATATTTCTCTTAGCTTTGGACTTTTAGACCTGGGAAACAGATGACTTTTTAAGTGCTAAATGTATAATGGAGTTCAGCTTTCCACCCATGTTTTTAGTTTCTTAGCTGTTTCTAAAGGTTTGGTTCAACATGTAACAATGTGAAGAAATGAAATATAAACATCATTTTTAGAGTGTAGGATATTATCTTGCCCCATCTGAGTTGTGTTTCTCCTTAAATAGTAGAATGTCAATCTGAGAAAGCAGGATATCAAAATATATCCAACTAATTATCCAGGTATTTAGAAAGCTGTACTTAATTTTGTAAAGCCAAACTTGTCCAAAAATCTTATGTTAATAACAGATAATTTATTACCTCGGGAAATCCATTCTGTATTTTAAATAGGATTACCACTGGATTCAGAAGGATGAAAACCACTGCTGAAATGTGTCAGATTATTCATGGCCCATAGGGGAACTATGCGCTGTGGAAAAGCAGGTGTCTCCTTTCACTAGGAAGGCTTCCCATTACAGGAATAGGATTCAGAAGGACACAGGGATCTTTGAAGAAAGAATCTTTAAAGTTTCTGCTCCCTACCCCTCTAGATGTTTTTCAACAAACTTTTGGAAGGACGAGAGAAAATCGTGTTTATTGGAGTTTTGTACTTATGCGACAGAATTGCATTCTCTTTCAAGTAATTTTATTTTGGGAAGCTGCTTCTTTCTGCTGGTGATTGAAAAACTGATGTGGTTTGGCTTAGTTTTTTACTGTCACTTTTTCATTGTGCACAGAGTGTAGTGATAAAACCATGCAAACTTCTTCCAAGTTAACCATATTAAAATAATTTCAGGAGGTATTATATGAAGAAAAACTAAAAGCAGCTGATCACTGTTGAGTGTCCATCAGTGCTCAACGTAAGACAAATTGTGTGTCTTTGTGGAAAGGCAAGAATTACCAAACACCACGTGAAGGTCCTGGAGGAAGGCTAAGAAGCTGACAAATGTCCAAAAACATGCCTGACTGCCCTTAGGGTAGGTCATGGTGGGTGATGGTGTGTTATCCATCCTTGTCCCATCAAGGAATGATTCATATTTGCTAGATATTCTTCCCTTTCTTCTGTATGTTACATTTGAAAGGAGTAATTATTCTGGAATTCATGTACACTTTGTCCTAAAAACAAATGTCCACGTGCAGAAGTTCTTCTGGAATTGCTCTCTGGTAATGTTTTATACTGAAGAAGTGTTAGCTGTTAGTCCTCTTGATGAGTAGCACTAATTCTCTGCCATTAGTAAGTCACCTGTGATGGTGTTCTTGAAGCCATGAGTTATTTTTTTATCACCTGATAGGTTTTTAGCTCTAGGGATGAAAATTGAATTTTCAGTTGAATATAGGGTGGTAATCACCTGGTGACAAAGAGCTTCAGAGAAACGGACAGATTGGAAAATATCTGGCACTCTGTGCTGTGAGATTAGGTGTCAACAGCATTCTTTTGAGGTCATGTGAAGTCTCTGAGGAAACACCTTGGCAGCTTTTCATCCAAATCACAGAGGAGTCTTTGGAAACAGAGCAAATCCTGGGGGAATCTTAGCCGTGCTATGCTCAGAGTAGATGTAGCACTTCAAGGTACAGTACTGGGCTTGCCCCTGACATGATTTAGTTCAGTTTGCTTGTTTGGACCTTGGACTTTCACAGCTGGGGTCCCCATTGTACACTGATACATTGGCTCTACAGAATAGTTTAGCTGTGGTAAACTCTAATGATGGTGGAGGGAGCAGGAAAAAATGTTTTAGGGTGTTTCAGTTTCCTACTGCTTTTGAAGTCAGTTCACCATCTGGAATAGTGATTGCTGTATTTCCATTACTCTGTATCCTCACTGAAAGGCTTAAGATATTCTAAGCTTCTTATTAAGTGGGAAATTTCTTTTTTTTTTCAAAGGCATTTGATGGTTTAGGATCTTTCTGCCATAGGAGTGTGCACATTCAGTAAGGAGTCTAATTTAATCCAGGAGTATAGAGCTAGTCAAAGCTCACAAATCTAATATATGCTCTAAGTAGAGCATATTAGGAGTTGGAGAAATTATATAATATTTATATCTCTAGAATTTTCAATAATCTGTGTGTTGTTCAATAATCTGAGTGTGTTGGATACCTGTGGTGGGTTTACCCTGGCTGGACGCTGGGTGCCCACCAAATTCACTCTATCCCCTCATCTGGACAGGGGAGGGAAAATATACTAAAAGGCTCATGGATTGGCATAAGGGCAGGGAGATGTCACTCAGCTGTTAGAGTCATATGCAAAACAGTTGAATTTATCACCAATCAAATCAGAATAGGGTGACGAGAAATGAAAACAAATCCTAAAAACACCTTTCCCCTGCCCTCCCTTCTTTATAGGCTCAATTTCTCTCAAAATTTTCTCTGCCTTTTCCCCCCACAGTTCAGGGGGATGGGCAATGAGGGTTGCAGTCAGTTCATCACATTACTCTAGGAAACTTTGGGTGTAGTACCAGAAATGGCAGGAATTGTTTGTGTCCTCCTAGTGTTACAGTCACCCCAAAAGAGCAAGTCTGGAGCATGGATTAGTTTATAACCCACTTTTTACCATTCTATGGTCATGGTAGCTTTGAATGTTTTTATTATTTAGTCCTGAAGGTAGACTTTTGCATAGTTCTGTTTTAGGAGGTAGGTGGGAATTGAAGTGTGAATTAGGGTAACACAAAGGTTGCTGCTTCAAATTTCATAACTCTACTGGTGGGATTAAGAACAGCTAACGTAGCCAGAGGTACATTTCCAGATCTCAGCATTTCATACAGAGTATCCTGAAAAGAGGAATGGAAAAATCTTTCAGTGATTGTACCTTTAGTGTAGGATTGTCATAATTTCATTGTGAAGTCTTCAGCTGGATACAGAATCTTTTTTACGCTTCAGTTTTTCATTAAGGTTATTTTTATTTTCATCTTCTGATTGGTGGTGCATATTTGTATTTACAATACACATTCAGGGAGGATGGACTTTCTGGTTAAGTAATTAAAAAATATTCTATAAATGAATCAAAATCTATGTACCAGATGTTTTTTGTTTTCAATGGGGAAATTATTAGATTAACTACTGATAAAGGGATTTATATTGTTAAATCTGTGCTTTTTTTTTTAAATCATGTTTCTGTTTCTTTGTATGATACTTCATGTGGCTCTACTATGATTACTACAAGCCATGAAGTCTGCTTTTAGCATCTGGCAACAGTCTGGGGTTTTTGAGCAGTGGCACAGAAGACAACAGGGTATGCCTTTGTGAGAGAGCATGTGTATCCCAGTCTGTGGCAGTCAGAGTTCATGCTCACAATGATATGAAAAATACATTTTTAAAATACACAGCTAATTATGATTTTGATTAAGGAGTAATCATTCTGCTGTATGATAGACAGTTTTGGTGAAATTGTTAGTTGTAAGGGACAAACACATGGTGGAATTTTCTTCCAATATTTATTTCAACTGATGGGTCTTTCTCATTTCTTCATTTGTGTAGCATTAGTTCAAGTAACAGGAACATGGGGTTGTTGTGCTGCCCTTTTTTAGAGCAAGCCTGCCCTGTCCTGCTGAGTGAGGCCATGCATTAGCTGAGAAAAATCTGCTGTACTTCCCAAGGGTGCCAGGTCAACAGCCTCACGATAGGGTCACTTTGTGCATTGAACAACACAGGAGTAAAACTGTCAGAATTTTGTAGTCTTAAGTGTAATTTACTATAAATTATAGCCTGCTCTGTTGAACTCTCAAGTAGTAATGAAACTATGGAATAATGCTGAAGTCAAAGCTGTGTGTTAAAGCCACTTTCTCACCTAAAGGTTTATTCACGGTCAGATTGTCCTTTAAACACAAATATGTGAGATACAAAAAAGCATTCAAAATGTCCAACTAAAAATTTTCCTCTGAGCAGCCAAATTCCTCTGTCTTCCTACCACGGAGAGTGGAACTTGTTTGCTGTTAACAGGTATAGCCAAAGGAAAAGGGGCTAAGACAAACACAAAAATTCCAACCAGAAATCGAGGCTCCTGGTTTCTGAATAGCAGTCCAAATCAATGTTTGTGTGTTTCCATGCATTTACTCATGTGGGTTTCCTGGTATTCCCAAAAAATTCTTGGGATAAAATACATCTATTTGTAATAACCTCTGTAGTTAAAGCAAACCATCACAATGGCAATATTCTTTTACATTCTTTCCACGTGTACAGAATAAGTATTGCTTGAGTATTTTAGCACAACTGAAACCTGGTATTTAAGACTTTTGTCTGACTTGTAAAATAATGGTCATGAAATTCAGATTCCAGTCCAGGATTTTGTTATTGAGTCCAAGGGGTTTTTATTCATTATTTCGCTGTTTGCTTAAATATGACCATCTGGGCAGAGCGGGAAAAAAAAGAATTTTTCTGTGACTATTTTAGTAATAATACCAATAATTTTGGCAATTATTCATGCTGGTCAAGCATTGTTGGAAAAGGTTAAATATTTTTTTAAAAATCATTAAAGACCTTAATTATTTTTACCAAAAAATACATAACTTTTTTTATTGTCTGAAGTCCACCCAGCTCACCAAGTTGGGGGGCTTGTTGGGAGTGTCATGACCTCCACCACTGAAGAATGGTGAGAGAAGAATTCAAAATTAATTGCATCAAAGCATGAAAATAATATTCCTTCTCCACCCTGGTGAATGAAGCTGTGCCATTCTCCCATTACCCCAAGTACTATCTAATTATTTGTCCACATTAGGTAGTAGTAGTAGTTTATCAGGAGAGTTCTCCCATAGCTTGAGAGTGCATTCATCCAGAAGCAAAGAAATACAGAATTTAGAAGACTTTCCCATACTTGAAAAAAACCTAAAGAAAGAGAAAAGCAAGCAGAAATGTATTTCTCTATGGAATACAAGTTTAAAGTGAAATGCTTCAGTGCAGTAGGAGAACCAGTGGAACAGTGGCTTTTCCGACCCAGTAAACACTTACTTTTCTGTCATCATTGTAGCAATAATCAAAAATATTGGCAATTCATGGTGCCTGATTCTGATTTCCATGTTGATGCCACAGAACCTTATTTTTGCTTTTTTTGCTCCCCTGTTATTTTGCCTTTTTCATTTCCTATGCCCCTGCTGTGTCAGTCACAGAACCAGAGAATGGCTTGGGTTGGGACAGAACAGTTACCCTGGGTGAGCAGGTTCTTACCCAGGTGTGAGTAGCAGTGCCAGTGAAAAATCTCTTGTGCAGCACATCCCAACCATCCTCCAGAAATATCTAGGATTGCTGGTGCCCTGCTGCATTGCCTTTCCAGCAGGAGCTGGGTGTGGTGAAAGTCCCCACGTTAACCTGGAACTGTGAAGTTTCATCTAGTTCTTTAAAGGAGGCTTCCTGATTTCCTGGTTAGATATTCCATCAGTTTGATCCCAGTGGGTCTGCAAATGTCTGGAAAATCCTAATTCTCCTGCATGTTTATCTCTATGTATGACTTTGTGTTTAGGCACTTTTTGTTGTGAAAATGCAGTGTCAGATACAGCTACAAGAACTCAGTCTCGCGTGGCACAGCATTCCACCCTCCCTGTGGAAGGGTATAATGGGCAGGATCTAATATGGATAACTTCCAAATTGTGGTATAAGCAAGCTGTGGGTGAGCAGCAGACGTTGGTGTTTGCTGTAAGCTGGTGGAGAATGTGTTGCTAAATCTCTGAGTGAAATCCATGGCAACGCTGCCAAGGAACAATTGGCTTCCAAACCAGAATTAGGGTCCGTGGGAGCGGATCTGGAAAAGCCTCATGAAGGCTGCGTGGCCAAAACTGAGTAATTGCATTTTGTTGTAACTAAGCTCCTTCTTAATCACAGTCAAGAGAAATTTGTGGAACCAATTTTCAGTTGTTTCTCAACTGAAGACCTGAAGTTTAGCCCTGTCCAACCCAGACAATGGGTGCTGAGGGTTGCACTGTGCCTTCTATAGACACTATTTGTTATATACCTGAGGATTGTCATTCATGTTCACATGGTAGTAGCAGTTACTACAACTCTGCTCAGATGAGGTCTTGTACAAGTGCAGTGCGTGTAAATAAGTGGGCAGTCAAGGACAGCTGCAAATTTCTGAAGCATTTTAAGGCCAGTAGTCTTCACAAAAGTAAACTGATAAAAGTGAGACATTAGGGGTATCACTGTGATGAAAAAAAAGTTGTAAAAGGCACCACTTGGTGTAGGATCTGTTTCCAGAGCAATACCCTGCTAAAAATGATGGTTAAGATGGAAAAGTGCTTTTATTGAAAAATACCTTTTCTAGTTTTTTAAAATGTTCCTAAGACTGCAATTTTAGAATATAAATCAGTAAATTAATCCCTAAGGTGATAGTCAGCTTTGGGCTTATAATTTTGCGGTAACTAGAGCTTGAATCTACATCTGCATTGATTGAAAAGAAAAGTTGAGACAGCTGTTTGGGAACAAGAAGAGTAAGATGCTCTTAGAAAGCAGAGGAGAGTTCTGTGAGGATGCTTTAGTAGTATTCCCAGCTTTGGTAAGGTATTGGAGAACCAAAAATACAGCACTAAAAAAACCCCACTTGATTAATGAATAAGTCACAAGCTATTAAAAAAAAAAGCTAAAGCAAGTATGCTGAGACTATTTCAGAGACAACACAGTGGCCTCAAGGGAGAATATTTTGAGTAGCTGCCTTTTCTGTCTCCTTAGGCAAATGGTGTAACTGTAAATGGGATGTGCATGGTATCAAAAACCAGGTTAAATAAATATTATTAGTTTGATTTATCAAGTTTGTTGGTGACTGTTGATACATGCTGTTGTGAGGACTCAGGTCTGTGAGATCTGACTGCAGGTCATAGTATAAAATTCTGATTCTGCATCTGCATGTCATGATATGATGAGAGGAACACTTCTGCCTTGGGAAAAAGCCCAGTTTTAAGGTCTCTTAGAATAATTCCTTTCTAGAAGGAAAAGACTCAATTATGATGAAGTTGTGCTGCTGTTTGTCAGAATAACCCATGTTCTTTGGTACCTCTGGGCACACGGTGATCATGACTGGAATCCTGTGAGATTTGTGGTCCCACCCCGTGGCAGGTGAGCAACACCAGCGAGCAGAGAGCTCTGGCCAGCCAGCAGCACATCGTGGTAGGTGCAACGGGCATTTTGCCCTGGACCAGCACCTAGGCTGAGCTTTCCCACATGACAGCAGCATACAGTAGGCAGCTGAGCTCAGCCCAAAGGCATGTGTTTGACGTGCCTCCCGCTCCTCCGACCACCTGGCGCTGCGCGAGAGGCGAAGCTGCAACCTGATGCCATAATGCGTGACAGCCAGGTGTTGGGTTTGCTGCAGCCTGTGTCAGCATGGCCAGATCTCAGGGATAACAACGGGGGAAAATGATGGTGAAAATGTTAATAGGAGAGAAGATTGCTCTTTGAAATCAAAATAAACCTCCTCTTCAAATGCACAGATGCTAAAGCATGAAGAAAATCTTTGCTCTTCATGCTGTTGTGTATGATGCTTAAGAATGCCTAATTGGATGCCACAGAGTGCCCTGAAATAGTGCTCTAACTCCCTGATACTACAGCTTGGTTGGGAAGATAATTGCTCCTCTCTTAGGTAAAAAACTAATTAGGATTTCTGCTGAAAGAGCGTATGAATCATGAACTTTAACTGCAAGATATTAGCCAAGTTATGACTAATTATATTTTGGATTGCTACATATTCAAATTATGATGCAACAGATTATACTTAAGTTAGATTTGCTGTAAAACATCTTTTAATTTTGGCGAAGAGCAGACCTTCTCAGGTTAAGCATTCTTAAGATAGAAGTAAAAGTTTAGCAAATGCCTTCAGTATCATCCTGTATTTGGGAAGATAAAATCTTTCTTGCTGCCTTGGTTACATCCCTTTAAATTATTTAACTGCTTTAAATTTCACATTTTATATTGTACTCAGCTCCTTGAAATGCATAGAAGCAGACCATTGTTAGCACATGACTGCTTTACAATGACTGTTAACACCTCACATGATTTCAGTATATTGTCCTGTTTGTGTTGCAGCTCTCTCCCAAACTGCTTTTTTTTTTTTTTAAAGTTTAGTGGAAGCTGTTTATCAAGTAATGCCTCCATAATGCTTTCCCAGGTATTCTTCCCATACCATTATAACCTTTAAGTGCTCCTGGAAATTTTACAGGTGAAACATGGAACATAATGCCAAACCCAAGCATTTTTTTTCTTTCCTAACCAGCGATCCTAACAAGATCTCACCCAAGGTCTCATCAGGACTAACAGGAAAGGCACTGCTGAGCCAGGGCTTGTTCCTCTGCCTTTCCACAGGTAGGATTCATTCGAGCTGAATGCTTTCAGCTCTTGAGGGATTCTCTTTACTTGTACAGAGATAGTATGATAAATATAATGGAAAAGCTACAGGTTTGAAATCTGACTTGTAGGTAAAAGGCATTTCTATGGGGAGAAATTGCAACAGCTTTTAGGACCTTTGATTACTTTTGATTCATAATTAGATTTAGAGCACAGAAAGCCTCTAAGTTAAGAGCTCAAGATCACAAGCTGACTCATGGACACTAAGTTATCTTATATTTTCTGAAAGCACTGTTTTGAAAACATCCATAGTGTGAGAGTTATGTCCACTTGTAAAGAAAAGTCTTTCCTGTAGCCTCAGACAGCTTTAGTGGCTAAGGCTCGTGCAAATCAGCCAGACTTAGACTCAAAATGCTGCAAAGCTTGGTGCTGATCTTGACACCTCATCTACATGACTTTTTCTCATCTATATTCTGGAGCAATAAAAACAGTTTTTTCATTTCATACTCATTGTAATAGTTTTCTTCATCCCTCAAATTCACCCTGTCTAGCCACCAAAGAGAATAATTCTCTTTAATTTATCAATACACCTAGTGATTAATTGGAGTAATTCACTGTTGAATGAGCTGTACATTTGCACTTCTCCATTTCGTTTTGTTTTGCAAGACTGCTACAACAGATGTTAGCACTATCACTTTTTTAAAAAATTATTTAGAAGTAGCCAAGAGTGAACAGAGCTGTACTTCTTGCCTATTCAAATTCAAAAGTTGGCCTGTAGCCCTAACTTTTTCCTTTGGATTTTGTCAGGGCTTTTATAAACTAAATAGGACAATTGGAGCTTCAGTGTTTCCAGAGTTTGTTAACATTTTATTTTTATGGGTTCAAACATGTTACACTTGCATTTCAAGCCAGAGTTATAGTCTTACTTCTTGCAGGGGAAGACTTGACAGAAAAGCAGATGCAGTTGCATTACTGGTTTTGTTGCTCGTGTTAAATCAATGTATAGATATCTACTTGTTGTAGTTAACATTTTTGGGAGGAAGCTGAAGTGGAAGCACAGAGCTAACTTGAGTCAGTTAAAACACATCACTAAGGTTCTTCCTGACAGTTTTGCTGAGTTACTTAGGTACAGCATTGTTGTAAAGCTTCTAGCTTGTGCCTCCCATAATGTGCTGTTTCCTAACTTAATTTTTTATGGAAATGTACTAAATTTATAAGTTGAGATGGGATATTTTGATTATTAAGTTTGTCCATCCAGTACTTCAGATTATAATAACCTGCTTTGTTTTACTGCAGCTTTAACAAAATCTGCCTGGACTGAGCTGTCCAAACTTAATCTCAAGCAGATTTATTTTTTGAGACGTTTAGCCAAAATAGGTCATTCGCATCCAAGATTTGATTAAAAAAGAAACCACCCAAAAAACCTTCAAAAAACCCCAAACTCCCAATGAACAACCACAAACCCCAAACCTAGACTCTACAGAATTGAGGAAAAGCTACCTAAAGTTATGAATGGATTTGGCCTTTAGTTCTTCCTTTGAAATCTGCTCATATTTAGCAAAACAGTCAATCTGTGAAAGCTTGCAGTGCATTTATGCTTAGTGGTGATGACTTCTGTGTTCAGCTGTTAAATTCCCCACAGGCTCTGCTGAGCAGATTGGGAGGTTTCTCCCCTAACCGCAGCTTCCATCAGGAGCAGGATGCACTGGATCTGCTTCAGGGACAGGAGGGCAGGACTGCAGGGGGCTGTTCCCCCTGCAAAAGGGGCTGTAGGGCAAGAGGTTGGGGTGAGATGGGATGGGATGGGAGATGCTGTGTGAAATGGGAGGAGAAATGCTACTTGAGTTACAGTATAACTGAGGCTGGGTAGGAAGTAGGGGTAGAACAGCCCTCTAAAAGGACTGGCTCAGGTTGGGAGGGAAGGAGATGGGCAGTAGAGGCAAGAGGAAGAACTGAAGCAGCATAGAGGTGAGGGACTGCCCTGATGCAGGTGTGCATGTGCATCTTGGGGAACTTGGACACTGCCTTGGAAAGCTGGACTCTACCTGGTTCATTCCTGTTGGGATTCTTAGGATGCCAGGCAAGGAAATGATGCTGTTTCTCACACATCACCCCTCACTGGATATTTTCATTATTCTGAATACACAGCTTAACACTGAGGTTTGGGAGCTGTACAAAGTATTCACAAATACTGCTGAACTCTCTCGGACCTGAGCCTTGTAAATATAAGGATGTAACAATAAGAACAGAAGGAATCATTGACATCTTAAATTGGTTGTCAATAAGCACATTAATAATGAACTATTCAGCAGCTAAAAGCCCACAGCATGAGTAGCCATGAGTAGCCACTTATCTGTAAGGTCAATATTAAATCATTGCTCTACAATAATTCCAAGTTTGGCAAAATATAAAAGACGCATACTGCATAAAATTTACATGGAATAAAATTTGTCTGAGTGTCAAGATGGGATGCTGATTGGAGTAGGTGCTTTTTGGAATTTGTACTACTTATTTTCTTGGTTTAATTTCGTTTTCATTGATTTGAATAATAAAATATTCCATCACTTTTGCCCTGCCTTTGTGCAGGGTACAGTTATTACCAGGTAGCCAGTGATGTCACTTGTGTAGGGGTAAATGAATTTGCATGAGCTTTGCTTTACCTAGCATGAGTGAAGGCAATCCTGCAGGTGTTGTAACTGGACTTGGATGCAGACTGGGAGTATGTTTTGTTCCCTATCAACTGCAAAATCCCCACACAGCTGCATCTCTGCAGCTGTTGCTATATGAACTGGCCCAATTAAAGCAGTGAATGTTTAGCTACAGGGTATATGGAAGTTAATTGGAAGTCTCTGAATGGTTTAAGAGCCTCACACAAGGAGATGCTATTGATAGTTCACATGAGCAGGATGGCTCTGCTTGGTGCCTGAATGTCACGAGTTAAAAGTCAGAGGGCAAAATGTTGGTCTCTGTTAAAGCCAGTGGCAGTTTTGTCATTGACTTCAACAAACAGAGGATTTCTCCCTTAATTCTGTGACTTTGGTTAGGGGGGGAATTGTGTTGTACTTTTATTTCTTGTGGCTTCATGGAGAGTGTGTATTCCAATAGTTCTTAGATTTTTTTAGTTAGTCTGATGGTGTTTTGTGGGAAACTAAATTGAAAGTGTATTTAAAGGCCCCAGGGACCTGCTCTGGTGAACTGCATCGGGAGAAGCTGAACATCTGCCTGATGCTTGGACACAGCTTTAGCAGAACTCCTAATCATTCAAAAGAAATTGCAGAAAATCTGTTTGCTTTTAAATTTCAAACCTCATCGCTCAAACTTTAAGTTTTAATGTCCTTACATACAATTTTTTTTAAAAAAGTAAAAATACTCAATACAAAATATTTACCACTGAGGCAGAAAATATATAAAAGAAGAAGGGAAAGAGAATCAAGCAGTTTTGCAATTTTAGGGTGGTTTTACACAAAGGAAAATTCAAAACTGATTTCTGGAATATAACAAAAACGTGCATCATACTAACATGAAGATGTATTAACAGTGATTGTGTTGTCTTAACAAACACTTGGTTTATCAGTTCTATTTCACATGTGAAATAAAATGGACTTTATAGTAAATAGATATTTTTAATTTCAATTAACAATTTTTTACTATAAGGAAAATGTACAGAATTTGTGTGGAAATCCATGTACTATGTTTACTCAAATACATAAAATACTTTGCTGCAAACTTTTAAATATAATAAAATGCATTTAATAGCAATCTTTTGTGGTATCATCATTATTTATGAACATAACATTCAAAATATGGAAATTCAGTTGTGGATCAAAAGGACCATAAAAACAGTAACCCAAAGAACCTTATAAACATGTCAACAGCCATCATTTATCCTAGATGGCTCATACCAATGTAAAAAACATATAAAATGTAGAATAATTCTCAACATATGTTTTACTTTGTTGCATTGTTCCTACATATTATTTGTGTTAAAATCCAGAAAATTATATTATGAAGAGAATATTGGGGTTTGTTTATTAAACTAAATACAGGTTAAAGTCATTCTTTTCTTGTGATGAACATATACCAACAGTGATTAAAAAATAAACATTTATTTACAAAATATTGATGCGTACATATTACACAAGTCAGTTATATCAAAGTGGTTTTTAAACAATATCTGTAGCAACCAACTATTTGCATTGGTTTACCATAGTGCAAACGGTAATGTTGCAAAGGCAGGTTAAAATGTGGGATTGCAATTTGAATGTTGGATTTCTCTGCTGCCTTCTGTTTTTCTATGTCTAGAAAACTATTCCTTTTCATTTAAAAAATATCTATTTCTTGCGAATGTTGAATAGTGTACCTGAGGATAGGGCAAATTCATTATTAGGCCTAAATTCTTTCACTTATATAACTATCTTTCTATTTACTCAGCCTGCTTACGTAGCACCATTGCCATTGATTACTAACATACTAATGAGAAAAAGGAATGGAAACACGCTAAATACACTATGCCATCCCTAATTTCAGGGTTTGTCCGTTTATGTGGAATTTCATCTGATACATTTCACAAGTCTGCACTATATATTCAAGTGTTTAAGGATGATTTTGGTGGTATTGTGTAGTGGTGTATATGTTACCAGTATATATGTTCCTGTAAATATGATATTAAGTGAAGCTGTGTAGAAAGGAACCTAAAAGCCTGCTCCTTCTGTCCTCAGGTGAGAAGGAGCTTGCTTTTGATTACCAATGTGTACTGAAACCTGCATATAAATTCGCATCCAAATGACTGAATATTGGTTCCCTCATAATGTAAGAACTTTGTGGATTAAATCCGGTGATTTTGATTGTAGCTTTTCTCTTTTGCTGGCTCACAAGCAGCCATCAGGTAATTACATTGTCCTTTAGTTCACGTTCTGTAACTGCTGCTGGTAGCACACAGGAGGTCGGCAATGCCTTGTGTACGTAACTTCACAGTTTGAAAGACTGGTGAGGGGGTATAACTTTTTCCTCTTTTTCTCTTTTTTTTTTTTTTTTTTTTTTTTTTTTTTTTTTTTTAAATTTTTATTTTTCTGGTAGCTTCCACGATTTGTGAAGCGGTGGATCCGACAAGGATCTCATGAGCACCCGCAGCGATCTACAACCATGGCTGGTATCTTGCCGTAGATGATTTGTTCTTTGCCGTTGAAGTACAGCATGTTGATGGGGGACATCTTGGTGGGCGTGCAGCAAGGGCCTGCCGAGCCTCTGGGGTTGGCTTGGTGCACGAGGTGGGTGTGCGGGTACTTTTGTAAAAACACAAATTCACATTCTCCGGAGCAATAATTGGCTTTGTATCTTTTAGGAGCGATAATCCAATCCCATCCGAAAGCTTCGAAATCCACCGTCAGCGGGTAGCGGCAACACCGCGATTCTGTCGAGTGCTCGTCACAGTCGAGGCCGAAATCTCTGCGGGACCGTTTGGGTGTGTCTGTAACTCTGACCTCTAAAAAGGGGTTCTGTGAGAAGAGGAGAAGGAATTTGAGTCATTTCTGCGGTAAGCCCACGTTCACTACAAACATGCAAACAGTATTTCAGATGTAAATGTATCAAATCAATATTCTGAGAAGATGGTTGCAAACAAAATTTGACCTACGCTTCTGTTACAGTTATCTCTGCATTTGCCTGCTGTTTCTCTACACAGAGCTTTAAGACCTGAGTATTTATCCCTGAAATCACCACTGTCTCAGTGCTAGCATCCTTTAACTGCTAGAAGAACATTCCAGAAATTTGGAGGATTCTGGATTTTTACTTCTGATGCGGATTTTGTTAGTTAGTTTGTTTTAAACTCCATAATAAGAGCTTTTGTGAGTCCTTCTGAAATTCCCTTCATTAAAACCATATTGAATTCAGGCTTTCTGGATATCAAGGGAAGTTTTTTGTCCAGACCAAGGAGGACAAAAGTTGCTCCTCTATTGCTGCCATGCTTGAAGGACTCTATGAGTGAATTAATTTGGAGGGGCAGCTAAATATTTTGACTCCTGGAAGAGTCCTGTGGCCAGGAATGTACTTTTGGCAGATCCCCAAGCCACATGCCTCCTATGGAAGGTGTGTTTCCACAGTCACCAACTGAGACTAGAAGGAAATTGCAACCTCCATGACTGCGACTTTGAAAAAGTTCCCAAAGTTGCTCCCTTCCACACACTGATTTCTGCCCCCTGTGTTGGTTTGGCACTGATGGGGCCATCCCATGGAGACCATTCCTCAGGAATAACAGCCCAGCTAACTTTGTTACACAGGTTTCCCTCTCCCCAGATACCTGTGAGCTGTGAAGCTGCTGGGAAGTGCCCTTTCCAAAGGTAAATTATACAGGGAGGTGTTTGGTGAGAGGAGCACCCCTGTACTGGGAGGGGAGCTGCTGGAGAGGAGCTGGGGGGAAAGAGAGATTTCCTCTGCCATTCGTTATCAGCTGTGCCTCTAACCCTGCTCTGCCACTGAAATGTTTATTTATAGATTATGATAGACGTGGGTTATCTGTATATATCATCATTTGAATGGATGGAGGTGGTGAGGACATTCCTGATCATGATATCCAGCTGGCCTGTTTCAAATACAGGGCATCCACATTAATATTGGATGTACAATTAAGATATCACTGAGTTTTAAGCACTTTTAAATTATATTATACTGCTGTGAAGTTAAATGTTGCATAAATATGGTGAGACACAATGGTCTTTTCCAACCGAAATATTTCTGTTTCCATGTTTCTGTGATCAACAGATTCATCTACTACATAGAAGTAAAAATAGAATCATATTCTTCGTACTTTATTCAAAAGGAGGTATCACTTGGTTGTGATAAGTTCAGAAATTTGTATAGGTTGTAGATGATTAGTGATTTACAGAAACAAATAGCAAGGGACGTGCTGTAGTTTCACTTCAGGTTTACTTCAGGTATACTTGTAGGTGCACTTCAGATATAATTTGTTAATCTACTCTTATAAAAACAAAACAGATAGTTATTTTGTGCTCTTTCTTATCATCATTATTCAATTATTGTATCAAGCATAATTTCTTTATTCAGACATTTCTATTAAGTGGAATGACACTCTACCAAATACTGAAAGGTAAAGAACTTGATATTATGAAGAAGATCTGTTCTCAGCTTAAAAATAAAGAGACAATTTTTGTTGTTGTTAATAGAAAATATATGCATAGAGAGTATGTAGAAACTCCCTTGCCTTCTCAGCAATATTGGAGGCATCTTTCCTAACCAGTGAAAGAATCTAAAGACTGTTCTTTAACTTTATGTGAAATAGCTGCTTATGAAGCAGTATTTGCTCTCAAAATTGGAAACAATGTTACTTTGACAGTATCATCCATCAGTAATTGCCAAAACCTTTTCTAGGTAACGCCTCTCAATGTCTCTCTGAAATACTGCAGTTTCTCTCGATTTTTTAGATAGGCAGAGGAAAGCTATTGATTTTCGGCGTGATCAGAGAGCAGAGAATGAAAGAATTGGATATACAGAACTTTTATCTTCCATTTCCTAAACAATGCATCCATTTTATCCTTAAAACTGGGCTTAAATGTTTTTCAATGAAATGGGATTTTTCTAAATAGACTTACCAATCCGTCTTCCCCCGGTCCTGGGAAAGTTACAGCAAGATTCCGTCCGTTCTCATCAAAAGCTTTTATTTCGATGCCTAAATTGGATTCAGGCTGTTTGAGCCAATTTTGCAACACTGTCTTCACATCAATACTCTGCCAAATACCGGTGCCTGGGTTCATGTCAAGTTTCAAAGATCGAATTCCAGTGTATCTTGTACCATCTTTCATGGGTTTAATAAGTCTCAGGATCTGCACAAACACCGTTGTAGGTTTTTGGACTTGCCTCAAGTATATCCACAATTGTGCTTTTACTACTTTGTTATATTGTATTTTAGAGCTAAACTTAAAGAAGCAACATTTTGGTTTTCCCTCCATTTGTACAAGAAAATCAGCTATAAATGAATGGAAAGAACAGATTACTGAACAGGGAACAAGAAAAAATGCGCATATAAACCTGACTATTTTTTTCAGACTGTACAGAAAATACTACAATATGTTATAAAGAATAACAGTACCAGTAACAAAGTGGATTTAACTTAATTCATTTTCAATGGTTTGCACTGTACAGCAGCTTTAGTGAATGTCAACAAAATTATTTTTCTATCACCTACTACCAATTCACTTCTGCTGATCACCTCCTGAGAGCCTTCATAAAGCATGCAGAATAGCAACTTTGCATAAGCTGACTCAACACGTGTGTGGTGATCCAGCTATTTCTAATTTACTCCAAAGCCTCAGCCTGCTGCAGACCATACAGCCCTGGGCAAACTGCACAAACACATTTCTTTTCTCAGTGGGAAGAAAATAATTGAGGGGATTAATATAAGGATCATTTTGTTTTCATTTGAATAATATTAGAGGAAAGTCACGTGCAGTGCTGCGTTCCTCTTTCCTGTAGCCTACGATGCAGCTGTCATACCTAGTCATGGCAATATCTTCCCATGCCAGGATAAAATGGGTAGTACTAATCCTAAATGGTGCAGGGCTTTAACGTTCATAAATCTCATCACTTAAGATACCTGTCTCTTTAGTGCATTTAAAATAGCTCAAGGGCTTTTTATAAGAAGTAGGAAATGAACTCAGAGCAATGAAATACAATGACTTTTCTTCAGTCACTCTAACTATATAGCAGTTTGATTAAAAATATTTATAAAGCCTTGAAGATAAAAGTCTGGAATAAAAACGCAGGCAGATCTTAGCTTTGTTATAAGGCTGCAGTAAAATGATGCTATTAAGTGCCCATCTTAGTAATTACTAAGTTGAAAAATTTCACTGAAAATTTTACTTTTTCATCAGTGGCTTCATTTTTAGCTGGTGAGAGCAGCTGATATTATTCTAGTCTGCATATCATAACGATATCTGTAACTGCTAACATGCCTTATATGTCCTGCCATATTTTTCCTTTTTGACATCATATTCATAAGTGTTATTTAAAAAAACAGCTGCCATAGTCAAATACTTTAGCTGATGAAGAACATAAGATACTACAGTATTAGTTGTGCAAAAGATACTTGATAGGAGCCATAGCAGATGTTTAGCACTCAGAAGATAACTCAGAATCTGCTCATTCAGTAAATGCCTTCATTCTTCCTGGGCACGATTACATGAGCTGATTGCTAGAGCACGGACATTTTTACATTTAATCTGTTACACACATATTTGCTTTAAATATATAGTTTTAACTCTGAGGTGGGTGGTGCTAGTTTATGGGATCAGCAAAGAGGCAAGAATTTAACTCTCTACTTGCACTTGCTGTAGCATGTTGCAGTTAGGTAGGTGTAGTGCTGTAAGCTGCATTTCTTTTGATTTCTATTGCTTCTAAAAATCCTGGCCAGTGAAACCTCCCTCACAAAAATATAGTTCTCTCATTATCTGCACTTGCACTTTATATTTGCGAGGGGAAATGCCCCGAGTGCTGCAGATAACGAAGTTGACTAAACTGCAGATCTCCCTTTGCTTTCTAAGGCAATGGGCAAATCCTAAGTGCTACAGGGCACACACATTATAAGGAGCCGAAAACCGAACAGTAAAACAAAGGAGCACCACACGGTCATCTGAACCTGGCTCAAATTCTTTAGAAATAACGCTCTCCTCCCTCCCTCCTGCAGACTTCAGCCAGCAGCCTGTTGGGAGAGCCTGAGGAGGAGTTGCGTGGCTCTACAGCAGGGAGACAACTCTCTCGGAGGGGCAGTGGGAGGCGAAAGAAGCAGGGTTACTTACACTCTGTAGGCATTGTGATAATCGTTTCGGTGGTGGCATGATAGTCATCATCTTCCAAAGAGCCATCGCTACTGTCATCTCTCTGCACATCATACTGATCAATCAGTTCCTGCAGTGGAGGAGCCTTGGGTAAAAGTTGTTTAATAACATCCCTGCTAATGTTAGGAGCTTGTTCCAGACGCAGTTTGCTGAGGATTTGAATTTTGATGGCTTCTATTCTGGAAGATTTTGTATTCTGTCTCCACGTACAAGCATTGCACAGTCCGTCCTTTTCAGCGTTCTCTGAGGGCTGACTACTGTCATCAAGAGCCACTGGATCAACTGAAATCAGCATGAACAGGTAAATAGAAGCATAGAGCACTAGCTTTTGCATGATCTCACATTCAGTGCAGCACTTTTCCCTTCTTTTTTTCCCCCTCCCCCTTTCCCTTTCAGTACTAAACAGATCCGTGAAAGCAAATGCAATCTGAGAGACAGCTTGCCACACTGGTGTACCTTATATATTCCAAGGGGGCTTTTTATACTCCAACTTTGATTAGGCTCATGTCGTCAAACCCGACGATTGGTTGCTGTCCCAACAATGAATCTGGCTGTCAGAGGGTAAAGCCCTGTCGATCACAAGTCACTAGACAGCGTTTAGTTACAGCCAAGGGTGAACTGATTTATCTGGGTACTTCGCAGAGGATATGCCTTCACATTCTGAAAGGATATATTTCCAAGTATTGTGGGCAGCAGTACTGAAAGACAGCACTGCCATTCTTAAATATTATACCAACTGTGTACTTGTGCTATGAATCAAGAGAAACCTTGCTCTAAACTTGCTTTAGGCTTCTACCAGGCTTTCTGACTTGAAAGTTTGTTCTATTTAAAAAAAAATCCCGAGGGATTACTTTTAGGAGGCAGGAAAATTATACTTTAGAAATGGATTGCAATGAGTACTAATTTATGTTGTTCAACAACTGATACATATTCAGCAGTTCCTATTTCAGAAAACCTTACTGGCT
This sequence comes from Dicaeum eximium, assembly GCA_013396995.1. NCBI lineage: Eukaryota > Metazoa > Chordata > Aves > Passeriformes > Dicaeidae > Dicaeum > Dicaeum eximium. The sequence goes on along the minus strand of VWZP01001408.1, from coordinate 625,318 downwards.
TTTCCTAGATACTAGCTAAAGCAGTATAGGAGGTTTTGTGCATATCTGACACTATGGAAATGCCTGTCTTACTTGTTTACCCCTTTAGCATTTATCAAAATCCACATAACAAAATCTTTACTGAATTAGCAGTCAGTAATGAAAAATTAGTCTGTCCCCTCTTCATGCTGTCACCAGAATCCTGGGCTGTAAATTAAATATCTTTAGTAGCAAAGGTATTTTTAAGGAATATTTTAGCTACTCACTCCAATATTACACAGGAATAGTTCAACTTATTTTTTCATTATTAGTGAAAGTATTAAAAGAATATGTTTAAATCTCTACTGGGCATCTAGGTTCTTTTTTAATGTAATCTTTTATTTCTCTTCAAAAGTCTCTGTATTATGCCAGCTTAAGTGATATATCTGTGCTTTATTACTTTCTACTCAAATACCTAAAAATTCTGTTATGTCCTGCTTATATGTTAAAAAATACAGTTTTAATATGCTTTCTGCATAAGAGAGGTACATCTCCATGTGATTGTATAGGTTATGGCTTATAAAATCTTACATTTGATCTTAAAATCAAATGTAGTTCACATTTGGAGAGCTGTTAGCAATAATTATGGAACTCACACTTAGTGGGGGGGTGAAGGGGTTACTGCTCAACACAGGCTGTATGTCAGAGCAAACAGAAACCCTGGAATTGGTATGTATTGTATATATTTGTATATTTGGAATCTGTGCATTACAGCAAAGGGAAATCCTGGAATTTCATGTTATTGCCAAAGTTTGCCTAAGTTGGGACTGAATTTTCAGTTTCTCATGGAGTTTCTTTTCTTTTCCCATTCTGAGTACACATAAAAATATGTCAGACAAGGGGTTTTGTGTGTGTTCATGTAGGAGCAACATTGGTATAAGTAAAGATGTGGACAGAACTCTGAAAAAAATTTTTTTTTTTCCCTGGTCATTCATATTCTTTTTGTATCACCTCTCCAGGGCATGCAAATTCACTGTATACCACAGAACTGAGCATAATATTCAGCTTATAAACAGTGACATAAATCACAAATATTCAATTGAAATTGGTTGTCCTGCCCTGATGTAAAGTTGATGCAAGTGATAGATACTCAAGTGCGAATCGCTTTAGGGTCAGACCCTGAGATTCTGATTTTAGCTGAAACCTATGTTTAAAGCAAGCAGTTTGCTGCCTTAGCTCCTGAGCATTTGATTTTTATACAGAGAGTGAAGCAGCAACTTTCAATATGTGGTAACACAAATGAGCTGTGGTTCACTGGAATGAGAAGTCAGGAGTTTGCAGTGCAGACTGCCTGCCATGCCTATAATGTCTTTAAAACAGACTCTTGGTGCATTTGAAGTGCTAGAAATGTGTTTTTATGGAAGATGCATAGGATAATTCACACTAAGAATCTTTTTGAAAAGCACTGACCTGTTAGTGAATTTTGGGGGGATTTAAGTTGGGGGCTGTTTACTATTTCTACAGTTAATGTCATAATAAAATTATTTTAAATTATTTCTTTATTTTAAACTAAACTTAACCATATGGCTATAGAAGGGAATCTACCCCAAGTGGAAACTTTGACAGGTAGCAGGTTTCACACCAGAAACAGTTTAAGATAATGATCCATCAATAATGATGGAAATAATGACACAGTCATTGATATGAAAGTAATTCAGTGTTCTGGCAGACCAGGGCTAAAAGCCACTCGGGGGGAGAGGGGCAGGAGAGGTGCTCAGCAGAGCAGTGCCTCAGCACTTTGATCCTCTTGGGCTGTGCTCTGCAGCCACACTGAGACCTCCTGCTCCTTCTCCTGCAAGTCCTCCTGCTCTGGCTGGCCAGCAGGAACATGCAGAGCTTCAAGGTTCTTTTCCCAGCCTTCTGCAGAGAGCCCAGTAATCTGCAAGCAGGAGTCCCTTTTCTCCTTTCTGTGCAGCATTTAGTTATGGCTGCAGGACCAAGGCCTTCTCCTGTAAGCCCAAAACCCCAGGGAGCTCTGAGCAAGGGCTCAGCTTGCTCTCAGGTGACACGTGGTGGCAAACAGACCCTGCAGAGCACTGCTGTTTAGGAGGCAGCAATAGCAGCTGGAGTGGTGACACAGGGACTGGGGGTGACAAAAGCACCCCAGAATTCACCAGCAGCTGCATAACTGAGAGCAATATTTTTCCATTTCCCTCATAAAATGCGTTTCATAGGTACTCTGAATAACTCTAGGCTGTTAGTAGAATAGTTTTCATCTTTTCTGGTTGCTGGCTTATTCTTTTTTCTCTGAAATTGCAAGAATTTAGGAAAGAGCACAAAGAGTTGCACTTGATCAGGAGCTATTGAAGGATCTTATTTATTGGATAATAATAATAGAATATGTGATTTATTTTTCTGTCTCACTGGCATTGTAGTGTTTTTGGAAAAACTGTGATGACTACGAGTGATGAAAAGTGGTGACTACAGAAGTAGGTGATAGAACAGAAATAAATAAGTGATGAAGAGACCAGGTAAAAGTTGTTCTTAAATTTATTAGGCAAAAATATATTTTTAAAAACCCCAACAACAAAAAACCCTAACACATTATCTCTAGCAAAACTAAGGAAGAGTTAAAAATGAAATTCACATCTTACTGAACTTTATGGCATTTTAATATTATCTTTGGGATTTGTGTCATTCTACCCGTTGTGCCTGCCAATAGTGAATAGTATTCCCAATCCTGACTATGCGAAGATCATGGCTCAGGCCCCCAAAATCAAGCACTGCAAGAATGTTCCTTTGTAAAGGAAAAAGGCATACATCTGTCTACCTGGCAACTTCTCCTCTACTTTCCCCCTTCCAACACGAGCTTTTGGAAAATCTTTTTAAAAAGTTTTAAAAAAAACTTTAAAAAAAAGGGAAAAGAAACCAAACCCACCCCTACAAATTTGATAAAGAGGTTTCAAAGACATGCTGTAATTGCAAGCTGTATGGAAAAACAGTGACTGTGCAGAGGAAAAGGAGATTACTAATGGCCTCCCTGAGGAGCAGGAGAGCAGAGCCCAAGCATTACCCATCCTTTTTGGCAGGCTCTGGTCAGGCAGAGAGCTCGTGCTCCCTCGGCAGCGCTCAGCGCACCGCTCGCCCTGCAGCATCCGCAGCCTGTCACCGCTGCCTGGCCACGGCGCGTGGGGACAGCCGCCTGAGCGCTCAGCTTCTGCTGGGGGAGCACCAAACGGCCATGGAAGGCAACCAGGACATTTCTGAGAAAAGGGAGAGTGTCAGCAGTATGAAGGAGCTGCTTTCCTGGCAGGGGAGGAAAGGGACATGGGTTATAACTCTGCCAGCAACTGGACGACTTCATCCTGCTGTGGGCTGCGTTTTCAAACGCTTCCTTACAGCCTGCAGGACCAGAAATTCACTTTTCTTTATTCTGTTGTTTAAGTTAAATGAAATAGTTCTCCTAATTGATTCAGCTCAGAAGGTAGAACTGGAAGAAACAAAGCAGGTGTTGCACAATGCACTGTAAATCTGTGATTGCTATTTACATTGATGTCAAGTCCTACCTCTGAACCGGTTGGCTTCTCTCCCTGGTTGGCTTATAAGGAAGAGATAACATTCCTCCTGAGCTGCTGAGGAAGATACTAACTGAGTAAACTCTTCTCTCACTTTTGCCAGCACAAAGCCTAAATTCAAGAATAGCAAAATGAAATAGAAAACTCCATTTTAAATCTTTTTGGACTAGACTCATCTCTCTCTTTGCTGCTGTAAGCTGGAAATAATGTTTGTGCAGTTATTTTGTTTGGAACAGTTAAATTAAATAGAAAATTTCAGACATTTCATAAAATGTATTGGAGTTAGGGCGTTTCAAGTGCTTAACTATGAGTCCAGCTCACCAGGTGCTTTCTCTTAGCCACCTGAATCACAAGATAAATTAATTACTTTGAACCACAAAGCAGATACAAGACCATGGCTATAAAACAACTAGGAAGAACTCTTGCAATAACAAAATGCCTATGGAAACATGATCCCAATTACATTATGTAAATGCATCTACTGTAAGGCAAACACAGCCACTTTTAAACTTATTACCACAAACTAAAATATGAAATGTGTAACTCATGTGAGTTCTTGCTCTGTAACAAATGGCCTGAAAGAGTTTGTCATTTGCTATATATTTCCCCCCTCTAAAAAAGTAGTAATATATAACCTAAACATTCTGCTGTATCAGCTACTGGGAGTCAACTTCATAGATGTTGATGGTATGAATATTTAATTCCTTCAGCTTACCAAGAAAGAAATCCACCTTGGTTTTACCAGTTCTGAGTTCTAGATACCCTATTTCACACAGGAGAAGAGCAGGTGTGGGACAGGGTATGGATGCCTTGGTACACTGGCATGTGGATGGGATATCCTGCAACTCTTTCTCAACCCCTGCTGGCAGGTGGCTTTGCCATGAAGACTGATATGTTCAGCGATTCGGGGTTTTGAGTGGCCTCCCCCGAGGTGTACTTGGGTCTGTGGTTTGAGTACCAAGACAAAATGGCAGATGATTTCCTTCACTCAGGAGCTGTGGGTGTTGCCCTTGTGAGTCTTGCCTGCTAAGGAGTGTCTCACAAGCCATGGTATGCAATTGTGCAATGGATAAAATGGGGGAAACAGGTAAAACTGGTGGCAAAAGGCTTCTGTGGTCATTTCAGCCCATGATGTACCTCTCAGCTTACCCAAGAGATGCTGCTGAACATAGGCTTTGGGGAAGTGTACAGGTTTACCTTCAGCTTCTGGCCATCTCCTTCCTGCCTGCAGCTTTTGTATTGCCATGCATAATTGTGCCTGTGGAATTAGGCCAAAAATGCCCTGTTGCTTTTTCTTCTCCTGCATGTTCCAGTCGCTTTGCTCCAGCACCAACCTGATATAATAGTTGAAATGGAACCTAGAAACAGATAGGGAAATATATTAAGTTCATTAAAAACTTTTAAGCAAGAATGCAGTTACAGTGAAAGATTCCAGTTTTTCTGAGTTCTTTTGTATTCAGGATTTTATTCTGCAGCCTTTACTATGGTGTCTATATATCTTGTAAAAGAGCCCTGTTAAATATCTACTTAATTCTAAGGGTTCTGCCCTTCTTAAAGGATGCTGTCTTTTCTTTCTTTTCTTTACAGTTGTAGGTTTTCTGCTTTTACCCAAAATTCCTGACATTCATCCTGACTTTCATCTTCAATGTCTTTTAAAATAGCTGCGTCAGCTGCTGCATCGCTGATGGGAAACCTTGGATTCCTCCCAAGAATTGTTACCGTGCTTGGAGAGGTTTCACTTCTGCATTTGCACAATCAAAGTGCTTGAAATACCAGAATGCTTTGTCTCAGTATCCATCACTAGCTACAAGAATGCTTGTATTTTCTCCGAGGCACAGCTCTTCGAAGGGGATTTTCACCCCAGCAGGTCAGTGATTTTGTGGGAGTGGCCTGTCCTCTGCTGGGTTCTTCTGGAACAGCATCTGCTGGGAAGCGAGGCCCGCTGCTCTGTAAAGTCATTTTCCTTTTTCTGTTTCTTTTTCCTTTTCTTTTTTTTTTCCCTTTTTTTTTTCTTTTTTATTTTCATACATAAGGGGTGAAAAGAAACTCTCTGGTGTTTCCATCTTGGCTTCGATCACCTCACAGTCCCCTGGCTCCTCTCCGTAGACTTCAGGTGTGTCTTGGAGCCACCAGCTCAGGGCTCTCGCTTGCAACCCATCCCTCTAACCCTGGCATATCATCCCACAACTTGTCATGGCCAATCCTGACGTTATCCTCTCTGCCTTCAAGTCTAGTTTAAAGCTCTGTCAATCAGCCCTGCTGGCTCACAAGCAAAGACCTTTGATGGAGGTGAATTCCATCAATAAGATGAAGTTACGGCAAAATTAAGCTTCTTTCCTTTCTGCCATGTGCTGGTCTATGGTCAGCTTTAGACAGGCTAATTTGAGGCAGATGCCACTAGGATTGAATGAAAAATGGTGGTAATATTCTCCAAGAAATCAAGCAACATTCAAATCTGCAGTCATCCAAGAAGGCCTTTGAATCTGGCATATTCATCAGCAAAGGTCAAATATGCAACTTAGAGCTAGGCTACCTGATTCAACCCTAGTATTAAAAATGCTGGTCATGTAAATTTTTAATAACCCAATAGAAAAAATTAATCAGCTATTTTCTTATGATGAAATATAACATATTACAAATAACCCTACAAAGTCATTTAATGTCATATCTGTATTATGGGAAAAAGCAGGCACAAAAAGCTGTGGTTTCTAAGGAAGCTGCTTCTTTTAAAATAAGACCCCAAAGAATCAGGTATTTATGAAAACCCCTGTGCACAATAATGCAGAGACAGGAAATCACATAAGCTGCTTTAGGGTTTTAGAAGACAAAGAGCAGATCAGAATGCATAAAATTTCTTGATGTATTTGATTCTGATTTGAAGGAAAAGAACATAAATGCTGAAGTTTTTTAATAAATTAGGTACCTTTGAAGGATTTTCACATAACTAGTACGACTATTTAAAGGTGTTGGGGCATCCAAGAAGACACTCAGATTTTACTCCTCCTGCTTTATTTATATCTTTCCTTATTTGTTGTTCTCTCCCTGCTGATGCAGTAAAGATGTTCCCTATTTATAAGCTCCATTATGAAGCATCACAGAAGAGTTTCAACTGAAGGAAAGCTGCCTATGCTGGCTCAAGCTTTAGCTTTACTGCCCTTTTCTCTTGGGAATTGCCTCTGGCTGCTCTAGCAGACACTTCCAATTCCTGACAATTTTAAAGGCTGATGCTTTAAAAATTTACAGGTTTGTTTTTGGTTTTTATCCTTGGGATTTCAAGTTTTTCTCTCCCATCAACCTGCTAGTTGGCAGCATTAGCCAACTGGTTGATAAGAAACAAGGATAAACCTCAAGAGAATTGACTGTTTTGGGTTTTTTTACCTTCAGTAACAGACTTTCAAACCCCCTCTACCATTCTGCAGAGATATGAAACTACTTAAGAATTAACTCTTCATAGCAAAGAGCCTGACTGTTGCTGTATCCATGGCTCTATGCCCTACACTTATGGAAATCATGTAAAGATTTTACACTCTGCTGACTATGCAAATGGTTGAAAGGATGCTTAAAAATTGGAATTCACATAGAAATTCTGAAATTGTTACAGTGGCTGTTGCTTCAAAGTTTAATTTTAAGATGTCCTAGCATAATGAAGGCTGGAAAATGGCTTTTAGTGAGTAGATCTGGAAGAGTTAATGGAGAAAAATATTCCATGGATACCCAGATTAATAGATACGGAGTTATTTGTTTGCTACTGACTTTGTGATAACTACACAAAGCTTTTTTTATGTCGAGTGAACTTTGTACCAGGGTTTTTCCACTACATAAATCTGAGGAACTTCACAACTGCTTCTGAAGTTTTGAGGAGAAAAAAGACTTGCTGCATACAAAGCCAAGGTTTTGATCAATTAAAAATATAATCACTTGACCAAAGTTAAGGCTTTCCAGAGCATACTAATAAAAGAGATTGATGGTACAATTGGGAATGTAGTGCAAAATGGAAATATAATTGGCTACATCAAGTTACTTTATTATACTTTCTACTATTTACTGAAGTAGCTCAGCATTAAGAAATGGAAGCATTTTGTCATTTTGTCCAAAGCCTGTAGAACAAAGGAAAATTAATGAATAACTATTGAATTGTGCAGTTGCCTGCTTTGCTAATTCTAAACTTTAATTGATGTATCTAATGATTTATATGAGTAACTCTGAGAAAGCAGTGTGGTAAATTTCAACATCCCAGTAATAACTTGGTAGAGAGAAATTGCTTCACTAGATCCTAAATTGTGTTAAAATTTACTATGTTGGTATATCTGTAGTTATAGGGTTTGTGTACATATATTCCATATAGATATATTTAATTAGACATTCAATTGAAAGAGCAATTTCTGCTCAAAAGGTTTCTCATTGCACTAGCTGGTTTGAGAAATGAGATTTCCTTTCTGTATAGCCCTTTCTTCACATCAGTCAATCAGGCATTAGCTAGGGGATCATAATGGCACAAAATACTTTCCACAACTGTGCTACCCGACAAATTCTGTATGTTTTTACAAGAAATAGGGTTTATCAAAATAATGTGAAGGATTTACTTATTTCAGTATGGATCTGGAATGGTATGAAATGTGTATTTACAGTTCATATAGGAATAATGCTGTACTTAGAAATGCTAATTATTTAGTCATAGGAGCATCTTGCAGTTTGGGCTAATATTTAGAGTCACCTGATATTTATATAAATTAATAATTCTTAATAATAACTCAGATTAACAGATTTTGGTTTTTTTAAAATTTCAGCTTTGCTGTATAGGACTACACTTCATGTTTGTTCAGTCATTTAGAACTAATAAAGAGTAACAAGAAGAGGAAAGCTGGTAGGCAATTTTGTAGCCTTTTCTGAGGGTAATTTTGACATAAGCATATTACAAGGGAAAGGATGTTACTTTTGCATTATGATGTGCTGTGTTTCAAGAAGCTCTTCGAATGCCCCCAAGCTATGTTAGCCCAGAGTGAAACAGAACAGTGCAGCAAGTACAAACTTGGAGGATAATACCAGCAAATACCATTGCATAGCACAAAATTTAATTTTTATTTTCTAGGAAGAATCTAATTGAAAAGTGTTTTACACTATAATGGTGTAATCTGTGGTTTGCAAACAATGAGAAAGTCACGTCTGACAATAATTTCTCCATATAGCAAGGTGTGTTCATTTTAGTTAGCTTATAAAGGATTTGAGCCTCAGAATGCTTCGAGTGATTTCAGTATTTGGAAAGGGTTTTTCTTCCTGAAAACAGCTTCCTAAGCTGGAGCATTGGAGCCAGTCATTGGGGTTGAGCTGCTCTTTGAGAACTGGCATTAAGATGCAGTTCCTACAGCACACCCGTCATGCTTTATGCACTTCTGCCCTCTCAAATGAGTGTGTTTGCCATCTGCAGTGGATAAATCACAGCAAACCTTTCCCATATCCTTCCTTGGGAAAATACCAGGCACTGGGAGCAGAGTGTGGCTGGCTGGATGCTTGTGCTGGAAGGAAGGGCAGTCAGTGAACCCACACCCTTACCAGAAACACACCAAAGGATCCCCTCACACGAGCAGGGTCCTGGTGGCCTGGCCAAACCTTTCCTCTTTCTGTACAGAATGAGAAAAATCAGCCAATGGTACAGGGGGGTGTTTCCACTTCTGTTTTCTCACAGCACTGTCCCCATGGAGTTTCTCTTTCAATATAAAAGCACACAGCACAAGAACACACAACACAAGCATTCACAATCCTGGGAATTTGTGGAGGTTAAGGGGAGACCAACATGCCCTCTGCAGCTCCTGGTTTGTGAAGTAACAAATATGGAGCATGGGAATGGTGGCTCCTCTTCTCCACCTGCAGGTTGTGGTGATGCTAAACAAATATTTTTTTTCATCTTCCAGCAGTGAATTGAGCTTGGAGTGTATTATCTGGACTTTAATTTGGGGGGAAGTCAGATTTCCTCTGAGGACAAGTACATTTTCCAGCTTTGCCTTGAGGGACACTTTCCTCACATTTTTTATTCCTGAGAAGTGCCAAGAAGGGAACCGAAGGCAAAAAATGAGGACTGGAGCCAGCTTGCCCAAATACACTGGCTCAGCTCAGCTGGTGATGAAAGTTGATCTGAGACATGGCTGAAAAACTGAAATAATTTTTGTCTTATCTACACTGGTTTATTTGTCCCTCACAGCACAGGGGAAATATCCATCACAGTTTGCATCCAAGTACTCCATTCACAAATTGCCGTGGCAGTTGCAGTAGCCATTATAAAATAGAGTGGATTTGGTTTGAGGTTTTTCTGGAAAATCTCTTTTGGCACTCTACAAATGATAGAGTAAGAGCAGGTGTTTAAATAGAGGACCACAATAAAACACAAATCTTCTTAATGAGTTGTAATCAACCAAAAAGCTAATGGGGTTGGGACAGTTGTTGTGAGTGTCTGAGGAGTCTCATGCCTCCAGAGCAGGCTTTGCATCTGTATGATAAAATCCTTGGGATCCAGGAATTCACGTTGCTTTCATTCCCATTCAAACAAGCCTGGTAAGGTTTCTCTGCTTTTGTAATGATGTAACGCAAATATCTTTTCAATATTTCATTGCTGGCTCTCAGGGTTGTGTTCTTGGATCTAATTCAGCCATTTAGGGTCCTAAGCATTAACATGCAGTTGATTTTTCATTCTGTGGTTACTAACTGCTAATTCCTTAAAATTTATGGGCTTTTTTTTTTCATCAGATTCAAGGGGCTTTATCCAGAGGTATGAAGGGAAACACGGCTACAGGGAATGCAAACTTTGTTACTTGAGCTGCTGTTCTTTCCTCCTTTATCTTTCCATTCTGTCTTCTGGTTTTCACCAGTGTATTTTGTTTTCCAGGGAAATGGTCTTTAACCTGCCTGTTCTATAAAATAATGTGCTTTTCTGTTTTCTGAGGTATTAATTAATACCTCACCAATTTTGGCTGGGGCTGTGAAATCAGAGATAACTTGTGCTTGTTTGAATATAACCAGGTCCTTTGTTATATTACCAAAATCATGGGTACTAGGAGACTGCATAATTCCTCAAGGAATCCCAGCAAGCCTGCAAAATAATCTGCCACCTCACACCTTGAGCTCTGCTAAGGACTGGGTTTAGTGTCAAAGCATGAGATCAGAAATCCTTTCCAAGCTTTGAGGTGTACACTGCAGTAAATCTGGGTGCTCTAAATCCATTATAATGGTGGCATCTCCTGTGAGCTCATTATGTATTAGGTATTGTCTTTTTAAGCCCTATGGAGTGTCTTTTCTTTCCATTCCATTATATTGTCTATTATATCAATTTATTTATTTATTTTTATGATCAATCAGGGATTTCTTATCTCCCTTCTCAGTTCCATGCATAACTTTAGATACTTTATTTTGTTCTTTTTTTTTTTCTGTAGTAAATAGCTCTGCTTTTTTGGTATTATTGCTTCAGCTCTGTATCATTTTTGTCTCCCTTCCCTAGGGTTACGCTGCAAGGAGTTTCTTTCTCTGAAGATGGAGTAATCAACAATATTCTGCAAATGTCTACAGTATTTCTGGCAAGGTAACATATAGATTAGGCAGATGTAGACCAGAGCTGTCCTATATTTACTCATTCTACACACCAATATTTGGAAGTTACAAAAAAAATCACCTGCATGTTGAAAATAGGGTTTTAATTAAGATATCCACAGTGGCATTCTCTTTAAATAATAACAGTTTGTAAAAAGAATAATAAACATGAAACCCTGTAAGCTTTGCAGGTAATTGAGTTGTTCTCTGGCTGACTGAGTACTCCCAGCTGAACAGTTTGCTCCACAGCTTTGGAGCAGAATCTCCAGGTCTGACTGGAAGGCAAATGAAAGCCTTTTTCTCAAAGTGCTTCCCATTTAGCTATGGCCAAACCTCATGAGAACTGTGATTCTTAAAAAGCAGCATTAAATTATTCCACTTTGGGTGGTTCTGGTTACTTCTATAACATGGAAATGTCTTGAATCTAAAACCAAATTTGCATAAGTTAGATTTGTGCAAACAATGTATTATTAAGTTTCTTTAAATCATGTAATAGTTTTAAATACTGCACTTGTCTTTACTGGAGTGATAATTAGAATACAAAATACTTCTATCAGTGAAATCCTTTAATTATAATTTAACAGTGGATAAGAACCCAAAATTTTTCAAAGACAAGACTTGATTTCCTCTAGAAGATCTGAAATATGCTTTTCCTCATGAGGTAAAAGTAAAATGTAACATTATTTTTACTACTACCCAGTCATGTATCCTGCAGCCAATGTATACACCACCACCTATGATTTTGCCTGCTGCATGCTCAGTGTTCAGGAAATCAGCTAGAATAAATTTATTTTCCATCTGCTGTATGCTTGAGTGTAGGAGCAGCATGACTATATTTAAAGAAAACTCATGAGGAAAAAGAAGTGTTTCAGAGCTTAAATAAACAGACTTTGTTCACTTGACTGATGCTCAGTGATGACTTTTGGAATTGGCTGAGAACCTTCCAAAACGGCTTTTCATGGCTGTAGGACTGAGCTTGGGGGGTTTGATTTTGGGGAGGAGGGTGGGGTATGGATACTATTGCAGTGCAATGGTATCATCATCAACATGCTTATGTAAACATTTCCAACACCATCAAATTCAGTGCAGGGGGGAGCACAAAACCTTGCTTGTAATTTTCTGTTAGAGAGGACTGAGAAGTTGTATCAATACCCAAAAGAATGCAGACAGCTTTTCACTAAATTCTTTATTCATGCCTATAATAATACAGAGTCCAAAACAGAGGTATTATAACATGAAGTGGCTTTCTTCTTTCTAAAGATGAAATAACAATAAATTTGAAGCATGGTAAAGGTACAATAATGTCACAGTGCTGGTTGAAGAGATCAAATCTTGTGTGCAGTTCTGTTCTTTAAGAAGCACATATGCAAAGCCATGAGTAAATACCAATAAAACCTGGCAAAATATCACTGAAGACAAAATATTCCTAAGGCGATGTTATCAAAATCCTTTGAAACTGAATTTAAAGATTATATGGACTTGCAAAAGCTGTGTGGATTGGGGCCCAAGAGAAGTCAATTCTTGGCTTTAGTTTCCAGTGTCCTTTGCCCTTTTGCATCAAGCAGGAGCTTCTTCCAAAAATAATTTCCTGAATGCAAATGACCTGTTATAGCACTTATTACTTGGGGTATAATGTTCGAGGCAGGAGTGACCCTTAAATTAGTTGAGGAACACATATGAAACTTGCAACTTCTAATAATAGTGAGGCAAGTCTTCCATATGTTGTTATAAATTTCAGTCCAAGATGATTAACGTGGCTCAGAGGCTACTCTTGTAAGATGATAGAAGAGATATTTTTGCTGCCTCTCCTGAGAGGGCTAGTGTTTCAAATTATTTCCAAACAAGCTTCTTCCAAGTGAGAGATGGTTCTCATTTTTTTGTCACCTTAATAAAAAGGTGATGAACACTCTCTTCTTAACTGTGCCCTTATATGAACATCAAACAAATATTATGACAGTATGATGTGATAACAGCATGTATGTGCTATCCATGAAATAATGTTATATTTATAAATACAAGTCATTAATTTATTGGGCCTGTCATTATGTTTGGAATAGAGTGCTTGTATTGTAGGCCTGCAGGGAATCTCAGAAGTGAATTCAACAGCTACATCTTTATTCAAAGTTATTTTTTACTTATAGCAGGTCTCTATCTGGTATATTTTACATCAGTTCTGTCCAAAGACTTCAGAAGAAAAAAATTATTAACTCCTTTATTAGTTAAAATCAAGGCAATAATAAATTGGGTAGCAAATTGTTCATGGCCATAAACAAGATGGAGTGGCCTAGGATCTTTTTTTTTAATATAGAAAAAGGTGACTGATCAAGCTCAAAGGATCATATTTGGTCATTTATTTATTTGCGGGTACTTTATTATTTACTTGATATTATTATTTACTAAATATTATTATTTATTTGCGGGTCATTTATTTATTTACTGGTACTATGTGATGCTGTTCCTAGATGAGATACATAAAAACTCTAAATATTCTTGTTTGGCTGAAACTATTCATCCTGATTCATCCTCTCTGATTCAGAAGAAGTGAGGCTTGAAATGCCTGTCTGTCTGCGGATACTGTTGACGCTGGCTGAAAAGAATTTGTCAGACTGTGTGTTTGTGAGCTCTTAACTGTGCCACTGAACAACTCCTTTAGATCACTAAATGCAGGCTTGTTGTGAAGCTAAGTGACACAAGTTTTGCTGTGGAAACTGTAACCAATTGTTGGCCTCTCATCACAAAGCCTGTATTTGAGTAAAGTTTTCCAGCTGGTAAGAGGTCATGCCACACGCAAGCAGGATCTTGAACTTTGAACTGTGTGAGATGAACAATCTTTAATTCAGACATCAAAAAGCAGACTTCTGACTTGAGGGAAAGGGGAAGAAGGGACAGCCAGAAAGAGAGTGAGAAGTTTTTCAAGTTAGCATTAAGCTATAGGGTGGTTGGCAGATCACCTGGGGTCGAATGGCCTTCCTGGGCCATCTGGCCATTTGTCTCTCAGAGATTCTGTTACTTTCCTATATTAACTACTTTATTAAAACATAACTATATAAGCATACTGAAAATCCCTCCAAGCCATGTTCTAGTTTTAGGAGCTACTGGATTATAAATTATCAGGATACAAAACTCTGTGTGTGTATGTCTGTGCATATCTGTCCTAGTTAAAACTCAGGGCCACATCCCAAACCGATGCAATACAGGATGTCTGCACCCTAAAACAGCCAGAGGCTGATCCATAGAGGCTTAATTCTCATATAATACTCATGACATATTTCACATATACACTTCAGCTTGGATAACAAAACCATCAGTCCATACTGCCCAAGGTATGCTCTTCTGTAAGCCAGACCTGGCTGGGAAAGACAGAGATTGGAGCTCCCACCATTAAACCTCCAGGGATAAATTTTGTAGCCTTGGTGGTTTTTGGCAGGCTTCTATAAACAAGATGTTGCCTTAGATCCAAGTTTCCTTCTACCCTATTTGTCTTTGCCTAACCCAATGCTTAGGCATCACTTCTCAGGGATATTGGCAGAGTACTTCTGGATGTTTATTTTTGCTGTAGGTCTGACCTGCCCCTAGTTCCAGCCCTGGCTTAGCTCAGCAGCCTCTGCCAGTCCCAAACCTATAGGTGCACCCACCACCTGTCAAAGGGGAACACTATCTCAATTTACACTAAATCCAAGTTATTAATCCTGGTGTTATTCCATCCCGAATCTTATTCCACAAACCTTTCACTATTCAAATCATGCCTTCTCAATTTTTAGATATTTTCTGCAGTAGATGATCTTAAGCTTCAATGGCTTGTTTAGAATGGATATTAACAGATCAGATATGAGTCTTTTTAGTCATAAAAACTTTTTTACATGCACTCAAGATTAGCTTTTCTTCAAAGCCCTGCCTTGATGAAGTAAATGTGTAGCAATCTTAGGCCATTTAACTCCATATTCCAACTGACATATTCTTTCCACTGCTATATATAAGGTAGGAGTGGATGCCATAAAATTAATGAGAAATTGGGAAATACAAGACTTGAAGCAGAGCTCTAGTCCTAAAGGGCTCCTGAAATGTGAGCTCATGCTCTGTTGAATCTCAGAGCATTGAGTAACTGTTACACAGACCATCCATAACTAACATTATTTCAGCAGAGTTGTTCTGCTTGGTTATGGTATGCTCAAGACAGTTGTGTCCCCCCAAATAAATGACTTTTTCCCTATTAAAAGCTTGGGGGTTTTTTCTCTTGAAATCCAATTGCAAAGTTATGTGTATAGGCATCTACCTATAGCATGAATGCAATCTGTTATTTTCTTCTTTGCCTTTATGTGGTCATAGGTAATATTTCTAGTTATGGCCTCCAAAAACTATTATTGCATCTTTGTATTTGATCTATATAATGTCATAAAGTTCCCTGTATACAAGAGTTCTGCTTTGAAGATGATGCAGCTGAAAAAATTCGTGATAGAGTGGAAAGGACATTTAATACTGGATGGCATTTCAGATAAGAGAATTAGATTATTTGGGTATTGAATAATGTCTAGAGATATCAAAATATTTATTATGTGAAGTAATAATTATGACATTGTTCATAAATTAGACTCTTGTAAAAATTAATTTCAAATTTATCTTCTCATTTCAGTGGCAGTTGAAGAAATTTTGTGACTTTATAAAGGAATTTATTTGCCATTTGCACTGCAAAAGGTGGTGTTGGTGTATCAGAAAAAGTACAGAGGGCTTAATCTCAGCCAGCAAGGCAATTTAGGGAAATGGAAGTTTTCAGCAGCAGCAATAGCTCAGATTCAGTCACCCATAAATCTCCCTGAGGGATGCAATTCCTCAGCATCTGTATCCTTCAGTCCCCTGTCTTTGCTTTAATGTATCCTCTGAGGGAGTCACTATCCCAGCTCCTTTCTAAGGCATCTTCTGGCTCATTTCTTCTGGCTCATTTGAAAATCCATTTGCCCTGTGCTCAAAGGGAGCCAGTTTAACTGCCCACCTCCTTAGCACACAGACCAGTTCTGCATGGCAGGGGCAGTCCTTGGTGCTCTCTCCATGGGCTGCCTGTGATATCCCTGAAACTCAGGGGGGGTGCATGCCTGCCCTCAAGGGGCTTTGAGAGAAGTGGGCCAGGCTCTTAAAGCAGCAAAAGCCATCAGCACTGCTCTCATGGCAGCAAGAGTTCATCCTTTCACATGTTTGCACTGCTTAATCTTTCAAGGTGGAGAAGATTGAACTGATAGAGAAAGGTGGTTTGGGGACTTACTGTAGGTACTAGGAAAAACTGCGTTTCACACCCCTTCACCATCTTTGGCCCTGTCCCTAAAAACACATGAAGAACTAATTCTTAGGGGCAGGATGCCTTACTCTGAACAAAGCTGGGATAAAATAATGTGGTGGGTTAAGCTTAGTTAACAGCCACACACCCAGCTGGCTGCTCATGTCCTCCCCTCTCCTGCTGGATGTGAAGAAAGGAGGAGGAAGGAAGGACTTATGGATGGACATAAAGATAGGTAGGTGCAGCCAAAGCAAGGTGTGAAAGTAAAGCAGAGAAGGAGGAAAAGGGGGGAGCTAATGCTCATAATAATGTTCATCTCAGTGTGAAAATTTGAAGATGCAGACGTGGGTGTACCATTCCTCTGAAACACATGACTTCCCTACATGAAGTACATTAATGTCCACAGATGTCACAAAATTGGTAGGGGCAGGGTTTGGTGTGTCACTGTTCTGCTGATCCACAGCCTCGCCTGCAGTGATGTCTGTCTTTATCTCTGCTGGGAGGCAATTTCCTGTTTAATAATTAATTTTAGTATCTTTTTGGAGCAAGAACACTGACAGTGATTTTTATTTTGGAGAAGAAAATGTTATGGCAAGATTGGGCCTTAAGTTCCTCTTACTTCTCTGCATTGTTTCCTTTTTTATGGCAATTTTTGTACAGCTACTGCTTTGTTGCTGCCCTCAGGGCTCTTTGTTTTAGGTGTGTCACCAACCATATTTCAGTGTGATTCTTGCTTTTTTCCAGCTAATATTTGACAGTCACAAAGCCATAATTTTCAGTGTAGAAAAAAAGTGGCTTTGTTTGTAGCTCCATGTTGCAGGGAAGCCTGATCTGGTGTTGTATTGCAGTGCACATCCTAAAGTTTAAGTTTATTCTAGGAGACATCTAAATGCAAAACATTTACCCACTTTTTCTCTGTCCGGCTTCTCAGCTGACTGTAATTCTGGTGGGTGGTTTTTCAGTCACAAATCTTTTTTGATCCTCTTTGCAATATTCTAATGCCTCATGTTTGGTTAATCCTCTTGCTGTGCTGTTGGCTGGGTTTTCCAGAGCTGCAGTTTGCATGTCTGCCTAGGCTTCATGCCTTAGTGCTGTTAGGCACTGATAAAAAATTAACTAAAAGAGGACTTGCATATAAATTAGGAATATTTCTGTGCCTGGTACACTGCCTTATTTGGAAAAAACGTGATTCAGATTTGGTATTTATTATATCTATTTCTGTTTTCCAGCCCTGTACACGGGGTAAGGATGGTCTCTGCTCACCAGGAGGTAAGTGCCTGAGTGCACAGGCTGGTGCAAACCACACCAGGGCTGCTGCTGGTGTGGCAGGAGCCACGTGTGTCCACGTGCCTCTCATAGCCAATGTATGCTCAGACTCACTGCTGACCTCCTGCCAAACACAATCTTCAGTTTTATAAAAAGACTGAATAAAAGCCATAGCTGCCTCTTCCCCAGACAGAGCTCCTGGGGGGGGTTATTGCTGCTGTTTTCTGTCTCCCTCCATGATCAATGTGCAGTGCTGCGGTGGTGATTTAGCACCCGGCTTCTGTGGACATCACAGAAGGAGCCATCGTGCAGAAAGGTTTCTTAGGGAAAAACAACCCTAGTTATGGCTGTGGGCTCGAGATCAGCCCTGGACCCGAGGCCATGTGAACAGGGAACAGGCTGCACTTCTGTGGCAGTGCAGAGCCCAGCCCGGGTCAGGGCTCACTGCCAGCCACTATTCCTTAGCTGAAATGGTCACTCTCCCCCTGCTGGAAGAAATTCCACTCTTCTGGAAAACTCGAGTGAGAGTGAATACTTGATTTCTTGTCTGCTTCTAAATTCCTTGGGTGTCTTTGCTCTGTGGTTACTCAAATACACCGAGCTCACTGCCCTTGGGGAGAGTTTGGAGAGTCCCAGGGAGTCAGCACCACTGCTGTCCATTCCAGGACACAAAACCTGGAAAGCCCCAAGAGCAAAAATTTCATTTTAAAGATTCCTAAAATTGCCCAAATAGGTTTCCATTACAAACTTTCTAATAATTTCTGACTTAATTACACAAATTGAAACAAAAGCAGCTAACAACTATTACATTGGGTTAGATAAACATTTGTGTTGTGTAGAAACATGTAATTTATTTTACCCCTTTTCTTGATTATCTTAGAAGTTTCCCAGCCTAAATAATTCTGTGATTCTGGTTTCTTCTTTTTTACTTTGATGCTAAGTATAAGTTGTTCTATGGGAGAAAAAAATATATTCCCCACATACTCCATCTCATTTTTTTGAGCAGAGTGCTTTTATAGTGCAATTTTGTCATAATTATCTTCTTAGCACATTTTTAAGCATTTAGACAAATTCTAAGTATAGATTACATATCATTACATATCATAAGATAATGTTGGGCTTTTTTCCTGGAAAATTTTGCAAATATGGTGACTTAAGCAGTTCTAAATATCTTTGCACAGGTGTTGCTGACTGGATGAAATGAATCTCAGCAACTCAGCCCCTACCCAATGAAGTCCTGCAGAACACACTGAAGTGTAAGTACATGAGTGAAACTGAGCATATTCTTCAAATTCTGCTGCTAAATTAAGTATTTTATAATTTGAAAAACCAAAACAAAACAAGTCCTTCCTCAAATGTCTCATTGTGATAATCACAAAGTGCTGGGAGTTCTTTAATTGGTACAGAGTTCAGTGCACACACTGATTTTGTGTTTTTCCTTTGAGTTATAGCAGTATATGCATATCCAACTCACACTAAAAGAAGTAAAACTAATAGCAATGGGTTAAACCTATTTTAAATAGTCAGGATCTCTTCATACAAGAAGGTGGAATTAGGCTTTACATCTATATTCTATTATATTTTAACTTAAATGTAAAAGCTATCAAACCTTTTTTTGAGAGCAGGAGGATGGNAAAAAAAAAAAAATCTAGAAATCAATGTTGTGCCCTAAGGTTTGGAGCAGTTGTGCAATCCCCACTGTCACGTACTTTTGGTAGTAACAGAGTTGAAAACTAGAGCAGCACTGAGGGATTGCCATGGCATGTGCTTGGGCATCCTGCAATCATATTTGTGCTTACTTTTAATCAATCTGGTTGCAAACATCAAGAAATTCCTTTAAGAAAATAAAAGCTCTGAGAAAAGGCTTTGGTAAATCTTGGTTGTGCGTAGAACAGTGAGAGCAGCTGAGATAGGTGTATAATGAAAGAAGAATTAGGTAAAAAAAAGAGGAAATCCAAAGCTGAGGAGAAGAACACCTTTCCCACACACAAAGTTTTTGAAACTAGAGCCTTTATTTAGATGGTGGTTCCTTAGTCTATAAAGCTGTGTTGCAGTGACCTCCTTTGCACCATGGGTTTGATTTTGAAACTCTACCAAAGTACTTCTTAGAAGGCATTCACAGCATATCAGGTACAACTTCAAGGCTTTTGGATTATTCGGAGGTTTTAGTCAATAACAAAAATCTTCAGGGCTTTCCAGCTCTTTGGACTCCATATTGATTCTTCTCAGACTGTGCAACATTTTCCAGCCTGTGGAGTTAGTGGATTACTGCACGTATAAATAGATTTTGTAAAGTCACCACGTGGCTGTGGGCATGCTGGGGAGCTCCTGGGGCAGAGAGTGCTTGTCATGGCTTCCCTTTACCTCTTCAGCTGAATTAGAAATATGTGCCTCAGTGTGAAGCCCTCCCTAATATTTGTCTGTTTGTATAGTTAAAAATATGAATTGAGAAACAGAGCAAGTGTTTCAGCCAGTGACTTCTGACTAGGGATTGAGTAGGTGGTTGGATTTGGATAGATCCATGGAGTTTTGTAGCTCTTTTTTGAATGCCTCATCAGTGGGTTCTTAAATGAACTTAAGCACTGCTTGGGAAAAAATGACTGCATTTGCTCTGCTTTCTGTCAAAATCCAGGGAGAAGCTGACCCAGCATCTGTGCTGAGCAGGACTGATGGACTGACCATCTGAGCAGCACCTTGGCAAGCCCTGAGCATGTGCTGCTGCTGCCAACCACACAGCTCAGGTCAGAAGATGTGGAAGAAAACTGGGATTACAGGAAATTGGGCACAATTCACAGGTGAAATGGGAGGGAGCTGAGGCAGAAGAGCATGTAAGTAGTCCAGAAATGAGAGTAGGATATTGTGGGTGTGTGAGACAGAAGAGGAATTGAAGGCTTGGAGAGGGGTTCACAGACATGAAGGAACTGTGAGGGGTAGCAAGGGCAGGAACTGTGAAATTGTATCAGAGGGATGCAGAAACCAGATTTCATTTATTCTGTTATCCTTGGACAAATTCATTAAAACTCAGCCATCTGGTGCAGAGGTTGTTGAGTGACAAATTTTAACCCAAAAGAAGTAGGCTAGCAGTTTCTTACCCAGGTTCCTCTGAAGCTTCAGCACAGCTGAACCATCCAGTCTGGGTACCATTCCAGCAGTTCCAATGCTAACACCATGCCCTGACTTCTGTGGTTCAGTTTGCACCTGTTTCCCCCATTGCAGCTGTACTGATGCTGCCTCCACATCACTCTGGGATGAACACAGAGCAGGGCATGCTAAGGATCTAGAGGGTTTGGGCCACATTATAGGAAAAACTAGCAAACTCCAATAAGCAAATAACTAATAAAAACAGCTAATAAAATAAATACCAGGTCTTATGACAACAAAAAGCCAAACTTGCTTTAAAACAATTTCTTCTGGAGGGGAAAGTGCCTTCCTTACCCCTACAGGAAAATACTTTCAGCCACTGAAATTTGGGAGAGGGGTGCAAGAGGCAGCATTATCTGGCAAGTTGAGTTGCAGGAAAGGCTTTGATGCCTGTGCCCTCCCAGACCAGCCTGTGCCCAGCAAGGGTTCCTGCACCCTGGCAGGGTGGGGACCTTGAAGCCCCATAGCCCCAGTCCCTGGGCAACTGCTGCACCTCTGAGGCCTCCATGTTGGGGGTTGAGGCACCTCAGATTTGGGTATTGTGGTTTTCAACATCACAGCACCCACGTCTGGCCCCAGCCTTGCACACTGAAATGCTTTATGAGCTAAATATTTCATCAACTGCCTAGCCCGTGCCTGTCGTCATTTCAAATGGATGCTCTGCATTTAAAAACACTGACTGCTTTGCCTCAGTCCAACATAATCAGCTGTCTTGCAAACTCCACAGCTAATAAAATATTAAATCCATTTTGGCACCCAGAAATAAATATGGGCTCGAGATTCTCGTCACATGTATCTCCCTCTCCTTAGCTCCCTGTCCTTGCCACATCACACTGAGGTGCTCCTGCTCAGGACAAGGCTTGCTGTTGGGTGGTGGCACAGGAGATGAGCAGTGCACCAGGACCAGAGTATTATCTATTGGGATTCAGTGAAGTGATCCAGTCAGACACCAGCTGTGCTTGCAGCCTGTGGAATGTCTGCCCCACAGCTCCAACTTGCTCAGTGGGAGCTGCATTCATTTAAAAAGCTGAAGATAAAAGTAGAATCTTGCATTGGAAACCAGGCTAGAATAATAAAGAGCACAGTAGCTATAAGCCTAAACAAAGATATTTATAATTTAGTTACAAAATTCTTGTTTAAAAACAGGATGCAGTTTAAAAATCGCTGTTGTAGTAATACCACTATGTTAGTGCAAGGTGACCGTGCCTTTCCAGTACTTCATCTTGTTTTAATTCTCAGGGCTAGGAGTTAATTTGATTTTCTCCTCCAGCCACCAACAGGTGAGCTAAAACAGTAATAAAACATTTGCACAAAATCTGCCCAGGTCAGCAGGTCCCAAGTCAAGGCTCCTTGACATCAGAGGGCACAGTGTCACCAGCTTTAACAGGTTTTGGGTCGAGCTCCTCAGACCTGCCCCTGCAAACCTTTGCAGCACGTGCTGAGTGCCCAAGGGGCTTAATCCTGCCTGGGGAACTCATCACTTAAAAATCACACATGTGAGGACCTAAAGCTGACGAGGACCTGAGGTTGCCTGCCCTGGGAACGCTGCTAAGGCTCCAGCTTTGGCCTCCTGTTGCACCTCAGCCCCAGAAACTCTGCCTTTGGTCTCTAAGGGAGCACGGTTCCCGTTAGAGCTGGATGAAATAACACAGCAAATGCAGTGTGTACAAACCCTATGCACAGCACTTGGCAGCACAATGCTTTCTCTGGGCCCCAAAGGCAGTAATTAGTAAATGTGGGGTTTTTAATTCATAGGTGGGCTGTTTGCAAGTAATGAGTGTAATATTGTGTGCTGTTGTTGGGTGGTCACAATAGTTGTAGCAGCAGTCCCTTCAAACAAGGAACTGCTGGATTTTGTTGGTGGATGTGCACAGGGCTGGCTGCCTGCTCCCTGTCTCCCAGCTTTCCAGGTTAGGGAGGGTTTCCCAGCCACTGGAGAGCAGAGGCATGTTGTTCTTATTTTTGTGTGCCTGTCCACAGCCCCTCCAGCAGTGCAATGGATAAGCTGTGACCAGCAGCTACAGTTACAGTGGTGTTTCTCTTGAGGAATGTTACCAGTGTAGTGTTTTCTTTGGCTTTGAAAACACTGCGAGAAATTCCTTGGCATGCCAATGACTGACTGGAAATGTGTTAGAAACCTACTTGACAACTGGAGACCTACTTGGCAGCAATCATTGAGGTGCTGCAGCATGTCCAGGAACAGGCAACAGAGCTGGGTGAAGGGGCTATGGAGTCACTCATACGAGGAGGGGCTGAGGGAGCTGTGGGTGTTCAGTCTGGAGAAAGGCAGGCTCAGGGGAGACCTTATTGCTCCCTAGAACTACCTGAAAGGAGGGTGTAATGAGATGGGTTGGCCACTTCTCCCAATAACCAGCAATAGATCCTGAGGAAATGGCCTCAGGTCGTGCCAGGAGAGGTTTAGGGTGGATATTAGAAAAAATTCCTTCATCGAAGGGGTGGTCAAGCATTGTAACAATCTGTCCATGGCAGTGGTGGAGTCACCATCCCTGGAGGTATTGAAAAGCTGTGTAGGTGTGGCACTAAGGGACATGTTTTAGTGGTGTGGTGGACTTGGCAGTGTCAGGTTATCAGTTGGACTTGATGATCTTGGTGGGCCTTTCCATTCTAAATGATTCTCTGGTTCTATAAAACCTCCGTAAATAGGTAGGAGACTTAGCCAGAGCTCAGCACAGGCACTGAAAGTGATGCTAACTCCAGTGAGGGGCACAAGCTCAGTGCCCAGCCCTGCAGCCCCCCTGGCTTTTAGCCTGCTGCTGTAGAACAAGCCAGGGCCAGCATGAGCCTTGTGTCCCCAGGCCTGTCACCATCAGGGCCTGTGAGTCCTGGGGTACTCTTTGCCAGCCCCAGCCAGGCATGAGCTCCATGACAGCCTCCCAGAGGTGATGCCCAGGGTGATGCATGCACTCATGTGTATTGTACAGTAGTTTGGGTGTCAAGAACTTCCCAAAAGCAGGAATGCTTTACCCAGGGTGTCTGTTTGCAGCCTCTCTTACGAAACAGTTTTCAGTTTTAGCATAGCTTTTATTTTTGAAAATTAGAAAATGTTATTTTAGTTTGCTCAGCTCCTTCATTCTGGAAGCTTACTTTTAGAATGGGGGTGTTTCCTAAAAAGCTGTGGTATAATTAATATTTCTCTGCAGTTGTACATGATTTGATGCTGCCTGACAACCAGAGAAACATCACCCAGGCCTCTCCCCCAGTCTTTTCCATAGTTTTCTTTGCTTTAATGCTCACCAGTCCTTGCATGCTCAAAGTGTTCTGGCACCTCAGTGCTGTCCCAGGGCTGAGTGGAACACGCAGTAGTGATGGCCCTAAACGTTTATATGGCAACTCCATTCTTTGAACATGCTTTTCCACGTTGCACAGAATCACAAAATTGTTACAGTTGTCGGAAGGAGCCTCTGGAGATCATCCAGCCCATCCCTCCTGCCAAGGCAGGGTCACCTGGAGCAGGGGGAACAGGACCCCAGGTGGATTTGGAGTGTCTCTAGAGAAAGAGACTCCATGACCACACTGGGAAACTGTTCCAGTGCTCTGCCACCCTCAGTGTAAAGTTCTTCCTCATGTTGAGGTGGAACTTGTTGTGTTTTAGTTTGTGGCCACTGCTCCTCATCCTGTCACTGGGCACCACTGAAAAGAGTCTGGCACCATCCTCTTGGCACCCGCCTTTGAGATATTTACACGCGTTCATGAGATCCCCTCTCAGTCCTCTCTACTCCAGACTAAACAGGCCCAGCTCCCGCAGTCTCTCCTTGTAAGAGTGTTCCAGATCCCTCATCATCTCTGTGACCTCCAGCTCCTCGTGGTTTTTGTACCGAGGAGCCCAGACCCAACACACCATTCCAGATGTGCCTCACTGGGGCCGGGTGGAGGGGGAGGAGGATTTAAAGGAGAAGCCAATGAGAGGCGGCTTTCCTGCCCGGGTGATTTTCCCCCTTTTCCCCTTATTTTAAACGGCAGGGCCGGTGCCGGCGCTGAGGCGCGGCGGCCCCGCTGTCCCCGGGCGGGGCAGGAGCGCCGTGCTCGGGGCCGCACGGAGGATGCGGGGCGGGCACAGGTGCCGGTAGGGGGGGGACAGGTTGGGGCCGNTGGACTTTGACGGTGGGTTTGCGTCTTTGCCGTTCAGGAGCCCGGAGGAGGCGGCGGCGTCGGTGGGACGAGGGCCGGATCCCGCGGGCACCGCCGGAGGAAGGGGCAGCCCCGCGGCCGGGGACCGTGCGCGGCGGGGCCACGCTTCCAGCACGCTGCTCGCACGGACACCGCCCCGCCGCGCCGGTATGTGCCCGGCTCCATCGCCCCGAGCCGCGCCGGGGCCGGCAGGGAGGGAGGGAGGGGGAATGCGCGGCCGCACCGCGGGGCGAGCCCGGCCGTGGGCAGCACCGGCCTTGAGCCGCCTTAGCTCGTGTCGTGCGGAGAGCCGCGCTTTGAGGTGAGGATTTTCAGTCCGGGCGGCGGGGCTGCTTTACTCCTCCCATCAGCTCGCTGCGAGCTTGCCGGCCACGGACTCCTCCAAACTGAGCAAAGCAGAGGTGCCGCTCCCGCTCCGCACCCCGGAAAAAGGTGATGCTACGGGCAGCAGTGAGAGTGATGCGGAGTGGGAAGGTAAACGGCGTGGCTGGTTCTGTCCAAGCGATGTTCCTGCTGTGGGGAAGGCGTGGGACTACTGTGTTTGCCGGCCGAGGTGATGTGAGGGTCTGTCAGCCCCTGCTTTGGCATGAGTACCTTTCCAGGCTTCCACACTGACCCTTACACAGAGCAGGGTACCTTCATCTGGCGTGTTATAAAATACAGATTTAATAATGCAAGACCTGTCGTGGCGAAGATTGTTGAACATTTAGAAATATTTTATGCTTTCTCATAGTTCAGTAAGTAGCAGTCCAAATTAGGTTTCTAAGTATAGTAATTAAAGAAAAGGAAGAATGCAGGGATTTATCCTGTAGCCTTAAAGTGGCATGTTTACCTTCAAGTACATACAAATTAGGTTTCCTCAGAACATCACGTTCCGCTGAGAACGTTCTTGCTTTAAAATCACCTTGGTTCGTACAAGTTGCCCAAGGGGTTGGGCAGAGCCTCAGCACGCCTGTGTCCCTGGGGACAAGGTGTTTCGGTGGGCAGGGTGCTGGGGGACAGAGCTGGCAGCGGTGCCAGGCTGTGGGCACAGCTGCCATGCCTGGCTGCCATCCTTCCCTCTTCCCAGGCACGAAGGCGGCAACTGCTGGAAGTGGGAGCTGGCACCTTCAGAGTGATGGAATTCAAGGAAACAAATACCGGGGGAGAGCCGTGAGACAGAGGGATTTTTAAGGCTGACATCGTTCTTTGTTGCAATTTGGGGCAGCTTTTGTACAGTTGTAACGCTTCACTTTGTCCTCTTACTCTTGGGTTTGTGCAAATTAGTAGTAACAGAGTTGTGATTTTACAATGTGGGAATGTGTTTTCCTGTGCCTTCCTATGTGAGCTGTGGAAAAATGGTTTTCCTGGTGCATTCCTAATTCCCATCTCCCTTTTTATAATGGGCTTCTGGAGATTAAAGAACAGAATAGGGTTGTGTCCTGCTTTTATTGTGCTCTTCTGTGGTTGATCTTGGGCAGATCTTGACCATCTCCTTCCCTCTGACTTTCATTTGTGTTAATCCAGTGGACCTTTGGCTTCCTGAGGGTGTCACAAAGCCAGGCAGTGTCCCTCATTCATACCTTATGCTCTGCAGCTCCATATGTTTGTAGTTGAATCTTGTGACAGCCACTACAATAAACCCGACCCTGTCAGCCTGAGACACCGATCCGCTGTTTCAGCTGCTGCTGCTGCTCCTCAGTTCCTGCTGGCAGGATCCCCAGGCTGGGCAGCAGCCAGCAATAGCTGCAGGAGGGGCTTTTCTTGCTCGTAAAGATTTGTGCATCCCTTTTCATTGTCTGCAGCTCTGTCTGTGCCTGGCACCTGTGGAGGACAGTAATGCACCTTTACAAACCAGGCTAGATCCTGAGCCTTAGTCTGAGAGTTAGCAACTTAATGTTTCAGTGTGTTCCTGAAGAGGACTGTTAGTAGGAAGGCTGTGACTCCAACAACTGAGTTGTTGGGATGGAAGTTTTGTGGTATATACAGGAAAATTCCTGTTTCCACTCTAGTTCTTTCCAGTGTTAGAGCATTGTAATAAACCAAGAGGCTGCTTTGTCTGGGCCCAGTGCTGTGCCTTAGAGCAGTCTAACATCAGTGTGGGATTTGGGCAGTGTCTCTGACACCTCTGGTGCTGTGGGGATGGGCTTCAGACGATTTTCAGCTAGTACAGATGAGAGGGGCTGATAATTACAAGAGCTGTGGGCTTTGCTGAAAGAAGTGTTGAACCTGCATCCTTTGGTGTTATGCAAGGCAAGGAAACAGCTGTACATATACATCAAAAACTTTACATCCATTTCTGGTATTTTGTTTCTCTTCACTCACCAGTTTTGAGCATTATTTTGTATTTGGGGTCTTGGAAAATTTTGGATCTCCTCTATCACTATTTGCCTTCCCTTCCAAAGGAATTCCTCTATAGTTTCTGTAGTTAGGTTCCTTAATTCTTGGCTAAACTTCCTGCAAATGGCGTTTCTGAGAAGCACTGCATCTTCTTCATCCCCTTTCTTCTCCAGCCTCACTCCAAGGCCTTAATTGCTAAAGAAATCCATCAGTTCACTGTTACCCACCCAGAAAACAGGCTTCCATCAATGGTAGGCATCCTCCTCCTGTTCCTGTGGGATAGTTAAGTTAATGTTTTCTCTTGTCCATGGTCTGGCAGAGTCTGTACTCGTACATGCCTGTATTCTGAGACATTGAGGAGAAAACCATCAATATATTGTAAGCATTTCTGTCCAAATTTGGACTCACAGCAGTCTATACAGCTGTTTGGACAAGTACCTGAGGTAAAATATGAGCAGAACCTGTAAGAAGTTTTTAGCATCCTGTTCCCCAATGGCCTTCAGGCTGCCCCCTGAGCTGTGTGTGCAGTTCTGGTGAATAAACTGCTGCACTGGAGGGAGGATTTCAGGACAGGCCGACTGGGTACAGTTTTACTTCCATGAAATTAGACAGCCACTAAGCACACAGTGTTCTTTGCTTTTAAGAAGACTTTTTCCTGGATGAAGAATAACACTGTGGCTGCTGAGGGCTGTACCTACTGGCATTGCTGTTCTCTGAACTACTGGTATTTTCACCCAAAGGTTTCTTTTGGTACTTCATCTTGGTTTGCTGCTTCCCAAAGCTTGGGTAAGATTCCTAGAACAGTACAGACAGCATTTGGTTTTGTTCCTGGCTTCTGTGGTTGTGTGTCTTGGGGAGGGGGCAGACTGTTTCTTGATTTTGTGGCGGTTTTTGCCTTTGTTTTTTTTTTTAAGTCAGTACTGGTTTTAGATTTCCGGAGTTTGTCAGCATAAAAACTCACATTGACACAGCTGTACTATTTAACAGCAAGAACACCCACTTGCACTGTGCATGTAAATCATAAACTGAAGTAAGAAGAAACATTTTCTTCTCTCTTGTTTATCCCTCTAGTTTGAAGATTTTCATGTTCCTTAACTGCATTGCTAAGGTGCTTGATAGATGAAATTTGTCATGGAAATTGCCTCTGTTAAGTAACTCAGTTCACTGACAAAGGATGTGGTAGGCAGGTGGGGCTCAGTCTCTTCTCTCAGGTAACAAGCATTAGATCCAGAGGAAATGACTTCAGGTTGTGTCAGGAGAGGTTTAGGTTGGATATTAACAAAGGTTCTTCATGAAAGGGTGGTCAAGATTGGATCAGACTGCCCAGGATGTGGAGATGTGGCCCTTAGGGACAGGTTTTAGCTGTGGACGTGGCAGTGCTGGGATAATGGTAGGATGTGATCTGAAAGGCCTTTTCCAACCAGTCCAATTCTATGATTCTGTGATCAACTGTGCTCTTATTGAAAAACCTTTTAAAGCAAACCAGAGGTCTGCTTGATTTGGAAAAGCAAATGTGTCATTTCCCCATTCAGTTACACACTGGCTTAGAAGCCTGGAAAAGTTTTATCAATTCTGGCCATGGAGGGGAAAAACCCAAGCCTTAGAAATTCCAGCACGTTCCTTGAGACAGATAACCAGGAGACTTTCACTTCCACACTAATCCTGCACAGCAGTTGTTGGCAGTTGCTGCATCCAGCCTTTTCCAATCTGTGGCTCTTATCTCTTGTTGGCACTAAGCTACAGGAGAGGGAGGGGATGCTTTGAGAGGAATGAGATCTCCATTTTTGCTTTTCATGTCCTGAGTTGTTTTGGGATATTTGAGTATCAGTGATTGCCTGAGACAGCAGAATCTTTGGTATTGTGCTTGTGCTAAAGTAACTGTAGCTGTTTAAAACTTAATTTTCCTAATATTAGGATGAGTCGTTATAAATGTTATGCAGTGCATCCCCTCTGTAGGATTTGCAGGAAGCTGGATGTTAAGGAGAGGCAGAACTGAAAGCCTGGGGGGTTAGACTGCTCTGGGAGCCCCTGCCTGGGGCTGCTTTGGGTGGGGAGCTCTGAGTCCTGCAGCATGGAGGGGATGCTGTGCACTGAGTGAATGATTCATCGCTCTGCCATTGAGCTGCAGAGTATCCAAAGGCCAATGCCACGTGTGCTCCTGAGCCACAGCCCACCTTGTCAGGGAGAGCAGGCAGGCACAGCATCTTCTGGGTTTCCTCTCTGTTATCACAGGGAGGGTGTGAATATTTTAAGTGATTGGGTGCAGTTCAGAGGTGCGGATGCCTAAGTGCTGTTTGGTTACCTCTGCTGGTAGGTCACCTGCCCAAACTCCAGCTTTGAATACCTTTATTCCAGAGTTTATTGTTTCCATGATAATGGCAGCACTGAGATTGTCTGACTGTTCTTCATCCCTGTGCCCTTGGATGATCGAGGTCTAGGTCTCAGTAGAAGCTTTGAGAGGGAGAAGGGAAAATGAGAGAGAACTTTTGAGGTCAGGCAGCAGACGGGGCACATTACCCTTCCCACATCCTTGCTGAAATCCTCCTTACCTGGACTTGCTGTGGGAGGAGGTTGGCATGCTGCAGATGGTCAGAAGCCACTTGCCCAAGCAGTGGCCCCACTCTGAGCCCAGCATTAGGTGCTGTGTATAAATTGTTGCAGCCTGTCATTCAATCTAATTTATGAAGTGCTGTATCATCCTTTTACCTTTGTCAAAGTCAAGTTCTGTGTGGGAGAAAAGGCAGGCAGGCTTGTGCAAGGCCAGCACTAGAGATTCATCACCTTGGTAATAATGTGCACCTGTGACATCCTGGAGAGTGCTAAGCTCTGTTCCTGGGTTCCCTTTGCAGAGTCCCAGACGTGAAGCTGTCTGTGCTGTCCTGGGGACGAGGGACAACCTGTTGGAAGCAGACGTGGTTCTGGTAAGTGGCACTCTGAGCTTCTCCTGTGCATACCCAGGGGAAAACTGAAAGCCTCCCTGCTGGAGGAGGAGTCATATTTGAACCAAAAAGTTTGGCTCTGTCACAGCAGGAATTCCTTGCTGCCTTCAGCTGGGCAAAGCTGCACATTTTGAAGCTATTTTGAAAACTATGACTTATTTTTAATACTGTGACTGCTGTAACACAAAGTGTTGCAGAAAGCAGTTTCTTACAGTGTAATATTGAACTTCAAGTTTTTTTCCTGGGGTTCTTATGGATAGAAAACATTTAAATGGTAGCAGGAACTTGCCTGCTTATGATGGCTACAGATGTTGCATAACAGCAAAACACTTGCTTTTCTGCCTGTTTTCATCATATCATGGTATATTGCAGAGGCCTGTGAAACCCTTAATTTTTGATATGCCACACATTTACCTTTTTGCAATTGTTTTTTTGGTTACTTTAATGCTTTAAAAATCCTATTTGTTTTTAAGAATGGCAGTTATGTGATTAATGCTTTTTCCTTCTATTTTATATTGTCTAATAGTGAGTTGCAGGCATCCTTTCACCATTGTTTTTTTTGCTTCAGTAGTTAGAAATGAACTTACCTTGGCAGGAAACACTTTGCCAGGCTGGCAAAGAGACTGCTTAGCCCTCGTGTGCCTGCTGAGTTCAGCTACCACCCCCTCAGTATTTTCTCTCTCCTAGCATCACCACAGTAAATAAAGTAATAGGTGAAAAAACATCTGAACTTATCCTTGAGAACTTCCAATTACAATATGGAATGGATTGTTTTCAAGACTTTCATTAAACTCATACTTTAATGAAAAGTGACTGAAGTTAAATGAAGCATTTAAAAACATTTTGACTGTACATCCAGTAAAATTGAGCACAACTAGTGGCCTATATTTTTCAGATTAATAAATCAGCATTTCTCCTACTGTAAAATCTGTCTCTAAAAAGGGAAGATGAGTTCTGGTTTCTGATGGTGCTGCTTTAGCTCCTGGTTGAGAGTGAGCAGAGCAGGCAGAGCTCACTGACCTCTGGCTCCAGCTCATCCCAGCAGCTTTGTCACGTGAGGAGCTGCGCTGCAGAGCTCTTGGCCTGAGCCCCAAACCATCCATGCAGTGATGTCTGAGGCACAACTGGCCACAGAGCAGAGCTTGGGCACTGGCAGAAACATGCTCCTATCACACAGTTTTGCCTGGTGCAGTTACAGGATGAAATATTGTGCTAGGAGTATAATGAGCTGGTTTAATTTGTTGGGTTTTTCCCTCTCAGGGTATGAGCGTTGCGAGGAAAGGTGGAGATGTTAAAATCCCTGTCAGAACTTAACACTCTGGAGATGAGTTAGGCAGAGAGGATTTAAACAGCATTTCACTCTGTGTGTGCAGGCAAGGGCTGTCAGGAAAACAAGGAAGCAGCCAGAAGGTTGAGGGCAGCTTCATTTGCAATCATTTCTGTGCCAACAATTATTAACTCCAATAGACCAGGCAAACCATAACACTCACTGCAGTGGCTTGGAAAGTACTGAGCTCTGTAAAGAATGAAATGAGCAACAGGCAAGAATTTAAACTAGGGTCTGTAACTTTGCTTTGAAGCTCAACTGATTTGGAACAGTTGAATTGTATTGGGTGCCTTGCTGTCTACAAGCTTTAGAGCCACCCTGTCCTCTGTGTAGGACAGTCCCAGGAACATTTGACTTTGCTCAGATGAAGAGGCAGAGCTGGTAAGTTCTGCAGAGGAAGATGCTGACCTTAGGGAGTTTCTCCCTACCTACTATAGGAGAAGTTTATTCTCCCTCTACTCACATTCTGTCCTTTCCATTAGACACTAACTCATATGCTGGTGTCCCCTAACAGAAATCTCCAGCTGCACGAGGAAGACATTAAGCAATGATAAAATAAATCCATAAATCCTAACTAAAGCTAGCTTCTATTTAACAGACCGCCATTAAAAAAGCTAAAAAGAAAAAAGAGAAAAAAAAGAAAAACTGTAGCTCCAGACTTGGATTAAAAAAATCCAAGTCTGGATAGTCTATTTTAAGGAAAGTGTCGGGATAAACTCTGATAAAAATACGCTGCAGCTGTGTATTACCTTGGCTGGATCAAGACTGCAGCTTTCAGGCATCAGCAGTGCTGGGTAGTACCTGCTGTTAGTGATTCTTTACCATGTACTTGGATCTAGGTATTTGTCCAGAAGAGCAAGTGGAAGTGATTAGTATTAATGTTTTATTGATGGTAAATATTGAAATTAGACATGCACAAGATATTACTATTAAAGCTTTGAATTATTCAGCTGTCTGAATTGCTTTCAGACCTCTCCTTGGCCTCTGGTCTGGAGGCATGTTAAGTTTGATCAGTGTATGTGATGGAGAGACATGGGTATGAACCTCCAAATGTAGATTTTTTGTGCAGTGAAGGGAATCCTGCTATTTACTCATCTAACGACAAGTTATTGGAATAAAAATCTGATAGCTCGGCTCTCCTTTGTGTTGGGTAAAACTGCAGGTGGAGGTCAGCCCTTGGCAGCAGGGTTTGTGTTACATGCCCGTGACTGCAGTGCCTGTCCAAAGCACTGGGCACGTGCTGCACAGGTCAGGGTGCACAAAGGAGAGTGGCTGAACTTCAGTGAGGTGGTTTACAAACGTTCCTCTACAGTGCTGAAATGTCTTGGTACAAAGCTAAAGGTGTGACAATGTTTTTATGGACTTGGTGGTTTCTGGAGCCCTTTAGGACTGACTCCCTGCCAGGAGTGCCAGCCACCCCTTCTGGGCTGCACTTCAGCCCGACAAACAGGTACCAATGGATTTTATGAAGCAGCAAAGAAAGGAGAGGAGCTTGTCCTGGGAATTTGGTTCTCCTGAGCCAGCTGCTGGACCAGGGAAGTCCCATCCTACCTGTGAAGCACCATTTGCCTGCAAATGGGATTGATTTCCTCTGCAAATATTTGCCTGTGATCAGGTTACTGGATTGGAGCCCCTGTTTCCTCCCATGTATAAAGGAAATAAATAAGGCTTAACATCTTTGCCATGATTGTGTTTTCAAAGGCTATTTACAAAAAAATCTCTAACTTTGGCTGACCTTAGTACAGCGTCATTGGGTGAAGCTGTAGGGAACAGTTGGTTTCTGTGCTGCACAGTCTTTATTTTGGCTGGCAGTCTGTTAACTCTGATAAGTGGGTAAGCGCATGCCAAGCAGAGTCAGGCGTCTTGTGAGATTCTGCTTTGCCTGAGAGAAAGTAGCCCCAGAAACAGCTTTGTAGGCCAGTAAACAAAAACTCATATACCAGAATTTGGAGTTGACCGATTCTGGATCTTGAGGACTTGAAAAGGACTCTGCCAGGTGTTTTGTTGGTCACTTTCCCTTCTCTAGATGTAGAGTCGTCCTGCTCTAGTGAGAATGGTGCTCTGGCTCTGTTGGAACTGCCTTGATCACAGCATGCTGCTGCTGCTTTCCCTACCCTCTCCAGGGAAAAAACAAAACCAGCTCTTGTTCCTTGTGAATACCTTCTGGTGGCTGCCCTGCTCCAGCCTCCTTGAGCAACAGCAGAATGACACTGGGAATTAATGTCATCATGCCCAGAGGGCGTGAGACAGCCGTGACACGGGACTCTGGCTATGGTGGTTGTGTGGTGTTTCTGTGGGGTGGTTTTGGTGTTTATTTCCAGCAGCAGCAGTCCCTGCAGCTAAACAATATTTGTTTGCAGTTTCAGGAGAAGCGTAACGAATTGTCGGCTTGGAAGAAACAAACTTTATTTTTTTTATAAGACTTTTACATTCCTACATGGCCTACATCCTGTACTGGGAATTGCATTCAAAGGCAGCATGAATTCAGGTCAAACTTTGCCTACTTGTAGTAGATGGATGTTACTGATAAAAACATTTTACGTACACTGGGCAGAGATTTACTTAAGCCGCTTCTACGAGGGCCTGTAGTGAATTTAGGTTTCCTTTGAGCTCATTGAGAATGGTAAAGTACTTATTGCCTTTATATGAAACACTGTTTTGACAGATTTCCTTAGAAGAAGCACAAAAGGAGATGTTCTGTTCTTTGAAAATAACTGGAGCCACTGGCAAGAAGCAGCGACACCGCATCGAGGAAGGGAACCACTTCCAGGTTATCAAAACATGCTGTTGAACTGAATTTTGCAGCTGCATTTTCCAATGTACCATGGGATGCATCAAATCCAAAGCTGCCTTCCAAGGTTCCAACGCTGTGCAGGATGAGAGGATTGGGGGAGGCGAGGGGCGCGCCGGGGAGAAGTCGTCGCTGCTGGCGGTGCAGGCGGAGGAGAAGGTTCCCTCGAGCCCCATCGTGCTGGACTACGCGCACCGGCTGTCGCGGGAGATCCTGGAGCAGGCGGTCAAGCAGTGGGCGGTGACCGAGAGCAAGTACAGCGACATCCCCTTCATCGAGAGCGACGTGCCCTGAGCCCGTCTGAGGCGCTCTGCCAGCGCAGATAAAGCACCCCCAGCTGTCCTCTGAGCATTCTGTGGGGAGCTGTCTGCAGGGAGGGACTGAGAAAATTTGCCTTTTAATGTAGATGGCTAACAAACTATTGGATCGCAGTAGAACCTGTTCATCAAGTGTCATTCGTTGTCAGCCATATGTTGAGTATACTCTGTCTTTGTATGTGTGGGATGTGACCAGAAATTCGAGTTAAAAGGAGGATGAGAAGACTGTGGCTGCCCTGCACCCCTACAAGGACTGCCACAGAGGACAAAACGTGGATTATTTCTATGTTCTGCATAAAAGATCAGTGGTCTGTCTGTAGGTGAGATGAACTCTCTGTGCTTGGTGAATTTGTCTGCGTTTTGCTGAAGTGAAATCAAGGTCTACACGTAGCAAACATTACTGCTATCATAAATTTTACTCTTGATTCTGTGACCTAACTAAATCTGTAAAATCACAAGATAATGGTGATGGGATGTGCTTTGTAAAGCCCAGCAGTATTCAGGGAGCCATTTGGATGATGATGCTGTTCACCTTGCATTGAAGTGAACCAGTGAGGAACATGCCAGTGTCGATAAGCAGTGCATTATCATTAACAGATGCTTCTGTAAATGCATGAAAGCTTGTCTCTAAAACCCTGCAGTAAGATAGGTTAATGACATCTGGTTGCTGTGTTCAGACCAAAGCTGTTTGGTTTTTTGGTTTTGTTTGGGGTTTTTTTGCGTTAGGGTGCTGGTTTGAGAGGATTTGGTTTTGTTGTTTTACTGTGACCCAGAGAGATGTGCAAAAACTACTGACACTAACTAGGGGAAAGGAACCTTCAAAGGTGTGGCAATGCTCTAGGACAACTTGTTTCATGGGAGCTGTGGCTGCATTACACTGAAATTCCTCTCTGAAGTACCACCCTTGGGACAGGACGTCTTCCTTCAGCTTCTGTAGGCTGCTGCTTCCCCGTGGGAAAACCTGTTCATGGCAGTGCCAGCAGCAGCCACGGGAGCCCCAGCCCTGACCAGTGCTCTGAATGCAGAGTTAGGGACTGAGCCTTAGGCCCAAAGCCCAGGGGCTGCATTTCTCCCCCAGTGCATCCCCATGCTGCTCCCTGCTTGCCCAGGACTCGCAGCCTGACCCACTGCACTCACAGCTGGCGTTTGACACATCAGGATGCAGACAGATTATTTTTATTCATCCCAAAGGTACAATGTTGCTGACATTTTATACAAAGTGAAGGCCTTCTAACAGCTTGGCTTTTATCACCGGTTTGTTCCTTTCTCTGTGATGCCCAATTTAAAAGGCGTAGTTCTTTTTCCTAGATGAAAATGCTTTCCATTTTGTTTTTATTTTATAGAGAAATGTTTTCCACACTGGCTAAAACTGTTACTATATTTAAAAGTACACACAGTTCTAGTAAACTATCCAAAGCATTTTTCAAGCAATGGGAAGCAATCAGAAAGAGAACCATGTCAAATGCTGGTTTTAGCTTATTCTCTGAGATAAGACAGTCTATGAATTGAGCTCTTTTGCAAATGTTGTGACACAAACAGGTATTTGAGATTCACCTATATGGAGAAGTAGTTTTATCAGGAACAAAGGGTGAAAAATGCTTCTCTGTGACACAGCACAAGGCTGCCATTAAATCCCAGCGACCAGACTGGATTCTCAGTGACCTGCTATTAAGGCTGCTCTCAGGCTTTTGCTGGAGAAGGGAACGAAATCAGCTTATGCTGTAATGTCGTCCTCTTTGAAGTTATGTAGTCGTCTTCAAAGCCATTCACAAAGTGGGACTAAGGTTTTATAGTTCACTTAAATTCTCCTGCTAATAGTGACGTTCCTTCAAGTTCTACAGCCTATAAAACATTTGATCCTACTCTGTTTGCTCTAAAATACCTCCATATATTAGTGTGAGTTAGAAAGCAAAGCCAAAACACTGATCAAGTCAGTACATATCAATTGGATATTGCTTAAATACAAGCATCCAGTATTTAAAAAAATTCCTATTCTTATTCTAGCTAAAACAAAGCTTTATTACAAAAAACAACAACAAAAAAAAGGGCCAACCTTTCTAACATGAGTGTAGCCTTGAGAATGTGACCACTGCTGACCACAGTAATTAAAAATAAAAAGCCAAAGCTCCACAGCCATTATTGGACAGGAAGGTGAGGAGCAGGTGGAGAACTGCACTCACTGTCAGAGCACCTTGAGGTGGATCTGCCCTGGCCTTGGTACAAGGCACCCTGGTGGTTGCCACGGGCAGCGGGGTGCTGCAGTGCTTCCTTTTGCCATGTCTCCAATCCCTCCTCTGGATGTAGCCTTAGCATCTGCCACTCTTCAGGAATATCAGAGGCACTTTTGAAAGCAGCTCCCCGTTGCCAGGCTGCCACCACATGCTCTAACAGCAGGCAGTTATAAAACAGCCTGAAGTTCCACCACAGCATCCCTTGTGATGAGCACTCGGAATTTCCCCAGGGGAGGAGCTGCTGTGTGGGGTGCCTGCCCTGCTGCCCTAAGAGCTGCCCACGGGGTCAATCAGCACCAGCTGCTTGGTGGCCCAGCCAGTCCCTCACCTGCAGCCACCAACCTCAGCCCTCACTGGTGCCTGAAGGTTACAGCAGCTTCAGGATGGCCCCAAGTGCAATTCCAGCTGCTTTACGATGCTTTCCATGGCACTGGCACTTCAGGGAAGGCACACAGCAAAGAGAAAGCAAACAAGCTTGCAAACAACAGGGAGACAGCTTCTCACCAGGAAAATTATCTCTGTTACAGGATGCTGTCATTATAAATAATGCACTTACCCTTAATAGAAAATAAATCTGTTCAGTGCTACAGTCTGGTAAGAGACTGAGGGAGATCTCTCTCCAGAGCTGTGCTGTACATTTAGTAGGCACAATACTAATACACTGTAAAAAGAAAGACTTCTTCACCTAAAGAAATTCATGCTAAGCTGTGCTAGAGTTTTACAGAGCCACTGACAGTGGATTTCCAGCTAAGTTACCATTGATTCTTTGACTTGATTTTGTGTAATAAAGGCACTCCAGTTTGGGACTGGCATACTCTGCAAAACTGTTTACTTCTATTTAGGAGTTAAAAATACATTTGCTTTATATTTTCTCCAGGAAACAAGATTAATCTGAGTGGATATGATGT
Organism: Dicaeum eximium; assembly: GCA_013396995.1. Lineage (NCBI taxonomy): Eukaryota > Metazoa > Chordata > Aves > Passeriformes > Dicaeidae > Dicaeum > Dicaeum eximium. The sequence goes on along the minus strand of VWZP01001408.1, from coordinate 587,556 downwards.
GACTGACTTGATATTCTAATAATGGTTCAAAATACATTAACTGCAGCACAACTTTGTAAAGTTGACGTTTCTGGACTAAGGCACATCAGTATTCCCAAATAAAACACACTACAATATATTTTTACAATATTTTTTGTGGAAAATATTTTCTTGTGGACCAAATAAAATTCAACTTACCATCTGATTGTATGCTTTTTATTTGAAAAAAACACAAGATTGCAGAGATTGGACAAGATCTCGTTACCTTGAGCTTGGGATAATTCCTGTTCACATAAATTTTGGAATCAATTGAACATGCAAGTCAAAGTTTATTATTTCAAAAGTATGTTCTTCCTAAAATCTGGTACAATCAGAGGAGGCATGATCCCTACTCCCTGGGAATTACTGTGTTTTTCATTTAATATAGCTGGCTGAAGACTGGTCCTTTTATACAAAAATAATGGAATTTTTAAGATAACAAATCTTTAAAAAATAACTTAAAAATACAACTGTTTATGAATGTAAAACATATAAAAATTTTAAATTATACAGGGGCAGGTTTGCACTTCTTATGGGACCAGCTTGAGGTAGAAAGTTATGTGACACTTTCAGAATTACTCTAGAGGTTTTAATGAAATTTCAATTACTTTTGGAACTAAACTCAAGGACAGTCCCATAACAAGTATGTCCATGGTAACATAAACTCACAGCTGAAATTTTAACAATTTTATCTTACAAGACTCTAGTGCAAAAGCAAGGTGCCGTTTTTTCTTGATTTAGCTCTCTATTTGCTCACCTCTGATTTTTTGCAAGTCACTCTTGGTAAATCACCTTAATGCCTGAATTTCCTAGACTTTGTTTCCAGGCAACAGCTCCTAGAAAGGAAGGAGCCTTAAGCCATTGCAGACCATTGCTGTTGGTCATAAAAACTGCCCAACACTGAAAACTCCATAATGGTTCTGCTGCAGCTCTGATTTCTTGATTCCTCAGTGCTGGTTACTGACTATGGCATTTGAACAGAAGTTTTCTTCCTTTGGTCTTCAGAGAAGCCAAAATTTGTACTTGAGACCTGCCTGTGAGTGTAGAAATAAGTAGGAAGAAACACTGCTAGTGATGTGATGAAGCACGAAAAAGAAGGTGTAAAGTTGAAGAAAGATTAGTAGCTGCCTGTTGTGTACACAACAGAAAAAATAATTTCCCTCCCACAAATACTTGTATCAAGGGGTTCTGGTTATATTGTGCAACTTCATGTATTATTAGCATCAAAACCCCTTAGCCACCTTGAATGCACTGGAAATGTGCTGCTTGGTATTCACAGCAAGGTTTGAGGCACTTCTTTCTTCACCACTGAAAGACCAAGAAAAAACAGCAATTTTTCTGAGACCTTGAAATACTGATTATGCAGTTGAATCAGACATAATGACATTTTAAAAATGCGCTATGCAAGCAAAGAGAAGTGTGCTCCAGGCTCTGGCAACATTATCAAATTTGAAACAATGTTTACATCACACAGCAAGGCTGAAAAATGACAAACGTTTAATCAATACAACAATTTCTTGTTCTCAGACTAATAATGTATCAGTCTGAGCTTTTATTTAAAAGGCTATTTAACACCATGGATTCTGTCTTGCATTTTCCTTTGTAGCTCTGACTGCATTAAAGGTTTAACCATATTTTATTTTCATTGTACGCAGAAGAATCTGTGGTACAATCCTAATTTACCAGATCAGTGACAGAGCCAAGAACACAAAAGGTCTCTTGACTTTTTGCTTATTAGGTCACCCCTCAAACTGTGCTCTTTTCCCCAAAGGCTCCTCCTAAACTAAGAGTTGATGCAAAAAATTAAATGTTAATCACTGTGTAAAGCAGTAAAAATAACAATTTGCCTTGAAGTGATTTTTCCCATTATTAACCAGAGATACAATTATTTTCTCATTACAGAGAATGTTCCTGAATGAAAAAAAAAAATAGCCTTGTGACTCTCAGGCTAGCTAAAAAAGTCTTGTCCAAATTGATCCCAGTGCTATTAATTTTTATATCACAGACCTAAGCAGACAGGTAAGATGTCAATAGGTTTGATCTTTACAGCTTGAGATCGTCATTTCCCAGTGGTTTAAAACAGCTGTCCACAAATTCATCGCTGACTTCTTCTAGAGCAGCTGGCTTCCATCTGGGAGACTGGTCTTTGTCAATCAGCACTATCAGGTGAGACAGAGAAACACCAGTTACTCATAAACTACCTCTAATTCAAATGTCTTAAGATGGCATCAAGACAGATCACTACAGTGAGTCCATGGGGGAAGACTAATCTGTGTGCTCTGGAGAAGGCAGAGTTTCTGTAACATAGACATTTCTACTCCCATAAAGGTTCCTGAGTTGTGACCTGTCCAGAGCTGTCTCTGGGAGTTGCCAGCTGATACAAAGAACAGTGGATCACTTCAGGAGCAGCCCAAGATTTGAAGGAACAGACCTGAAATGAGTGGTTTAGTTAGCCCTGCCACTCTTGGCTGGCTCACGCTTCCTCACATGAGCCTGGGAACGGGAATTTACAACAGTGCTGCTGGACAAGGCTCTCACACCTCTGTGCAAAATCTGACTCTTGGGAGAGTACAGGAGATGAATCAGTGGTGCTAAGTGCCTAAAGTTAATTTAAACACATCACACTAACAATGAAATAACTCACCAGGAAAGAGTAAAGCAGGGTACCTTTGTGGGAACCGAGGGTGTCTATTTGTAGATACTGACAGCTACTGAGGCCTGGGTAGATTAACTGTGACAATCTGTATAATCTTAGTATACAGACTTTATGCTGCATCCTGGGAAATACATCACTGAAGATAAAAACCATCACTGAATGAATCACATGTAAAAGGCTTACAAGAAAATGCCAATTCCCAAAAAATATTCCCTGTATCACAGGAATGCTGAAGGCATGTCAAAAGGGAGTTAATTTGTGTGTAAAAATGACCAGTAAAATGGAATTCCAGAGCATCCTTCCAAGCACCTTTCAGACTTTAAGAAACCCATAAAGGTACTACTGAAAATGTGAAATTTTTATCATTTGAAGAAGAACATCTGTAGGAACTGTGGCTCTCTAGGATGCACTGACTGCCAACCACCCTCACAACACACATTCCCTTCAGGTGAGTGAGATCAGCAACTGATCTGGAGATGCACCTGTGCAACCTGGGGAACCTCCTGACCAACACAGCCCACAGCATATAAGAGAGGATGGGCAGGAAGAGGGAGCACATCTCAAATTTCTCTCCTGAGAATGGCCTTTGTTTGTTTGTTTTCTGACAAAGAGCTTAAAGGAGGATGGTTCTAAAGACAGGTGAACTATAACACTCACAGAGACCAGATATTTCAAAGAATAACAGCCAGTTTTGGGTAAGTTGTTACGTTTTTCTAAACTGACTTGGTTCTTTTTGAGTGGACTAGAAATATCCAAGATGAGGAATGTGTAAAGGGGTGGAATGTTATGTTCAGTGAAAAGAATACCTACCTAGAGACTGTGCTTATCAAAAAAACAGGCGTTATGGTCTGCCTACCAACTTGTAGTAAAAAAAATGTGACCTGAAAACTTCTCTTTAACTTTTCTGTCTTTAACCAATGGTTGAGAATGGCTAGAAAATACACACCTTTCAAATGACAGCTGCACTAATTTATATTTCTGTAGGTGAAGATATACAGGCATCACAATATTTTAGCTTACAGCCCCAAAGAGAAAGGCAAATCAGAGCCCTACACCTATTTACTTGTGAATGGGGAACTAAGGACTCCTTAGAAACAAATTAACTGTAAAAGGTAACCCATTATATGTGAAACTGTAATTCCACTGAAAACAGAATCCATGAGGACAATCCTTTAAAAGGAAAGTTCTGTAAAAGTGTGCTTTTACTATGATGTTCAACTGGGTAACTTACTGAAAAGCTGTGATCTTGCAGGGTATTTTACTATGTTCAACTGGGTAGCTTACTGAAAAGCTGTGATCTTGCAGGGTATTTCTGAACATGGTGACACCACTGACTGCCCTGGGTCAAAAGCTGTAATTGTCCCATATCAACTATATGTTTATTTATATTTATTTTTCCAACTGTATTGGAATAGTACTTATCTACTGATTTTCTTAAATTTTAGTTGAAGTTCACACTCTAGCCAAAACAGTCTGTTATCCACAGAAGTCAACACTGACTAGAGAGGGTTTAAATTAAAGAGAAAAAAGGTATCCATGTGTATGTTACTACAGCTTCCCCTCTGCCATGCTGTAGTAAGTGCTGCCACTTCTCTCCAGGGTACTGCTGTCTCTTCAAGTTCATCTTTCTGTTTGTATCTGTGGCCAGTTTTACTCTGGTGGATAAACTCACTGCTCATAATGGTCTCCCCAGTGAAGTTTTTAATCTTGTATGAATCAAAATATTTGTTTTCTAGTAGTATCATGAAAATATTCTCTTTCTGCATCGACTTCTTTATATTTTGTATCTCTCCACCTTGAGATCAATCATTACAAAAACAATAAAAATTCTGAAGACTTCTAAGGTAGGCTAAAGGAAATTCATAATTATGTAAGTAACTGAGCACAGACATTGTTTTAAGGGCTTGTTCTTGTGTTTCAACTTTTAAAATCAAAATCCCAAACCCTTCTTTTCAGTAGCAGTGACTTTACCAGACTTCAGTTAGTGCTCTGTTGCTGAGCTTCCTCCAGCACAGTCAAAATTCTGGTACTTCCAAGCCCCTGACATTCTGTTTGCTGCCATAAAATCTCTCAGCCCCTGCAGGGCCCTGGGATGCCCAGGGTACAGCTCACATCTGCCAGCACTGCAGGGGAGGTGGCAGAAGCTGCACAGAAATACCATTTTGCAGGATCAGCAGGATGTAGAAGACCTTTACAATTCCATTTCAAGTGCACATTCCTGCACAAAGAGTTAGGAGGGTGAGTTAACAGATATTTGTCCCTGAGATTTGCTGCTGAGTTTGTATCCTACCTGGATGTGTTTGAGCACTGACTGCAAAAATGACCACTTTGCTTAGGCAGTAAGACTTGAAAAACAACTCTTGGCACCTACCCAGACCTATGCATTTCTTAGTTTACGTATTATTTTATTGATCAAGGTAAAAATTGATACCTAATGTGTTCCAAATCCACATTTACCACTTTATAGGAAAATGCTAATGAAATATGATCCATGTATTTTATGCTTTAAGAGTTTTGGCTTTTCTTTAATCACTCCAATTGCAAGAATCATGAACAGGGAAGACTGCCATAGCAGATTTTCAGGTTGAAAGAAAACTGGCTTAAAAAAAAAATATTTTGACCTCAGGTCAAAACAGGTTTAAAAAGCTTTAAAACTACTCCCTAGAAAGCCTTCTAAAATTATGGTTTGAAGCAGACGAAAAGTATTATTAAAACCTGACCTGTGGCCATTGGCTGCTGAGAAACATTCTTAAACTAAAATCTGATTGTTGTAACTCAACTTCTTTTGGTGGTAGATCTTTTAGTGGTAGAGAGGGTCAAGAGCTGGCTCTTAAATGCTTGTAATGCTGGCTCTTAAATGCTTTAAGAAAGGAAAAAGCTAATAGTTAACACTTTTATCAATTTTATTCAGAATGGTTGGCCCTGTGAAGTACTTAATAATCTCCCTTCCGGTTAAAAAGGATACTCAGCACATTGATGGATAATGATTTTTAGGAAATCAGACCAAACTACAAAAGTGATCTTGAGTCAGATTCTACACTCCTCTGCAACAAGAGAAACAATGCTGAGACTGAAAATCTGAGAACAAGATCTATGCAGTAAGCAGAGAACAAAAGTATTTCAGGAACAAATTATTATTATAAGCAATTCCCTCAGTGCAGTTAAATCTTTGGTGGGTTTTTTCCCTTCCCCTAATAATAGTTAAACTTTTGCTACATCATCCTGTATAAAAGAGAAGTTTCCCAACTGCTGTTCTTGCAGCCTCTCTTTACAAGCAGTTTGTGCATTTCCTGGCCATACTGACAAGGGATTTGCCTTTGTACTGTACTGCAGTCCCAGATGGTTTCATGACCTTGTGCCTTGCAAGGAGAAATTCAGTTGGTGTTCCTCTGACTCTCACACTTGGAGTTTGTCACTTCCTGAATAACTACATTTCAGCAGCTTATTTGCTGATTTAGAATATATCCCATGAACCGTACTTTTAAGGTACCCTTGTCCCCATTACCAACATAATGAAAACCACTTCTCGACATGTGTGGTAAATTCTTCAAAGGAGTGTCTGCTAATAAGTGCTAAGGACTAATTAATTAAAATCAGAAACCTGCCCCATGCTGTATGAATAAATATTGCATCTCTCACCCCAGGCTATCTTTAGTACAGTGTTACTAACAGCAGACACTCCAGCTAATATCTGTTCCTCAAGTGGATTTTAAACTGCTTTATAAAGACAGATATAAAGCAATGAGAAGGAGGTGATAATACTTGAGTATGTAGCTGTGTGAACTAGAAGTCCAACCAAAAGTTATCCATCCAAATGCCTTGTACTGTAAGCTCCTTGGAAAAAGAAATGCCTGTGCTTTATTTCCTCTCGTGATGAACAGCACATAAATAATTGCTACAGCTCCTAACAGATGTGACTTTGGGTTTGACAAACTGCACAGTGAATCAGCAGTAGGATCACGGACAGGCTTGAAGTCTGTCCCCTGGATGAACTTGCTGAGCCATTGCTCTACTTTTACCACTACCTCTCTTGACCAATGCCTTAAAATGCTGAATTAGTTCATGTTAAGTTTACATGTGTAGTTTTTTAGTAGTAAGACACTTCCATTCAGAGATATTATGGATGTGGGGGAATGAAAGTCTTTGTTCTAACAGTTTTCTATACAAACAGTTGGTTTTGATTTTGAGTCTCAAAGTATTGTGTAGCTGGCTGAACCAGCTCTGTGGCAACACCTGGATACAAGTGATGCATGTAGCTACTCAGTACTGCCAGTGTTAAATGTGAAATGGTGCAACCAGGTGGATAAATAACATTAGGGAACTGAGATTACACAAAGGAAACAACATGGCTCTTGTGCTTTGGAACAATAATAAATTTTGGCCACACAGAAATCCAATAAGCAAAACCTATGGAAAGCTGGGAAGTTTTTTCTGGGCTGTTGCTGCATGCACTTGTAGTGATTTCCAAAGAAGCACCACAGCTGTGAATTTGTGTGCTATTAAGCTTAGGAGTGTTTCTGGTGTGCATACTTACCTGCTCGAACCCCTTCAAAGAAGTCATGGCCTTTCTGAAAGATTATATAAAAAAAAAAAGCTGTAACATTACAGATTCTATTTATCCCATCTTCCCCTATCCCACTTCTGCCTGAAATGCAAGTTCTCAAGAGTCAGTTAAATCCCACTTGTACTGTTCTTTTCTAGGCCTACTTTGTCTTTACTTATTAAAGAGCTCTGTATCTTCTTGCTTAAACGCAGCCACATCTCTTAAAATCAGTCCGTTGGCCTGTAGCTGATCAGGCACTGTGCCACAGTCCAAGCTCTCAGATCTTTTTCTAAAGAGCTTCACATAATGGGGCTAAGGTGTGTAGTATCAGAAATGCTTTTGAGAAAGGCCAGTCTTCAGGAATTGTGATGTATTCTGCTTAATTGGAACACTTTGCAGTTAAATGGAATCCTGTAAACATCCTATTTTTTTTTAATAAAAGTTAATGTAACACTTAAACCCCTAAGCATGCTTCATTAGTAATGGAGCTACAATCCTAGTTTTAGTCAGGAATTAGAACATATCAGAATTAGACAGATTTTCACTTCTTTAAGTATTTACTTTAACCGTCACAAATAATTTCATCGGACATAAATCTTATTTTAACATGGGACAAAACTAATAATAAGGATGCCATGGGCAACCCTGTAAGGCATTTGTTCAGGTAATTCAGTTAGCTCTGTCCCACTGGAAGGATCACTTTCTCATATGTTATCCAAGTACTCAGCACTTAGTACAAATTGCACTAAAATCTCTTGCTGCAGTAAATTTTTCATAGACAACACTCTTGAAAGGCAGTGATAAACAACTATTTGCACCCTGCTGCTGGGAACTGAGGATTAAGTAATTTAAATAGAAAACGTGTTCAAGAACACCAGTTCTACAATTACAATCCAAATATGAAACTATATATTAATGTTTTCACATTTTTTAACAGAAGTCTTCTACATTCCCACCTGACCATCATTAATGTAGAGTCCTTTGCTTTCCACATAAAACATGACACTAGAAAAAAAGCAAGAGCCTCACAAACACATAGAGATGATATTAAAAATTAAAACCTATAAGCTCTTGATGAACTCTACATAAAATTTGTGACCTCTGATAAACTGTTCCCCCCTGTGGCTGGAAAGGGACAGGGGGCTCAGCTGTTGCTTACCATGCATGCTTGGCTCAGTCTGTATTCCATCTGGAGCACCTCTTGTAGGCTCATGGAAGCTCCTTCTCTGAGCTGTCTGAGAGTCAGCTTTAAAGATGTAGGTGACATCTTATTAATAGTCTGGGGAAGACATTAACATTATTTTTTATTTTCTTCAATTTGGACTCTTTTGCAAGTCTGTCTTTTGTGCATTTTAAACTTTGTGAAGGAAATGATGGTTTTCTTCTCCCTGAGCTCCCTCTGTGACACCTATTCCTCCTGCTCCCTCCCACCAAGCTGTCACATTAAATGAACCTTCCTGCATAAGCTTTGATCAGCAAGATCTCTGGGATGTGTGTCATCACTTGTAGAAAACCTAGAACTCCTAAGGTCCCATCATTTAAGATCAAATTACTACTAGCCAAGGAAATGAATGTAGTTTGAAAGACATTTTCAAGAAGAATCTTTTGATAAGTGAAGGCAAGTATTACAAGCAATTATGCTTTGTTTTTGAATATCATATATATATATATATACAGTGTGAATTGCTCTTGGATTTACTGATATTGTAGCTGGTATTAGTATTGCTTAGCATTTAAGTTTTATTTGGTACAATACAGTAGTAAGGTAATAAGAGAGAGATTGGCAACAAACTTCAAGTCATTGCTTCAGGATCATTTGCAAAGACCAAACAGTATGCAAAGAAGTAAACTGTGGAAGAAAATATTACAATAAACCAAACAAATTTATCCAGGCTTCTTGTCTGGGATCAACAGATACTGAAGTAATTTAGCCCTACATTACTCTGCTGATAGGAAGCTTGGAGGTCTTGCCTTACTTCTTTTGAAAGAAGTACAGGCTATAAATATTGTGCCACAGGCAGGATTCTTTTAAAGAACACAAATGCTGTAAATATGGCTCTCAGGAATATCCTCTGGTGAACAGCATGCCAGTAAACAGTAGGGGAAAGTGGGGAGAAAGACAAAATCCTAATTAAGAAAAAAGAACTGAGCTTTAAAGCTTCATGGGGTTGTGGGGAAAAGGAGCTAAATCTTCTTGTTGTTTATCATTGTTTTCTTACTCTAAACACGATCCTCCTTTCTCTGTCAACGCAAATAAAAGATGTGTATCATTCATGGTACAACAGACATTTCCTGATAATTAGGACATTTTTACCAGTATAAAAAAGCAGCAGATGGTAAGATTTGCCTCTTTACATTATTTTCATTGCAGACATTAGGCTTCTTACCACAGCCTGAAATGGCAGGTTTCCAGTCATCAGCAGCAACATTTTTTCTAGCTCCCAATTACTCTTCATCCCTCCAGACACCAGCTGATACAGCAGTGACCCATTTTGCTTAGTTAAGCTGGAAAACATGTGACTGCTATACAAGCAAGAGTCTGTGGAATTGTGCCTTCAAAGCACTGGTTCTGTCCTTCTGTAACTTGCATGTAACCACTGTGCTTGAGAGAGAAGTTGGCAAAGAACGAGCCAATACTGGCTCCAAGTGCCAAAGAGCTCCTGAGTTCTGGTCAAGCTCTCCAACAATGAGCTGCCTTTCAGCAGATTAAGAAATTTGCTGAACCTCTAACTACATCACTCTGTAGGTCCCAGATGGGTGGCAGCTCTTAACTGGACCCCTTCTTTCCTGTAAGATGCTCTTGCTGGCCTTACCTTTCCTTCTTTGAGTTTCACATTCTGTCATTTAGGTTAGCAAGTCTTTGCTTAGACCAGGTTAAATGCTATGCATGGTACAGCCAGATGGTTCCAGGGGTGAAATGGTCATGGCAAGTTCTGGTCAAAGCAAGCACTGGAATGGGGAAGGTCTGAAAACAGCACTTAGGCAGCTGCTAGATGCACTAGACTGGTTATCTTGGCATATCAATGAGGCTGAAGGTGGAGGAGGTACTGACACAAATCAAGCTGGAGGAAGAGGAACACGGCAGGAAAATGGGTAGGTGTAATTGCAGAAAAATGAGTCACCAGTGTAGCTATAAATACATTCTCTTAACAGACAGGAGAGGATTGGTGCTAGGGAACAAGCCTGAAAAAGAGACAGGATAGGCTGGAGTGGGGACTACTAAAATGCAAATAAGTCTTCATAGAAGTATTTGACATCTATTCCAGTATCTTTCAAACCATCTTGATTCTGACACAATGATCCCAAAAGCTCTAAGCTGAATTTGCAGTAGACTGAACACCAATAAAATGCTAACAGAGGGTGACTGAATTAAGTGGCACTGACAGAGTGGATTCCCTTACAAGCATAGAAATGGGAACAGTGACTTTCTTTCACTTAAAAACCCCAAAGCCTCCCAGAGGTCCAGTGCATCACTCCCCTTGCAATAGATGAAGACATCCATCACTTACTTTCTGAGCTATCAATGCATTTGCTCGACCACAGGGAACAATGTCCTGGAGCTCTGACAATGTATGAGGGGTATCTAGCCAAAGCTACACAGCAAAGCTGCCCAAGGACAGAACATCACTCTCACTGGTCTGCTGACAGTTTCAGAATGCTGCTCTGAATTCAATGCTACCAAGCTTCACTCCTGCAACCTACCTCACCCACTGCATAACACACATTAAAGTTTTGGGAGTGATTATGTGCATCCCAGCCTGACCAATAGATCTGGACAACGTGTCTTGTAATCGTCAGTCTGCAGTGTTCTGCACGCTACATTGGCACTCATTCAGTAACAATGATGGATTTTAAACCATGAGATGTCAGTGCTCAGAAGCTGCACTGTCCTGCCAAAAACCTCTAAGACAGCATTATGTGAAAACCAAGTCAAGCATCTGATGCTTTTCAGGTTTTGACCCTGTGTTTACTTCATCCCACTAGAAATGGTACACCTGCTCCTCAGATTAAAGCTTTTTGGCTCTTGTAAATCCTGTAAACAAAATAGCACTACAAAGTTAAATGTTTGAAAACGACTGAGTTTGAAGTGTTAGATCTCTAGATTTCTACCTGTTTGTAGCTAGGTTTAAAATGTGGTGTAAACCATGAAGTCATTCTCAAGTAGAATTTTAACAACTTCTTATTCTTCATGCAATATTTCAGCATCAGATATGTGACAGCCTACCAAGCAGGCATGTTTTTAAAGTAAAAAGCAGGAGTACTGTAGGTCAGAGAGAACAGGGTACTTGGGATAGCATGGCTCACAGCATACTTGGATTACTGCAGAACTAGGAGTTCCATTTTACTAACCTTGCTGATCCAAGGTACAAGGTGGATGTGCTGAGGACTATCTCCAAATTAGGATATGTGTATTAAAATTTCAGTTAGGGCTTATTCCATAAGCTTACTTATACATATAATAAATACAGGGATAAACAAAGAGAGTCAGCATAGACATTGCTGTTACTCAATCAGCTGATATGATATTTATCAGTTGGATTTGCTGTTGTTCCTGTACCTGGACACTAAAGTGAAACCTTGCCTAATACTACTGCTTAGCACAGCATGTCTGCTGTCAGAAACTCCTCTGAAATGTCAGCATTTGTTCACACTGAAGTCTTGCATCTGCTACGAAATGTGGGATTTGTTTCATGGGGTTTTTCCCACGAATTTCTGCATGGACTGAAGCAAGTCATATTAACACAGTCTTATCTCTTGAACAGAACAGACAATTGTTCTGAAACTCTGGTCAACTCCAAGGACATTCATTCATTAATCACATGAAAGAAAACAGTTGTTATAAAGTCCTATTAAAGACGTAAGAGAACTGAAGAAGCAACAAAATAGCCTTTTTTGTTGTTGTTTGGGAATTTAAAGTATCAGTCACACAAAATCATAACTTTGACGTAGATGACCTAATTTAGTCATCAATAGATAACTTAGTTTTAAGTTCTGAATTAAAACTGTTAAACAAATGTACAATCATAAACAATAAGGCAAAAAGGAACAAATAATTCTTTGTTGTTTTCAACATCCACTGAACCTAAGCAATATAATATGAACAGATAAAATTTTTATTCTGGCACCAACTCATTTGACTGCTTTATCCAATGAAACTTGAATACTAGGGGAAAAGACCAGCTTTCCCTTTTATTCAATTTTGCTTTTATATGACATATGCTGAACTTGCAATGTACTAGATGTACTGGTTGGCACAAAGATAATCTTAGAACTTCCCTTCTCAAAAACTGTTTGATAGTTCCATTTGACAATGTGTTACATTTTAAATTAATTTTTTTTTTAAAAGTGACAGAGTGCCTAATGTGAATACTACCTTATAAAATTCCTTCTGCTTATATCAAAGTCAGAGATCATGGATGTTTTATTTTACTATGAAAGGAGGATTTCTGCTGTGAGCTGTAACTGAAGTTAAAATGACCCTTGTGTTGGAGAAACTCTTCAGTTCTATCCAGTTGGAATATTTCACTAGCTCCAAACAAAACTTTCATAAGGCACCTGAACAAAGATACTTCGAAGGAAAAAAAGAAAATACACACATTGCTTATAAATGAATGTAAGTTGCTTCTTGCTTTTGAGGCTGAAGTATGAATTGTGTGTAGCACTGCTGCACGTTTTTTGAGTAGTGATTACATCTAACACTCAGAAATGCATGACAAAGATCAAAAAATACTTCTGTGATTGTAAGTTTTTTGTTGTTTACCCAAATGAGAGTTCTGGAATGGAAGAAAAACAACACCACTGTTCTGGCACTGTTTTATTCGAAGCCTTGGCAATAAAATGAGAAGCTATAGAAGTTAACACTTGTTCCCATTAACCCTCTGACTGTGGGGAGGGGAAAAGAAAGGGGAGTTTGGTGTTTTACTAAATTACAGTTTTATGCACCATATGATGGTGCTCACATGGTGTGATTTTAGAGGAATACCCTTGTTTGAGCAGAACTACTGAGAATGCCTCAGGACTATGTGTGAGAACCTGAGGCTCTCAGTCAAAAGGCCTATAAGGTAACTAAAGGCAGCCTTGTGATAAGAAACCGTAAAACCAGACTTAAAATCTCTAACAAAAATGACATAGAAGACTTTACCTCTAACTGCTTCATGGCAAAAGGAGAACCATCTTGCTTTAATTTTTTAACAATTTCTTCCATACTATTTGCTGAAAAAACACTAGAAGAAAAAAAAAATCAGTTAACAAGCTGCTTCAGTCTCCCTCTTAGCTTTGAAGGGTCAGTAACACTGATGTTAGAAACAGAGTATAACCAGCTAATTTGGCTTTTCTTAGCAATGTCTTCCATGTTGTTCAGTTTCAAGTAACTCAGGCATCTCCTTTTCCTTTACAGATCTCTAGTGCTTCAATAAACCTTACTAACAAACTCTGGTATTTATCTATAAACTTCAATTACTACCAGCAGTCTTAGCTGTATTTTTATGACATAGCAAGTCTTTAGCTATCAGCTCCATTCAGTTGGTTTGGTGTCAGCATCTTTTATCTCTAAACGCAGTTACTGCCATCCTTCTTCCAGAGATTCAGCTCTTTCTTATCACTTTCACTTATTTCTCATTCCCTTTCTGATACACAGAATTTTCAAGCTAGCATAGAAATGGCCTTAACCCAATGAGCACTGTAAATGTGTTAGGTAACATTTCCTGTTCAACAGAACAGTTACTATTACAAATTCCCATCCAATATCTACAGAAGATGTTCATTTTAATGTCAACTTGTAGTAAATGTACTGATATGAATATTATGAATATAATGAAATATTTAATGAGCTTCAGATAAAGCTCCCTAAAAACAAAATGTTACTTAAACTTGGAGGTAATTTCTTTCACCTTATCTGTGAAATACTGTTTACTAGATTTAACTTCATGTTCTCTACCCACAAGAATAAAAAAATTTAAAAGATTGCTGAATACCTGTTAATCTTCTCCATATGTTCATCAAGTACAAACGCCTTTTCTTGATCGATTGTGCACTATTTAAAAAACAAATACATATTTTACTTGGTTATTTTAGACTAAAAAGTGTATCAGTAACAAAAAATTTCAGTGACTTGTATTCCAGAAATGTCGTATCATAAATGAACAATTAATGTTCATAAAGCAGTGCAATTTTTAATGAATTACAATTTTGTGGTGTGTATATATCAACTTGTCGTTATCCTGTGAATGTTAAACATGTTGCCTCATACTGCAGTGCTTGCTCTGAGCTACTATGTATGCATATTTGTCTGGGTGGTTATCTGGTACACACATAATTCTGATTATTCTATCAAAACACTTCTGTTCAATACACGAAGAAAGTCAGTGTGGATAAATCTACTCAAAAACCACAGATTGTTTTTAAGAAAAAACCTTTCATTTTCTTTAAAAATATGCAGGCCTATGCATAGGCTTTTTTAATGACAAAAAAAAAAAGGGCATTTCTCTTCCTTCTCTTTTCTATGTCATTTAGCAAAATTTTATTTAGACGTACAAAGTGTGTGATAGTGTGATAGATCCATAGGTCTGCTGTGGGAAAGCTGTCAAATGTTTCACATCTTCTGGCATTAAGGGCTTTGGGACATAAGCAGAAGTTCCAGGAACAGCAGCTGAAGCTGAAAAGATTCCCTGGCATTTCAGCTCTGATAACTAAAAATATACAGTTTCTTTTTCAGTGTAATCTTCTAAAGCAGGATACTGCAGCATATAATCACTTCTATTTCATAGTGTTCTGTTTTGTTAAAATAATCAGTACTATGATGTAAATTAGTTTATCCCATTTATTTTTCCAATTAATCTTATTTATGAACTTAGTAATTACAAAACAGAAATAACAAGAGTACACACAGCTCATTTTAAAGCTGAACAACAGCAGAGTAATAGACTGTCTGAGTAACACTGAATACTGGCTTGATTCTAGAAGTTTTCCTTCTTTTGAAAGAGAACTGCAATGCACATCAAGAGAGTTAAAATAGCCACTGATTGTCAAGGCAAAACCTTTTATTTTCATGCCCATTGTTACATGGGGCTAACACAAGTATTATGGATAGAGTGTAAAGAGTTTGGAAACTCATTATTTTCAACCATAGGAAAAGATAATCAGTAACATGGATAAAAAAAAGAATGTCTACATATATTTAACAATTTTGCTTGATTTCAGTAATTTTAGATTACCTTCTTGTGGTAAGAGTTCAATAAATCCGCAATTTTTTCTTTTGAAGGAGATTTCAGTGCAATCAGGTCTTTTTCCAAGGCAGGTAGCTATTAAAAATAAGGCTTAGTTACAACTAAGTAAACCAAAACATACTACTTGAGTTATTACTATGGTGATAGTAGGATATACATATACAAGCACCCCCTCATCCTCCCCAACTTTCTGACGGACCTTAAGGAAGTCCAAAGCAAACAACACAAGGAGAGTTCATGTGTCAGTGTTGAACTACCCAAATTTAATTATGTCTGCAGTGACCAGCAAAGAACTGCTTCCCAAGCAGCCCCCCAAAGCAGTGCTACAGCTGCACCAGTCTGAGAGGAAAGAACATTTTAATGGGTGTTACCCTCACTGCAAACTTTGCAGTTGCATAAATCTCTAGTTTCATACACTGTTGTCTAAACTACACAATTTTTTAAGCAACTTCATTCTGCTGAGTAGATCATGCCCTTCCAACAGTGGCATTGTAAAAACAGCACCATTTGCTCCTTCCTTCAAGCAAAGCTGTCACCAGCTGGCAAGTGTTACAAGGACAGCTTGAGAGTGTCTCACCATCCCTGTTGGCAGGGCATGGCCAGCTAATGTAAGTGCACCTCTGCAGACACCCACACTGGTAACGGGGTACTGGGGTGCTAAAACCCCAAACCTCTCAGTGTGGCAGTGGGCTGTGCCCTGGCCAGCACTGTTGGCAGGTTACCTTTTCAGATTCTACAAAATGCGTAGCGATGCCAACTTTGAGCACATCTCTTCCTTTCAGCCTGCATCCTGTTAGCGCGAGGTAATAGCCAATCTTTCCTGAGAGCCTTGGCAAGAAATACCCTCCACCTACATCAGGGAAAAGGCCTGTAATAAACAAAACAAAATAAAAGTGAAGGGAGGAGATCTTCTACTAATCATCACAGCTGCAATTTTTTCTTGTCTCACTTTCATCTTCCTTACATAGACACAGCAACCTTGCCCAAATTTCTCCTTGACTTAGCTTGACATTTGTGGCATCAAAACCCTTCCTAAAAGCAAACTCTTGAACACTTTCCAAACTTCATCCTTTCCACTGGCACATACTTTACAAACATATACCAAAGAAGAATATTTATCCTGTTTGCCAACTATTTGAGACTATTTCAGGTGCTTGAAAAATCAAGTGTGTTCTGAGCAAGGAAATAGAAGTGACCCAAAGAATTGTGAAATAATTTGTGCAAGCTCAAACTGGATGCTGCTTTTTCACTGAAATCTTTTATTATGATAAAAATATTGAACACTGATGAAGTGCCTCTTGCACAGCTTAATCTGAAAATATTTGGGGGCTGAGAGTTCAATAATACATCAACAATATTGCCAGGGTCTTCCTGAAGGTGGAGGCACAAGATGCTGACTTAGTACTTGGCTCTTTGACAGGACTGTGACTAAGCTGAAATTAAAAAAAAAATTATTAAACACTCCAGTTTAGTAACTCTTTTATATACTTTTAAAAATCTATAGATAAGGGTAATTTTTAAAAAAAGTTAAAGCTGACTAGAATACTTTCAAAAGTTGTACTGGAAAACATCTGCCTTCTGTTATATACATTGATCACCAAAAAATAAATTTAGACAACCTTTTAAACGTACTCAAACTTGAGAAAACTTTAGTTCAGCTATTGATTTCAGTATTGAGATTGATTTCAGTATTTGGGATTGATTTCAGAAATTTGAATGCATAGAAGCAGGGTCTAGTTACTACCTTAAAATCATACCAATGGTGCATTCATGAAACTGAAAGTCTTTTAAAGAAATTAAAGGTGTGGTGGGGTTTTTTCACTTTCAGAGAATGAATCAAATGAATAATGAAAACAAATAAAAAAGAATACAAACAAACAGTAAGAAACTTGTAAGACACTTGTCAAAGAAGAGATATTAATTGGGAAAATTGAGAGGTACATAAGGAGTTTAAATGGGGTCCTGATAGAAGATGGTGATTTTCACTCACAAGTAATTGCTTTTGTTCACAAGACTCAATGTATGTATTATAGGAAAACCCTTTTCCAAGTATTTTGAGACATGGAAAATTGGTGTTCCCTGAATAGTCCTCCTCCTTGCATGGAATAAGGGGAGATTTCTTTCAGACAGCTGCTCTTCAGTGTTTCCCTCTTAATAATCTTTAACCCATCTCAGCTTCTCCTCTGGTTCCCTCTTGGTCTTCTTTTTGTTCTGCTGCTTCTAATACATCAAAAGGTTGGGTTTAGGAGTCACTTCCTATCAGTTACAGCTGTGTATTCTATTCCCACTGATGTGTGTGCTGCCATTAATTGATTTATTCCTCATGTCCCAGACTACTGAGACATCTAACTCTTCTGAGATGCTGAATGCCTTGCTGATACCCTTTAAAAGCCCTAAGCTGTATTAACTCCAATTCATCACTTACCTTTTTTTATCTGTACTCACATTCTCAAATAGTCTGTTCTACATTTTACCTTCTCAGCTTGAGCTATCACAACAGTGATGCCAAGACTTCTGTTTAGTTTTATGTTTCTATTGATCTGTCTCCCCTTGGATATCCTTGTACTGAAAAAAACAAAACAAAAAAAACCCAAACCCAACCTCATTTAAAAGTAAAACCCATCTTTAAAAATGCCCTCCAAATGCAAAAAGGCAATTATATTATTCTCTCCATCCACCAGAACAACAACAGCAACAAAATTTTTTCTTTTTGCTGTAGTTAAAATAATACTGCTGCTGGACCACTGCTCTCCCAACACTCCAGCACATTTCCAGAGGAAAAACATCTTTCTATTGGGATCCATAGTGTCCTTCCACTTGGCCATGCACAGGAAATCAGTTCTAAATAAACTGTGAAGTTCATTAGCTAAAGTAGCTTTAGAGGCAAATAAACCTAAATTGAAGGTTTCTTTAATTAAAGAATTTACAAACAGGATTAGTGAAGGTCTACCTAATCCACTTTAAACTTACTTGGTTGCATAGTGTGCTATAGCTTCTACTGTATCCTTTTCAACATTCCTGTCTTCCTTTTTCTCTTATACTTTTACTCCTCTTGTCCATGTTCTACATACTGCTTTTCTCTCAGTAATGCTTCCCATATGTTTCTCTTTGCTGCTGGGGTTCTCTGAAAGTATTCCACACCTGATTTTTGTTTTTTTTTGTTAGCATTTAGGAATCATTTCTCAATTTCAACTCTCAATTATTGAAGCAAGAGAAGAGCTGTGTTACTGCTGGGCTGCCCAGGCCATGAGCCTATGCCTGTACTGCTGACTTGCAAGTCTGTGCTCTGACAGGTGTAACATGCTCTGCTGTAATCCCAAAGGTGCAACTCCGCATTTTCCAGGCAGTGCTGCTACCTTGTCTGGCAGAGGGGGTTGGGAATTTATTAGTATTGACTTCTAGAAAGCTAAAAACTCAGCAGGGATATGCAAGAAAGTATCCATTATTAGTGCAACATCACCTCAAAGCCCATACCTTACACTTTCATCCTTTGTTGTCCCCACCAGCGGTTTTTCGACACCTTCCTACTTTTGTGCTGCTTTCCAGTGCTTTATCTTATCTATGTCAAACTCCTACAGTCTAGAACTGCCTTTTCTTTCTATCTGCTAAGTGGCATATTTATCTCTATCCTTTTATTTATGGTGGTGTACAAATTCAGAATAATTGTGTGAAAATGGAGCAGCTGAATGAATGTTTTGCTTTCATTTCACAGCAAAGGTGTCATGCCTACTGAAATAAGTGAGCACATGAAAAAAACAAATAATACAGTATCTAGAGAATGAGACATTTTAAACACTCCCCACAGAGATCAAAACAGCTAAGCTTTTAAATCCAAACAGATTTCAGTGGTTTGACTTCTAAGTGATCCTAAAAGGGGTTTAATTACTTTCTTTCCTAAGCAAGTTCTAAGCTTTTCCTTCACATATCTTCACAGTCTATTTTTGTTTAAATAAGTCCTTGTCAACACATGAAATCTGTGTAAAGTACATAGCTCTCTTTAATATAAAAGAACTCATATCTTTACCTTTGAAGAAGAAAGTGAAAGTACTTTTATTATTAGAATAATTTCATATGCCAATGGACCTCTGTTTAGTTCAAAAAAACACAAATTGTTTACTTCAAATGTTTTTCATATACAACAACTAATTATAAACTTCAGAGCTTAGAAAACGCATGTTGTATTAAAGCTTAAGTTTAGTTTACTAAACTCTCAACTTCAGCAAAAAAAAAATACTTGGAGGGCTGAAGTAGTTTTTGTTTTTTTCATCCCAACTTTAATCATTCAGAAAAATTACATTTATCAGCTAGCAGGAATTGCTCTAATATTTTTTTCAGGAATTAAAATGGTAACGAGCTTGCTTGTATTTAGGTGGTTTATTATGCTTTGGTTGTGCTTGACAGTTGCATCAGGAGAATTCTCTTTAATCTGACTCATTTTTCTTGAGCCATACCTGCATCTTTATGTAGCTCTGGGATACATTTCTTTTTTGTACCTCTCAGAATTCACAAAGAAACTGTAGGATCAAACATTAGAAAACTCAAGGTACGTGTTGCAGTTTAAAACAAAAAAAGTGACACTGAAGACACTGTGATCTTGTCTAGGCACAATCTGTGCACAGCTGTAATGGGTGTACATTAATAATCGACAAGAAAAGCTGGAATTCCAGAATTTGTCTCATTAACATTGCAGAGCAGCTTGTAGTACACCCTGTTTGACTCATACTGAGTTCCCAAGGTAAAGCTGGTGTACCTGCACTGGGAGCTTCAGACTTTATCCGCCCCCATCTGTAGCAAGACTTAGTTATTTTTTAAAAAAGTTTTATCTTGACAGCCTTTGTGTTACTCTACACAGTTAAGAGTCTCAATGGCCAACTCCCAGAACACAGATAAATTTCTGTTAATTTAACAGAAAATACTTTCCAAATATGGTCATCTCCAATTCCCTTTTAAAATTATTTCCCTACGACCAAAGTTCAGTCAAAGACGTTTCATCCTGATTACACAAACAGTGAAACCCTAAACACATTAACATTTCATAATTTCTTAAAACACTTACCTATTGCTGTTTCTGGCATGGCAAAAACAGTCTTTTCTGTAGCAACTCTAAAGTGTCCATGGACTGAGACACCAACTCCCTATACAGGCAAAGGACACAGTTATAAAATTACTGGTAAAAATAATTATAACCACAATCCTATGTAACATACCTCTTGCTTTGCTTTCCAATTTAAGTAATATTAGATTTACCATGTGCAGCTCAACAAAATATTAAAAGGCCTTTTATGGTACAAACACTAATAAAGCATCATATTATCTTCATCATTTGGCTGAAATAGCTTTTTCTATGCTTTGAAAGATGGGTGAGTCATACAGAGAATAACTTGAAAAAACCATGAATGACCCTGTTATCTCCACTGGACTACTAAGGGAGTTGACATCCTTTTCCTAATGTTACTCCATCTATAATTTTTGCACGTACTTCACCAACAAAAAAAATCCCAGTACTTTTGAAAAATATATAAATTTCACCAAGTTGTCACTCTAATACTTTCAAAAGAAATAATAATTAACTATTCTTCTAATGTGATAATTACCTACATTATAAACACAGAAGTATTTCAAGCAGAAAAAGCCTTCAGCATTACTGATTAAAATCCAAAATACATGGTTAGAAACTGATTTTTCATCCTAGGAACTTGTGTTCACCAAGTCAGTAATGGTATTCACATTTCTAAGTATCTAGCACTCTTTTCTAGCAGCCTGTCCTGATGAAACACTTCCCTCAAAAGCAGAAGAGTTTGTGGTGTTTTCTATGCCATATTTTCTGATTTAGGTAGTAAGCAGCAGCAAGGCCCAATAAAAAATAAAATCACTTCACATAAAATAAATTTAATTTAGATAAACCTTCAAGAGGCAAACTGACAAAAATATTCTATGTAAGCCAAGAATATTGAGATTATAGGGCAGAACCACAACATACGTATTGAGGTCTCATTTCTGAAAGGTTAACTACATTATAGTTGTCAAGAGAAATATGGGTTTGATCCTATCTGGAGACAAGACCCTCTGCTGAATAGTTCACAAGTAGTTATTTCACACAAATATTCTCTCTTCCATACTTTCCACTTTTTCAGTTTACTTCTGTTCCTCACTGTTGCTTTTCCCTTTGCTCAGTTCTTCCAGACATCCATGTTTTATGTTAAAACTAAGAGATCTTAAAAATCATTGGCTAAAAGAATTCAGTGTCTGATGAGGATATAATGGATTTTAAATAACATTTTAAATTGTTTAAATACTAGAAAAAGGGCACTTTACCCAACTAAGGCTATTAGTCTTCACAACTCCACAGTATTTCATCCTTCCCATCAAAAACAGTGGGATTAATTGGGTGATACTCTCTTGGACAAGCAGTATGTATTTGACAGGTTTTTAAGGTGAAAGCAGAATTTCTTTTCCTTTGGCTTATCTGCAGAGATCTTTGATTGGGTTTTATGTCAAAATTTTTAAAAAGTTATCTCAATTTAATATAAATTAAATTTCCTCTCAGCCTTCCCTGGCCTCTCTTACAAGTCTGCCCAAGAAGAAATTAATTTATTCCATTAGGGTGATACACAACTAAATCTGAAAATATTTTCAAGTTTCTTCTGTAAAATGACTATCTGCCAGTCTTGGGTTTTAATATAGATGCTTGAAGTTTTTAAGATTTCAGTTTCATTTCCTGAGAAATGCACCCATAGGGTAAGTGGTTATCAAACTTGATTTTATATTCAGGAACAAAGCCAAATGTATTCACATGAAGCACTGCTGTTCCAAGGAGGCAAAAGGGATTTGAGCAAACATCTGAATCTTATTTGAAGAGGGTAAAACCTTATGTCTCATCCCATACCTGTCCTTTAGCCCTTTCTCTGAGCACTGGTCAGATCTCATCTGAGCAGCAGCAAGAGCAATGGGCCTGTATTTTTGTTGTCCTGAAAATGCAAAGCTGCATTCACTCCTAAAACAGTTCCAGAACTCTTAAATGAAATGGAAATGTGTTTTCATCACTTCCAACTTCTTTAATGTCATAACAGCATATTTTCACTGCACTAAGTAATGCTTGTTGTTATTTTTATGCATGTTCAGGAATAACGATGACTTTTTTCTAAAGATAATGAAATAAAAATTGTGCCCATTTTGATCTTTCTAATGCTTAAATTAATATTTTCTAATCCGATATCTAAAAATTCAAAAACTATTTATCTCAAAGCGTTTTTTCTGGCTTGTTTTCTAGACAATCAGAATTTTGTTTAAGGACTCAAATTTTTGGCTTGAGTATTAAGTAGCAAAGATTCAAGTGTGAATTCCATAAAGGCAGCTTCTCTTCCAAGACTGTTCTTTTTTTAGAGTGTTAAAAATAAACGTTGAGTTTTAATAATAGAAAGTTGAAATATGTAATTTTCTTTTGAAAGAAGTAATTAAATCAGATTTAACTTTCTCAAGTGCTTAACCCATAATTGGATTTGTTTTTACACAGCCTTCAAGTTTTTTATCATAGATAACAGCCTTTTTTCAGATGTATATTTAAGAGACTAAAACTGTATTTTTATTCATTGTAAAGAAAGAGGTGCAAATATGTTCTCGCTTCTCTGAGATAATTTCTAAATAATCCAATATTCAGATAAAATTTGGAGAGAAAAATTAGTTAATGGTACAAATCCCAGTTAACTTCTTTACTGGTGTTCATATGCTTTTTTGTTTATTGGTAACTTGCCAAATGGTTAACATATCACTGCATGTTTAACCTTCTAAATCTAACACAGAAGACAGATACTCATTAGTTTAATACATCCTGTGCAAATAACAAACCAGTCAGAAGTCTAAATGCATTCCTCCTTCATTTCTGGATTTTCTAATTTTATTTTGTTTTTATTTAGCTGAACTCTTACATAACTAGAGTCTCCCCTAGGAGGCCCTTCACACCATTAAAAAATCTTCAATTGTGTTCACTTCACTAGGTAAGCATTTACACACAGAAGTCTTAACACTCAAATATCTTTATTAAAATACACTATATTCTGCACTGTTAGAGCTTTACTTTTCATGTTCTTACACACTAAAGCAGATGTCTTCCTTCAGACTTCTCCAGGGTAATACACTCCCATGGCCAATCAGGCCTTTACTGCTGGAAACTTCTGTTTCCATTGACAGCTGAATTTTGGATTTTGTAAAGGGCACTTACAGAATAGGACTAGAAGTTAAGGAGAATAAAGAAATTAGCAAGCAACCAATTTAAACTGCTGGGCTGGTTTTGGCTGAGATAGAGTTGGTTTTCTTCACAGGACCCTCTTCATAGCATGGGCTGTGTTAGTCTCAGCATACCTCAGGGAGGCACGTAATTTTATAGGCAGTTCAGTCTGAATTCATCAACAAGCTTATCAAAAACAATGTAGAGTATCTGAATTTTATTTCCCATACAAGACTGCCCACTCAACGCTGTATTTCGAAAGTCATTATGTGACTGTGTATAGAAACTTGATAACTGACTTTCATTTTTTTTCTCATGATGGATACAGAACCTTATTGCAAGTATTTTTCTAATGAAAAACAAGGTGACCAAGATATGCAGAAATTAAATACAGCTACTATGAATCTTTTGTGTCCTGAAGGCTGTATTATCTTAAATTGAGAATGACCCATATTTAGTAAATCAGAGAATTTAGGGAAGTTATTCAGACATTGAGGGCCACCACAGAGAACTATACAAAGTGAAATAAATACTCCCTTCCTGCTGACATATAGAAAAGCATACCTGTGTCACAGCACAACCATACATCACACTTGGCTATTTACTAAATAATCTAACTCAGATTATTTAACTAATTAACTAATATTTATTAATTAATAATTAACCAATTATTTAACTAACTCAGTATAGCAATCACTGCCTAGGAATGCTTTGGCAACACAATAAAAGAAACATAAATAGAGAAGGTCTTCAGGGATGTTGCTTGTGTCACCTTAACCAGGCTGGTAAACAATTTTTAGCTGTTTGAGTAAGCAGTGTAATGATAATACCAATATTGACTGCAGTGAAAGTCCTTTTGTAACAGCTCCCATCAAGTGACTACACTTTTCACATTTTTAAATGCATGAGAATAGCTTGTGGTAGAGTTAAAACTAAAAAGAAATGTAGCAATCAATTGAGCATAACACAACAAAGGGCAAATATGTCTGCATACAAATGTGCACAAATAGCCAAGGTGCAGCAAAAATGTTTTCAAAGGCAAAGTGAGTGAGTGGAATTGATTCAGGAAGCAGCAGGAGCTTACAGCTATGGTGGATCAAAAACCATGGATGTAAGAGCATTACCCCCAGCATGCAGACACAATGAATCTTAAACTGAATCAAAATTAATCTTTGTTCATCATTAATGTTATGGCCCATTCCAAAGACTATAATCCATTTTCATCTGTAGATACTAACAGACAAGATGACATAGTGAGTCAGAGCAATGCAGTGTGACAGATCAATCTGGACATAGAATATCACCTACTCTGGCTGCTGACATACAAATCAACTCTATATAAATATTTTTAAAATATCATTTTATTGTGAACTTACCAATAATTTAATGTGGTATTTTAAAAAATAAAATATTGATGTTATGTAATTTAAATATAAAATATTTATTTCCATATACTATGTATTAGAGAGTCTCAGTCCAAACTGCTACAGACACATAGAAGCACAATGAGCTGACTGGAGACAGATTATCTGTAGTAATATCTGATGTCTCAGACTTGTTCTTCTGACCCCTAAGTATTTAAACAAATTGCTCCAACTACAGCAATAGTAATCGTTTAAGTCAGGTTCTTACAGGGAAACTTAGGGAAAAAGACACACAGTCCATTCTGTGCCCCAATGCTGCTACAGCGAGTGTCCTTTATCAACCAGATTTAGACTGACTTTTTGAAAGCCCTGGTTTTCAATGATCAGAAACAATTTTTACTAGGGTAGCTATCATACTCTATACAATTTTTTTATGGACATAAGACCTGTCCTCCAACAGAAAGAAAAGAGAAGATGTAAGAAAACCTGGGTCTGAAATGCCTATGGCTCTTAATTAGTAGCAAGTGCAACATTTTCTAGTTTTACATTTGAAAGTATTCTTTCTATCCCAGGTTTATTTCTTTATAAATAACTGGCCATGTGTATTCAGAAAAAAAGACAGCAAATGCAGCTTTTTCATTGTTTCTAAAATTCTGGAAGAGGCTCTCCTCTTGTCCCTCTGTATCATGTAAAAATGTAGCTATTGCAAGGAATCCCTGTGTTCAGCTCATCAAATCTTCATGTCTGCAGGGAGGGCAGGCAAGTGGGAGGGAACCTGTTCCAGCACCTTGCATCAGTGCGTAACTGAGCTTTTAGGTTTTATCTTAAAATTGAAGAAACACTTCTTGTTCTTAAACACAGGTACATGCATCAGAACTTTATTTATTTATTTAAACAGTGGCACAGTTATTTGGAATAACAGAAGTGAATCCAGAGGATTTTTGTAATGATTTTCTATTTTGCTGAAAAAAGTGCTTAGAACATGTAAGACTGATTGAAAGTCTTAAAACTCAAGGAGAAAATGAGCACTCAAATTCTTCACAAATTGAGGAAAATGAGCAGAAATATGAAAGAATGGAGAAGCAGGCAAAGATAATTCCCTTTAGAATGTTTATTCCTTGATCCATAATAAAGGGAAGGGGAGGGAAATTATGAGATAACTCTCAATATGAGGCTAGATAGGTACACCAAGGCCTAGAATTAGAGAAAAATAGGGAGACTTTTAGCATACAAGAGTCTAGTGTTAAATGGAAAGAACAAATCTGTGCAGAAGCCAGCAAAAATCTCAGTCATTGTAGAGTAAGGAGCTGGAGACAAAAGGAGTTTTACTTACTGTACCAGCACTAAGCTATAATTTAAAATACTGGTATTCAAGACAGTGCTTTATGATAAGCCCTTTGGGGAATAACATCATGTGCAAATGATTGAGCATTCAGTGGTTACTTTTTGTTGATGTTAAGAGCTGCTGACATTCTGCTCCGATTAGCCACAAAATGAAGAGCACCATTTATCCCTGGGATCATACACCAGAGCCAAGCAGGCAGGGCAGCATGGCCAGATGGCAAAGACACTGGAACAGCAGCAAGGAGTGAACCCTTTCTTAGGATTGCCTCAGCATTGTTTTCAACACCCCATATTTCAGAAGATAAGTGGTGCACAAGTCAGTCTCAAAACTATTTGTTTGTACTTGCAAAATCTGTATTCTCTTTCACAGTAAAAGCTGCCTTCAGCTATGAAGCACTGGCAACAAAACAAGCCACAAGCTTCTCTGTGGTACACAGGCACGGGGGAGGGGGAAAGGGGGACAGGCAGAGAGAGAGCTGGAAAGCAGCTTATCTAGGTTTAGTATGACAATTACTTCTACTTCAGGGCAGATTTTAGAGTGTAAATTAAACCAAAACCAAAGATGTTTCAGAGCATGATGGCTGACAAGAGGCATGACATACTTACAAAAAGGAAGAATCAGGAGAAGTCCCAAGAAGTACTGACATTTCTAGGTTCCAGTTTCCTAGCTTTAAAAAGGGCTAAAGGGGTAATAATGTCCATTACAGTAGAGAAGTACTATGTAAAATCATAATATTTTACAAGCTTTCATATGCTGCAGCTAGTCACCCCAAGCCCTATATGTATACATGTATACATGTATATTGATAACTATTAAGCAGAATTTCCATGATGTGCAATAAAATTTACACCCCAAATTAAACCAAAAATGAATAGCTTTGTTCTGTGGGCAATATCCACATGTAAATGCACATTCCTGTAATTAAAAATTGCACCACACGTGGGCAAAAAAGTGAGATTTTATAGGTATGCTTAATCCTAATGTTTCCTAGTTTTTGAATGTTAGTTCAAATGCAGCTATCTACACTTCTGAGTAGAAGTTACTTGCACACCACTTATATGAACATATATATGTTGGTAGTGAAAGGAACATTCCTAAAGAGTTACAGCTGCACAATCTGGATAAAAATGGGACAGGATAAGGACAGCTATTGGTCAACTCCAGCTCCTTTGTGTACTAAAATTCAGTTGACTAAAATGGATAACATACAAGCTGCTTATGACATCACTACCAATTTACTTGAGAACAAGTATTAATTTAATAAGAATTGTTGACCAAATCCTGCTAAAGTGTAAAGGTAGATGTTTGTAACTATTGGTAGATGTGCCAGCAGGTCCTGAGATCTGATTTACAAGGAAAACAGATTCCTCTAGCAATGTCAGCATCTGGAATGTTTTGCTAAAAATTAACTGGCACTAATGTGAAAAAGAGCTAAAGCTAAATATTAGGTACTGAGCTCACTCTTCTACTGCAACACAGATGCAGTAATTCTGATTCTGTATTCCAGAAGAGAAGATGCACAGGTATATGCACAACAGAATGAATATTTCCAAACCATGCCGTAGGTTCAGGAATTTGGCTGCATGTGTTTTTCTGGAACACCTTCATTATCCCTCGATTAAAATGCCATCACTCATTAAGCAGTATTCTGAGAAAGCTTCATATTTTAAACCGCAGTGTTTGTGATGTCTCCCCACCCACAGCATTGTTTCCTTTCACAAACAAGCAAGGGAAACAGCCTAGATGTTATCACTGGAAAATGGAGGGCACCATCCTCTGAAACAATATTAAGTGTTAGAAGCAGTTTGCAATAAAACTAAGAGGGTACTCCAGCTGAGGTCATGCAGAGCCAATCATTAATGAAACTTCATTTGACAGCCTTGTTATCTGCTTGGATGATGAAGTAACAAGGATTTCTATAATTCACAGTTGACTTTTAGGGGAGGCAAACACTATGAAGGGCAAGATTCAAAACCATCTCGCTTTGGAGAAACTAACAAAATGAAAATAACTACCCTTAGGAAGGCGTAATCTAATAGAGAGATGGTAAGTATGCTTCCAATGGAATAAATGCCTAGATGCTTTTCAGGGGTTTACAGCAAGTGTGCAGTTAGTACAAATAAGGCAGTGCTGCTGTGAAAAGAGCTACTGAAGGTATCCCACTACAGCAGTCTGCACCAGCAGGCAGCCAAAGGCTGAGGTGGGAACACTCAGCCTAGATTCACTACACTTGTGCAACCCCCTCAGCCCAGGGCCACCTCATACAGCACTCAGGTTTCTTGAAGTTCAGGGAAAATGAGTACTTTCTTTTCCTTTGCAGTCTTTGAAGAAAAGGGTGGCTTTGCAAAACTGACTCTCTGACAATCAGTTCAGTTCAAGGAAGAAGATTTAAAATTGGTAAAAGGTAAGCAATAAGGAAATGTAATGTGATGGAAGTTTATGTTAGGTGAGAAGGAAAGAGATGACAGTTAATAGTTTTGGGCATAACTAGAAGTGATGGTCTCCTAGGACTGGATGCTTTCAAAACTGCTATTTACATGGAGTATTTGTGACAGAATATCTCTGTAATATAGGGAGGATAATTATTCTGCTCTACTAGGTGCTGATGAATCCTCCAGCTAAAATATTGTCTGGTCTCTGGCAATAAACTGTAAAGTACACAAATGGGAGAGATTCCAGAGGATTGCAAGAAGACTAAAAGACTTAATCTATAAGAAAGGCTGAATAGCTATCCTTATCCCTATTAAAGAGAGAGGACTAGGAGCAAAGAGTGCAAGTATCTCAAAATGTCCACAGGGAGCTGTGACTAAGACTGGAATATAGTGATTACACATACTAAAGACATTAGACACTAGAGAAACAAAGAATAACTAAGCATTCAGGTGGCATATCTAGGAAAACCAGCATTCCTGCTGTTGGAGAGTTCTGAGTGCACTGGGTGAAAATCAGCTAGGCAGTCACCTAGCTATACTTAATCCTAATGCAAGTGAAAAAGAATAATCCTGATACTCCTCCCAGCTCTACACATCTGTGTAATCTATAGCTTAACTTATTTCATATTACACAAGAGAGTAACACTCAAACACTCAAATTTTCTTAAAAAAATTCTACTGTGCAATAGCCACCCTAAAGAGACTCCAAGTAAGTAATTTAGATGTAGACTCTCAGTTTAAGTAAAAGACCTTGCCTAGAAAACCATACTGCCAGCTGAGGTGACAAGGCTAAAGGAAAGCCACTCATGAACCCAAAGACCCAGTCACAGCTGGTTGATAGCTTCTTCTCCCAGTCTGTACTCCTGAGGTCCTTCTCTGAGGAAAGATTAGAGGAGTCAGTCCTGTGTACTGCTATTGCTCTCACGAACTGGGCTCCACAATCTGAGGGAGTCAGAGATGGAAATTTGGTCAGAATTGCAAACTATATTACAGAAAAACCTTCCCATTAATCTTCCTAAATTTGAAGACTGGAAAATAAGATGCTTAGACTAATTCAAAGCACAGTGCTTTGCAAAGGATTTAAGAGAGTTAGCAATTCTACCAAACTTATTTCTGCACTGAAAATGTTTAAATATAAGTTAACATTAAAACCTACCTTCCCCACAGGAAGATGTTTTCTCGTCCTAAAAATAAAAGCCTCAATTTTCAAAGCAAGGCTAACACAAACTTAGTAAATATGTTGCATAGGAGGCCAGACTAAAAGATTAAATCCTGTAGAAAACTGTCCAAAGCCAAGAATTCCTACGTTTGAGCATCACTCTCTTTACTCACCAGTAAATAAATAAGCATTTGGGGTTCTAGTTTGGTGTCAATAATAATTAAACACTTAAGCATTTAATAATATTAGCCTGAAAGAGCAACAAGTTGCTTTTCACAAAGCACAATATTGAACTGTGAAATCGATTGCCAGACGCCTTTCTGAACACCAAGCCTATTTACAGTCAAAAAGTGTGAGATGTACAGAGAGGTGAGTGTGACCACTGATGGTTATTTAGCACTGCGGTTCTGAAATAGAGCCAGGAAGTTTCTAAATCCTGTACGCTCTAGAATATGATACTACAAAAAAGGGTGCTTCTTTCATGCTGTTACAGATTCTTCTATAAACTAAAAGTAATGGCCTTTGCTCCTGGAAATGTACTTCTCATTTTGCAAAGCTACTAAAGTTTTTTTACTTTTTTTTTTTAACTTTGAGATAATCCAGTGACCTCGACCATTTTCACCAACTTCCAAAGTCTATGCCGTTGTTTATTTTTTCTCTGTCAAATATTCTCCTTGAATTCCAAGCCAAATCATTGAAAAGCCACCACTCAATCTGTCTAGTGTGCTTTATTTGGCTCTGAAGCACGTCCCAAAAACAATTTTATGAATCTTTTTGTCTGTCAGAGAGAGTATCTGACGCAGTAATATATTTTGTGCCAAAGCCCTATTTAAAACCATAGCTTTGGCCTGATCTTATAAATCACCTATATTCATCTCCAAAGAACTTTAGACAAGACTGACTTTTCTAAAACAAAGAAGACCAAACTTAGGACGTCATTGCAGACAGTAATATTTTTAACAGCCCGAAATTTCTGTATTTCTCGTCAACTGTTCAGGAAACAGTTCAAGGAAACTTGAACTATTTATGTTCAAGGAAAATAAAACTTACAGATAGAAATCAGCTGAATCTGCAGTAGTTTTTAGCAACATATGAGAGTGTGTGCCCAGTGCTCCTTTCAACAGCGCATGTCCTTTAGCAGTAAATGCGGTATTTGTAACTCATTTCACTATTTTTCAGTAAACTGCAGTCACCTTTGCTTCTAACAAATCTGTCTTACAAATTTGAACTTACTGCTCCAAATAAGTACAAAAAGATGAAAAGATACATTTATATTGAATATCAATTTTTGATGAACTACAGGAGAACAAACAAGAAGGTGCTGAGAACAAGCTCCACAGCCCCATCTGTTGGCTAATGAAGCTCCCAAAGCCATCCACCAGCTCTTAGCTAATAATGAAGTGGAACCAGTTCATTTTTTGGGTAAAATTCCAGGTTTTACTATCACAGATCTGTGGCATCTGTACACCAGTAGCAACTTTTAGTATCCAAGCACATAGCAACTGAGTTTCTAATACACTTCTGTGATTTTTTACTTAGTTCCCCTAATTAGGCTGCATACTTCCTGAGTCAAAACCTAATCCCCTACCCACAAGTCAAGATAATTGCTACTTCTAGTACATGATAAGCAAGTTAAGTTGTCATTCAAACCCTAATGGCAGTTAAATTGTGTCACAGTCCCACTGAAATTTGGCTATCCTGCACTAAAATTGGGTTACCCAAAATAAAGTTTCAGGCTAATTGCTGTCTTTTACAAGCTCTTTAGAGCAAAGAGAATTCATAAAGGATCTTAGGAATGCAGGATCATCTGACTCCATTATGTTCTTTTCAGCCCAAAAATACCCTTTCCTTTCAAAGGACAAAATTCTATTCCTGCCCAGGCCACAGTAATAACAAGCCATCTGCAGGACCTTTAAAAAGATATTGGCTGCTGGGCAGTTTTGCTCATTCATAGCTTTCCATCCTATTATTCAAAAGTCCATAAAATAAATGGACTCCCTAGCTCTTATCTACGAACCTTCAGGACTCCTATGGTCAATAAAGTACTTTTTCTATAAGAAGAGCTACAGAGCAAGTGCCCTTTATGCTGGAAATAATGTATGTATGCTAGGCTGGGGGGAATGGCTCTTTAGCTGGGATCTTGGTAGCAAAAAAGCAAAGGGCAAGAGAGCTACTGTGTGTTTAGATCAAAAGCTGAGAAGACCAAAACAGACAAATGAAATGTGTAAGGAAAGGTGAAAAGGAAGGAGTCATGACAGGTCATGGATCACATCTATCTCTGACAAACTCTACACCCATATCACAGGGACATGCCAGAAAACAACACAAATCTAAGCACTGACACAGCAGACAGGCTTCCTAGTTAAACTCATTGTTCAAAATAACCGAAGGTTATTTTAATCCACTCTCTGGTATGGTGCAAATATATCCTACAGAATTTTAGCATGTAAAAAATGCATAGCATTGCCCTGTTAACTATCTACTTATGGTGTTTACAGACAACAATTGCTGAAAAAATTATTAACACTGAGTACAACTAGCAATATGATAGAGTCTTCTCTATGTTGCTTTAGTAATAAGGTGCAGCCCTGAGTGAGGTGTGTGTGGAATTAGGATCCCACAAATGATGTTTTAGAAGTACTACAGAGGTGAGAAAGTAGATGCATTTCCAGATTATCTGTTGGATAAATACAGAACTCGTGAACGTCTGTTAAGTTGTAGCTTAGAATTTTCCCTATTTTTCAAAGAGTTGGTCTGTAACTGTATTTTTATATAGTCCTATTTTTAATATATTTAGAATGGAGAACTACTCTCAGCTTTAGTATGATATACGAACTCCCTCTCAGTATTCTGAGAACCTTTGTGAGGGTTATTTCCAGCAGTGAGGGGATTCTGCTCTTTTCCTAGAGAAAGCACCTGCATTAGCTATCAAGGAACAGCAGAGGCCCTAGAAGAGCAGCAGTGTACTCAGACAAGCATGAAACAAGAGTTCAGACTGTGGTGTTTGTTCTTCAATTGACAGGTTGGAAATGCCTCATGTGCGCTTCGTTCAACTCCCAGACACAACGTGACTTGATTTGAAAACAATCTATCAGGTATCTCACCAGGGTCCTTAACTTACCCCTCCCATTGTAATGCCATCAATAAGTGCCACATATGGCTTCTTGCATGTGCCTGTAAAAAACGTAAAGGAAAACAATAATCCATCTTTTTCAAGAGTTGACCTGTGACTAGGTTCCACATGAACGGTTTCCCTACGTCTTACTTCAGCAAAAGCAGCAGAAAATAAATTCAATTTAAACAGTAATCATATTATCATCTTACAATGAAGATACCTCATTAAATTCCTAATAAATGAAAAGAAACACCAGTTTCTGATTTACTGGATTATGAGTGTTGTAAGAGAACATTATACAACTATCAGACACTGGATGGTTCGTTACGTGAGTACCTGACAGTTTAGCCAGTATAAATAGCTTTGTTTGATGTTGGGACACAGCAGATGCCCTTTCACCCCCTCTCACAGTCTGGATTAAGAGCACAGGGTGTGTTCCAGCCCTTCAGTGCTTTACTACAAAGCCAGAAGTATGGGCAGGTTCCAGTCACAACATGACTATAAATTCTGCAATGCAGGCATGTTCTGTCATGCCAGAACATGGTCAACCCTGAACATGGTGCAGGCAGGTTCAGATGACAATTCCTGAATTACCAACTTCATCTGTTGGGACCTTTAGAAGGCATAAAAATAAAGCCCCAATGCTTTCATTTACCATTCATGTAAAGACTCAGAACGTCACTGTGAATGAAACAGCTGCCTTGTATTCAGTGTTTTCAGGTCAGACTTACAGTCCAAAAAGATTGCTGATACAGGTATCCCCTGAGACCATGTTGTAAGTTTTTCTATAACAACTATATAGAGCCTTGTTTTAAAAAAAAAACTACTATTTTAAAAGGCAGTTCCATCTTTCTACTTAGTAGCTAGAAAATGTTAAGAGAATTGTATTTTGAACTTTGTTCTTATATGAACATACTGCATGGGCTGTAGGTGCTACCCCCTGAACCAAATTTCTATAGCAGCAAGCCTTTCCCATTGCAATGCTGTGACATCTTCCTGTTATATTAAGTTGTAAAAAGTAAGATATAAAAATATTTTTAGCAGAAATCTCAGTCTTAAAGGAATACAGTCATACTAAAGCTATCAAAAATCTAGGTTTTGTATTTACATGAATTAGAGATATTGAACACCTAATAATTAAAAAAAAAATTTAAAAAAAGAAGACAGACTTTTTAAAATTATGTACCCTTGCAACAGAATTGTCATCAAGTTCAACTTGCAAGGTGATACTATTTTTTCCCCAACTATTTGAAACCTTAAACTATTTTTCTGCCTTGTATTGGTGAAGGAAAGAAAAGTACATGACAAGCATGCTCAGGCCTCAAATTCTGTCAAACAAAGTAAAAATAACTTTTCAGGAATTACTCTGCTGTGCTCTTCTATCAATGCAAGCAACACCACCTCTCCTTCTGTAGTGACTAACGCTGGATACCATATTTTAAAACTCAAACTGTATTAAATTAAAATATGTTTGGTAGTTTCTTCTCATCAAAACCTTCAACTCTTGACTTTTACCCTAAAGAATTAATATCCTTTTTTAATATGCTTTATTCCAGTAAACTTCACCCAGTGTCTTTGCAATGAACTAATGCAGCTCACTTCTGAGTTATGCAGCCCTAGTCTTTCATACAGACTATTTAAATGGAAAGCCTTAATATAATTTAATCTTTTGCTTTCTGACTGAATATTAATGATTTTCCACACATCTATTTTTACCTCAGGTCTTCTTTTAAGCAGATCAATTATAGTTAGGGCAGAACTGCAGTGTCTGCACCTAAAACTAATTTTTCCACAGGGGAAATAGAACTAACCAGAACAATAGGACGGGATAAAGTAGCTGTCACAATAACTTCAACAAAAGAAACACATTCTGCATGCAAGGTATAAAAATGGGATATATTATATTACTGGTATTGAACTTGGTAAGAAAAAAAAATTACTACTTCTCTGATGTTACCACAGTCTTTAATAGATTATAAAATAGATAAATTTACATTTGAAGCCAGTGTTATGAGAACTGTACTGTTTCAGAAATTGCTATTAACATACCAATGGCATTGTTCAGCCTATATTCTCCTCTGAAGAAATCTTGTAACAGTTTATCTCCAACTTTTGCCGCGTCTCTGATGGCTTAAGAGAAATAAAAATTCTGAAGATAACTGTAAGTTTAATAGAAAATACAAGTAAAAGAAAATAATGCCTCGTAAGTTGGGTCTTTTCCTTCAGCAAATAGAGACCTATTTAATCCTGCTTTATAATATTTGAGAAAGTTTGCTCAAATTTAAATATGAACGTAAGTCTCAAATTTGCTTTAATTGTATTTTGCTGGAGACTTTGTCACATACTTGGGAGAGTATGGTCCATTTTCTAACCCCTCCTAATGTCTAGTACTCATTTGTGATATTTTTCATACCAACATTTAGAACAGTCACTTAAAACTGACTACACTGAAGACTCTGAACACTAAAAATGAGAAGCCACTTAGAGCATGACATAAAAATATATGGTTATATATTGTTATAACAAAAATCTGTGCTGCTTGTTTACCTACAGTTTACAACTGCTGATTTTGACATTTTGGAGATTTCCAGCAGCTCATGGCTACAAAATAATCAGAGATACATTGATCACCCTTGTTAGATCTGTATCTAGCCATCTAGAACATTAGACAAAATTTATCCAATACTATCAGACCTACCCATTAGGGCACTTCAAACTTCTTGGAAAGAAGTTGTCAGTAATGAAAATCTGGGAAGAGAAATGTAGAGACAAGAACCCTCTCCTCCCTGGAATGACTGGCTGCTATTATCAGTTATTTAATATTTACTCTTTTATACACTGTTCTGACAGTTGTCTCCTGACAAACACCTTAAATAGAATCTGCACATCAAGGTGTCTTAAGAGTCAGCACAACTGATCTCTTACTCTTGTGTA
Organism: Dicaeum eximium; assembly: GCA_013396995.1. NCBI lineage: Eukaryota > Metazoa > Chordata > Aves > Passeriformes > Dicaeidae > Dicaeum > Dicaeum eximium. The sequence goes on along the minus strand of VWZP01001408.1, from coordinate 551,541 downwards.
GCAAGATTTTGCTTACCCAAGTCACAGTAAACAAAGGAAATCATTACAAAGTAGTGACTGGGAAAGACATCAAATATTTAAGTGAGTATAGTCCTTACCTCGGATGTCACCCCCAGCACAAAAAGCTTTTCCTCCAGTTCCCTTTATAATTATTAGAAAAGTTTCAGGATCTTGCTCCCATGTCTAAAAAGAAGTATTTCCACATGAGACTAAAATCTGACAAATAATGCTCGCTTTGTATAGTGTCTGTAATTCTTACCTCACTTTTTCAAAAAGCAAATCAAACCATACCTTAAAATAGATTATCTTAAACTGAAGTTTGAGATCTAAATGTCTTTCTGCCACTTCTGCATCCCATTCAACCATGAGCAGAGATTAGGAGAGCTGCCTTTCATATTTCAGAAAAACACCTGTGCACAGCTCTCAGCCTCTGGGGTAAGGTAGCACCCCACAAAACAGAGCCTGACAGAAATCAAAAACTGTGACACCTTTTCAGACAGTGCTTCAAAAATGTCTAATAAATACCAAAAGGCATCAGACAATTATCCAATAAATACTGGTACCTAATGAATTTGACTCTGTGCATATGATAAATAGTATAATTCAATTAAAAGATACTATTTTCATGCTTAAAATCTCATGGTACTTCACTAGCTTGTAGAAACAGTGCCTGTAAATGCATGAGTTCTCATTTAAGGAATGACACTGACAGCCCTCTGCTTCTTAGTGGCTGGTATCTTTTATTTTCAGCCATGCAGCCTCCCCACAAAACATGCACTCCATCAGGAGGCAACACCACTGTATAGGTTGAAATTGGTGCCAACTGACCAGGTGGGTGCTGCCAAAAGGAGCACACAAATGCTGAGCACGATTGCTCTTAATTCAGTCCTGGTATTAACATGGTTGTGCATTTACCTGTGGAGACGCTAAACTTAACTCTGTCTGACAGCTTGTTTCTTTGGTGTGTCTCCTTTTCCTAACTTGCTTGAAAATGCTTGGTTTTTCCTGTGCAATAAATCTGAGAAAGTTGTACTCACACAAACTTTTCACTTAAAATCCTTTAAACCAGTACACTAAAAAGTGTCTAACTGCATTTTGAAATTGGTTTTAAATAACATAGGTATAGTGGATGTGTAGAAGTGGAGCTACTGACCTTTATTTGAGGATAAATTTGTTGGATCATAGACAGATTTAGTGCATTGAGAGCCTTGGGTCTATTCAAAGTTATTATTCCTGCACCTCCTTTCTTTTCCAACAACACTTCTGCTGTCGAACCTGTTTGCTTAGACATTTTCTGTGCATGCAAAAACAAGTAAATAAAGCAAATGTCATCAGTTAGATAACTTTAAAACATATTTTTAAAAGTGTTTATGAAAATTTATTCTCAAAACACGTTATATAGGATCACAAAGCACGCGTTCTGGAATTGTGTGCTAAGTTTTTCCCACTGTACTTCTATTTGCATTTCCTAAACAGCTCTTTGGAAACTACTTTGAGAGTAATTTTTAGACAAGTTTTTGGACCACTCATTGTTTTACAGTAACATTTTGAGTTCACTTAAATAAAATTTACAACAGGAACAGACACACACACACACAAAATCAAACAAATAAACAAAAAATTACCCACCGTACTAATGAAACACAAACCCATGGTTGCTTAAAACTGACATTCTGAAAATACTTGTTAACAATTAGAGCAATGACAGTTCCATATATCCTTACTGGTAGTTTGACACTGCAAACCCAAATGTACACCTTGCTTTGTCTTTAAGTAACTTTTAAGAGTAGAAAACAAATCCCTTGAACTATTTTCACACTCACAATGGGATGATATTTAAGGAATTTACAGCAGCTAACAGAGAAACCATCTATAAAGAAATATCTATAAAGTAAAGCCAAAATAATCAAGCTTTAATTTACAGTGTAATAGACAGATGTGGGCAATACTATGCCTGAGCAATAAATGCCAGTGTTCAGAACCACTGTGGGCAGACACATTAGAAGTTGCATGTGCTGTGTGCCTCAAGGGAGTCAGAGAATCCTGAAAGCTTCTAACTCAGTCAAACATGATGCTGTCCTTACCAAATGTTGTAATATTACTTGCAGTCTGTTGAGTGCCCTCAGCCTGAAAAAGAAACATAGAAAAAAACAGCTAAAACCATGAACCAGCCACACGATTCCCCACACATCTGACTGCTGGGTTAAGCAAAGCAGTGGCAGAAAAATTTGGGAACACAGCTGTTTTACATTCTCCTTATAAGAAACAATTAAATTAGGGCAAAATTTTGTTAAATTAAATTTAATTAGGGCAAAATTAAATTAAGGCAAAATTTTGTTATTGAAACAGTTGAAAATTTTTGCTTACTAGTAAATAAATAGCAGATACCAACGTCAGCTACTAACGTTTCCAAGCTAGGAGAACCTGAAAATAACAGGACAGACGGGTTGGGGGATATGACTGACACTCTGCGTGTCTTTTAAAGATTTACAGCCTTTTTGCCGGCACGTTTAAATATTAACATTGAAAAAGAAAAAAAAAAAAAGTCTTGTCAAAACCTTTGCCTATTTCCAAAAGCTTCCATGACTGAAACTTGCCCTCGTGTGTACGCACTTTACATACACTTACACAAGGTTTGTGTAAGCGCTCGCACAGCACTCGTGTTTCTGTGGGTGCCAGGGGAGACCCACGCTGCCAAACTTTGTGAACACGCCACTCGTTTCGAGCAGTGAGGCTGTTAATTTATTAATGGCCACTGAGGAAAGCTGTGCCGGCCACACACCAGAGCTGGAGTGACAAACTTCACATTTCAGCTACTCCAGCGCACAGACCCAGTCAACTCCGCGTTACGTGTTAGTGCCGCGGTACGCTACGCTGTTTTTTAGTCGCATGCTCGGTTCTGAAGGTGAAAGTTAGTGAAGGCCTGGCTGATCTAGGCCCAAACTATAACTCGCAGCAGCTGCGGGGCTGCGATCCCCGGCCGGCTCGGCCGCCGCTCCCCTCTCTCCCCGCCGCCGCTTCAGCCCCTCAGGGCGGCCCCCGTTACCTGGGCAGCGCCTGCAGCGCCCGGCCCGCCATGGCGGCACCGCTCCCTCACCGCCTGCGCGGCGCGGAACAGCGCGGGGCGCATGCGCGGCGATCTCAGGGGCCAGCGCCGGCTCCGGCACCGGCTCAGGAGAGGCGGCTGCCCGCTCGCCCCCACGAACAGCCCTTTTCCACTAAGCGAGGCACATTCCTTACCTGGGTGCTGCTCCCCGTCCTGGATAAGGCCGGGCGGTGTGAGGGCATCTGGTGATGCCGCTGCTTTGCCGGTGAAGCGAGAAGTGCCGCGCGCAGCAATAACATCAGCGCGGCGCCTGCTGCTCAAGGTGGGGAAAGCCCGAACGCCAAACTCCCTTCAGAGCTGAACTTTGTGCGCCGCAGCTGCATTTAGGCTGTTTGTTATTTTCAGCAGTGAGACTGGTTTGTTACTTTCTGACCTCTCGGGTTCTCTTCATCCTTTGCACCTGAAACAGCAGATACGGCTGTAGTGCCCTCACAGCTACTGACACACGGGCAGAGTGAGGTGGGATTAAGGAGCCGCTCTGCTTATCCGTCAAGGTAAATACATGGATTAAAAACTAACATGGTTACTGCCCCAACAGTAGCTACAGACAACACTGAGCTCAAATACAGCCTGTGCATTCAGCCTAAACAGACTCAGAAACTGCAGCTGTGACAATTGCCTTTAAAAAAAAAAAAAAACAAAAAAACAAAATAATAAGGCACTTGAGAATTTATCACGCTAAGAGTCAATAATACAAAATTCACTTCGATTTCAGTAACTAAGACCATTCCATAAATGTTTTTTTAGGCTGACACATAGCAAGATGGGACTGGTACTGGAAAGACATGATGAACCATGAGTAAATTACAACACAGTGCAGTAGGTTGAACTGTAGCTTCTTCGTATCTTGGTGCAAGTTCCTAGCATCAGCTGCCTTGACTCACATTTGTATTTAAAAGAAAAAAAAAATCTTAAACCCTTTTAGCAAATTTGTTTTGCTGGAAGAAAAAGAAAAGTCCTAGCTCTCAGAAGCACTTCTAGAGAAGTCTCCAGAGGGCAACCTTGCTCTTTATTTCTAAAATGATTCAGCCCCTGCTTATATCAGCGTCATCTGTGTTGGTATTTCCGTTGCAGTGACTCTCAGAGTATATTAAATCTGGCTGTAAAAATTTTAATCAAACTAAATAGGCACACAAAAAAAATACAGAACATTTCTGTATTAACACAGTCTCGGTTTTCAGTCTTGTACAACGTGAACAAAAAATAACAGAGAACAGGACATGAGATGCTTTTGCAGGCACTGTGAGGCGGTCTACTGCAAGCTAATTGATTGCAAAAATTCATTAGGTGATCCTGACTAATCAAATTTTCACCTAAAGGTTATATGATAATCACTGGTGCAGCTTATTGGTGTCATCTTGTGTACAGACAGCCCTATATGCTGCATTGTACCAAGTGTCATGCAGTTAAATCTAAACCAGGCTAAATGACAACAAATTATCACAGTTGGCAAACCTGAACCCTGACTTAGATAAGTATTAATAAAATTATTTTTGAGGATAACTCTGCAGCTCTCATCCACGCATTCCTAATGAGAGAGTTTGATAAGCAGGTAACATTTTTGTTTCTCATTTCCTGTGACTGAAAGTCTCTACATTTCACAGGCAAATATGAAAAGGAACGTTTCTGTGGGATAATCTCTTACTTAGCATTGTGAAAATGATAAAATGGGTGTGTGGAGGCTAACCTTGGGTAAGACCAGGTGGAGGCTGTTTGAAAGGCCTGGAAATCTCCTAACAAATTCCACCTGCACATGGGCAAGGCTGTGATCAGGACATGATTAGACGGGATGTCTGTTTCTTGGGGTCCAAAATAGAAGCTGGTGATCTGATTCATCTTTTACTTATGCTGATTTTGATCTGTTTTCCTCCTGTCCTCTGTGTAAATAATGGTGTACACCCTTAGTGGCCTTCCAGCTGTATGTCTGATTTAGGACAAGTGGGCCTACTCCTTTGTAAACAATGAAGTACCAGCAAGCCTTACCTTTAGACAACTACTGATGTCTCTCCACAAAAGAATTTTTTCAGAAGAAAAGGTGGTAACAGAAGAGCCATCTTCCTCCAGTCTTCATTTTTAAACCTGCTGGTGATGGCTTCAATTTACCTGTAGTTTTTTTAGGGGCAGGGGATTTATAGGTGCTAGAAAATTGGTATTTTTTCACAGCCATTTAGCTGACTGCAGTCCTGTCCAAAAAGCATCTCAGATATCATCCTAATTTTCAATAGTCCCCCTGCACACTCCTTTTTTTTAAGAGTGCAATTTCAAAGTGAAAATGCTTTCTAAAAGTAAATAAAAGAGTTCTAAGTAGATAGTGGGAAAAGAGTGAAAATAATGGAGCTGCTTGAGAATAAGCAGAATGAGCTGACCTTTAACTTGGGAGTTGATGGATTATTTTACTATTGCCAAAGAGGGCTGCATATTACTGGACCAAGCCAGGAACTGAGAGTGTGTAAGCCAGAAGGATAAGCAGGTTGTAATTCCTCCCCATGGAGAAATTTCCTGGCAGTGCATTCAGCAGGTTTGAAAAGAGAAAACAAGTTGCAGACTGTAGGAGGTCTTTAATGTTGAGCAGATGTTTTCAGGTTTTGTTCCTGGTTTGGGGTTTTTATTGGGTTTTGGGGATTTTTTTTTTTTTTTGTTTTCCAGAAAAACATATAACTTTAGAATGTGGGAGCTCTTGCTCTCAAGAAAGATTCCAAGAGCAGCTCAGCTGCATTCTGTGTGCCTCCTGTACACCCCTAGTTAACCATTAATTTGTGCCTCGCATTTGCCTCTGAGAGCTCCCAGAGCAGTTGACCAAGACCAGATAATAAATGGTACAAGTACTTCATCATGTCCCATGCTGCTGTTTCCAGGTTTGCTGCAAATTCAATCTTTTCCTCTGCTGGTCTAACAGCTGGCATCTCATTTCTGTATGTGTGGGTAGTAAGTGCATCCTTACAGCGTGTGAAGGTTAAGGGAAAATGAGTCTGTGAAGGTTTGAGAAGCAGAATGGAAAAATTTCCAGTCCATGCCTGCTGACTGGTTATTACTGTGCTGACAAACAATCCTCACATTGCTATTTCTCAGTCCAGACTCGGTTGACAGCCCTCTAAAATAGGTGACACTGGTTGAAATTTCCTCGTACCAGTTTGGGTACCTAATAGTAAAGGTTCAGGTCTGCAGCCGAGTCTTCCAGGGACATCACTGAGAGCAGAAGTAGACTTAAAGTAAGCAGAAAATCAATCTGTTTCTTCAGTCTCTAACAGCAGGTCAACCCAGAGAAGGACTAAAACTCCTATGTAATATGGAGAAACAAATTTTTGCTTTTGTCTGTAACCTGAGTTATCTCGTGTAAACAGTGTGCCTTCCCCAGGGCTTTTGGTCAGAGACCTTTCAGATAATGCATTCACACAACATCTGAAATTATAGATTTCGGATGAGGGCATATGGCTAATGGCATACAGTAGTGATTTTCTCCTGTAACAAAAAAGTGTGTGAGGGAGGGGGAAAAAATCAACTTTTGTTTTTCCTTTTCTTTTTTTTCCTTCACCAGTTAATTTACATCTTATCAGCGGGGAACTAGAAAGTGTTTGGAAAAGGCTGAAAGCAAATCCATAATGAAACTGTGTGAGCGAAGTAGTTTTCATTTTCTTTTGGCCTCAGAGAGCACCGGGGAACGTGTGGGAGTGGCTGTGTGCTGCTGCAGATGCTGCCGTGTCCATGAGACAACGAGAGAGGATCCAAGCGAGGTCCATCCAGCAGTGAGCTCCTCTCCTCCCACCACCGCGGCTTAGACACGGCACTCGTGCTGCAGCCGCCCTGCCAGAACCCCCTGGGTGAGACGGGACCCTGGGCAAACACCCTCCTACGTCTTTCTTCCCTGCTGCCACAAGCAATCTGTCACTCCTCTCCCCGAACCACCCTCCACCTACGTACAAAGCCAGAACTGTAAGGAACGCCCTCTTCCCTCCTCCTTTTCCTCCCCACGAGCTTGCTCTCCGTGGGTGAAAAATGCTGTCTTCCCAGAGATCTGGTCACCCCCGACTTTGGCTTTGAGACCCAAGCTGTTTGATACCTTTTAGGGCTACAGCTTGGAAAGCTCTGCTTGCAGATCTATTGTGTTAGTTTTTCAATTGCATATAATTGCACATGTGCAGGTGGGAAGGGGCTATTTGCTTCCCACTCGCTTTGATACGCCTCCCTTCCTAAGAGGACCGCTTCCTTCCCTTTCTGCTCTCAGCTTCCTACGCTTTTAGAAATGAGAAATGCTGCAGAAAACTGACCAGTTACCAACCCGCCCACCTGAGGAGGAGGAGCACCAGCAGCAGCAGCACATTTCTCTCGCTCTCAGCTTTTTAAACACAGTTAAAAAGAGCTGTAGCGTGGGTGGAAATAGCTGTAGGGAGTATGTGTGGGAATGGGGCTAGAGGAAAGTGCATTTTTTCTTGGTAGGACAGTTAACTTCTAGTGGACCAAAAAAATACCCCAAAGATACCTTACTGCTGAGGGTGTCTTTGGCTCTATAATTAGTTCTTGAGTTTCCCAGGTCTGGAAAGGATGAAGCAAGGAGTGAAGCAAGTGATGGCATGGAAGCTTGTCTTCCAGACTTCAGGAGTCTGCTAGCAAATGATATCTGTATTGCATCTCGTTGTGTCATCACGTCTGCTGTTCTGCTCTCAGTGTGTGTGCTTGATTCTGTTAGAGAGCTCCCTGTATGCAGGAAGAGAAAAAGGCATGTGGTTTTCACACCATGTGGGTCTGTATTTCAAAATACTGTCCCTGCTTGGGGACTGGACTTCTTGATTTTGTTTTGTCTCGGAATCAACTGATCTCGGAATCAGTTAATTCAAGATTTACTCAGTGTGCTTCTATACGAAATTAAAATCAAGCTTATTTGTGTTAACTGGTTGTTATTTGAGGTGCTTTGCTTGTATTACATGAAAATAGCAGTGGAACTAGTAAGGAAAACAGAACTTCTAAGACTTGTGGTATAGAGTGCAAAGTGATAGTGGTGTTTCTTAAGAAATCTCTTAAAAAATCTCTCTGATAGACTTCAAGAACCAAGGGTCCTCAACAGCTGTGAGTTTCTGATTTGGTTTGACTTAGCTGTCTGAAATACAGAGTTTACAATATATAATCCTCCTCAACATTGTCCTCACACGAGTAAGTTGCACACATTCTTCTCAAGCCAAAACTCTAACCATGCATTGGTTTTGGCTAGATTTCTCACCAGAATCAGACCTTCCATATATGTTACTGATGCAGAATCTTATATCAGGATGTGGTCTTTAATGATTCACAGGTGCAATAACAGCCAAATAAAGAAATTCAGCTCTGAAAGTATTGGAGGTACCTGAAAAAAAATATTGTGCAGGATATGTAATTTTCTCCTAGTGAGTAGAAGCCTTGGGCCTGGGAACTGGGCTCAGTTCTGACTGACTTCAGTGCCTTCCTCCACAGCGTGTCTGCTGTAGCTCTGGAAATTTTACCTTAGCATTGGAAGGAAAATGTAGGTATAACTTTTAGGCTCAGAAACAAAGGAAGTTATGAATAAGCCTAATTAACACATTTGCATGTGACACAACAGACAGATCAGCTGATGGACTTGTGCTAGCAAGAGGTAGAGCCCTATCAATGGAGATGTAACCTTAATGGAACTAATTATCCTGGTGTTTTAAAAGCCTTATTTATGAATGGTGAATAATATTTTAAATATATCCTTCTAACCTTCCACTGACTCTTAAGTAGCTCATAATTATAATCTACTGGAATTACATACCCAGCCTGAGGAGGAACAATATTCCAAATATGAAGTTCATGTCCCTTGACTGATTTACTTTAAAACACTGCAGCAATTCCTTTGTCAGTAGCATTTTGAAGCACTATTGGCCTGCTTGTAATTCTGCCTCATATTTAGCATTGGTTCAGTCAGCTTTGGAGGGAGTGCTTTTCATACCTTTTATATCAATGAACGTACATCAGATTTTAAATGCAGATTATACGCTTATCTTGCCAACTATCATTAGCATGAAATTTTCCTTGTGTGATCTATCTATTGTGGTAGAATTATATTACTTGAGAAGCAGTTAAAAAATAAATTTAAAAAAAAGGAAAAGTCACCCTCACCCAAACATTTAGAATCATTAAAAATCTATTTTAGGAGCTCAGCCCTGCTTGGCCTCCCTGTTTTGTCTGTTGTTCAGTTGGAATGTCACACACTTTGGTCTTGAACCATCTGCTTCCTTCTCAGGGGTCGTAGTGAATGACTAGTTACCTATTTTTTCCCCATCAGAATCCTAGTGAATTAAGCACAAAAGCATTTGATGCTAATCAGTAGCTTTTTGGCAGGCCAGGGAATTGAGCACCTCAGATGTTTATTTCAAGAATTTGTTACTCTAAATTAAAGTGAGGCTTTTCAGCAGGGCAGTTTGGCTGACAGGATGACAGTCAGTATCTTATTAAATGGATGTGCTGTATTCAAATCTTTCAGTGTTTCTAGTCTGGCACCTCACACAAGTATTATTTTCACTTGAAAATATCTACATTTTGTTTTAAAAGTCAATATTAAGAATATTTTTCAAAATTTCTTTCTGTTTTATTTCATCCTTGAGTACAATGGAAACTGTAAAATAATGACTTGAACATTGCCTAGGGAAAGATATCTCACTTAATGCCATAAATGATGCAAAGGACAGCAGAGCAGAGTGGAAAACTTAATAATTGGAGAAAAAATAGGTCAGTAGAATAAACAGAGGCCTTTAAGCTATTAAATAAGCTTTTATCACTCACTTGTGCAGATATATTCTGTTCAAAGTATAAATTATTATACTATTATACAAAGTGTCCAATATGGGGTAATCATGAGTTTCAGTGCAACTCAATTTATCAGCTCTGTGTATAATGATTAATCTGGCAGAAGGATGGTGTAGCAAGTGAGAAGGAGAAGTGTTAGTTTGGTTTTTTGTTTTTTGGGTTTTTTTTTTTCAAGAAAGAAATATGGTCACCCTGGATCATAAACAAACTTGCAGTGACAGGGACAGAGCACTTGGTTCCTTGAGCACTTATTGAGTGGATATACTTCCCTAGGGATACAGTGCTCAGTGAAGAAAGGCAGTGGCAGCTGTGGCAGGGCACAACATAGACTTAAATTGTTCCAAAGGAAATACATGATTCCTAGTCTCATTAGCCCCTCTCTGTAATCTCAGTCTTGCATCTGCTCCATAGATTTCATGGTGCCACTGGTTCTGTGCAGACCCAGAGAGCCCATCCCTCTGTGTCTCTGCAGGAGCAGGCTGGAACAGAGGCTCACGCTGCTAACAGCTCTGTATGGGAATATATATAATTATTTCTGAAATAACATGGAACTCAAGGTGATTGACTCATACTTTGACACACCTCTGTCTGCCAAGAAAAATGCAGGCACTCCCTTATAGAGCTGTTGCTAAGAGCACTTCTTCAGGCTCTAGGAGTGAGAAGGTGCTTTATTGTACAGTTAACTGCAGGAGTTAACAGCAGGGTTTCAATCTGGGACCTGCATGTAATTAAAGCATATAATTAAAGGCTGTGCTTCTGCCTAGGAGATGTTGCACCATGTAGAATTAGTCTGAGACACGATTCTGTAAATTTAAGGCCTTTGAAAAGTGATTTTATTGGCATTTGTAGCCTAAAAAATAGAGAAGAGGAAGTTCTGGCCAGCGCTAAGACAAAACATCTTTTTATTTGTTTTATGCTAAATTAAAATAATTTCATAAGAAAGCAGTGACTTTATGCAAAAATTAAAAAAAAAAGAGAGAGAGAAGTCCATTTTCAATTTGAAATGTTAATGGAATTTTTTTCCCCATGACTGAGCAGGAGAATCATGAAACACATTGGAACTGTGCATTTCCTGTGTCACCACTAGCATCCCTTAGCTTTCGTGAGCCTTTTGGAATATTCACCATTGACCAGTTACCTTCCTAGTAAGAAACAGCTGAATTTTGCAGGTACAGCTGTCTGTCACCTCAATTACAACAGCAACATACAATTTTCAGCATATTTCAAGAAGTCTGATGAAGTAGGCAATGAGAAATGACTTTGTTGCTTTTTCACTCTTCTATTTTAGTTCTCACTTCTGTGAAGTAGAGAAAGTCATCTGTTTCATTTTAATACCAACATTAACCTTTTAGTTGACACAGTAGGACACCACACACTGGTGATAACAAATGGCATCTTGTCATTGCTCCTATTAGTGAGCCAAACCATAAATATAGTTTATCTATATGTTTGCAGTGCATGCACCAGTAAAAAGCCACATAGCACAATGACCCAGGATTATGGGATTCAGAGGAAGAAGGTTCAGATGTTTTGAATTTCTGTGTTGTTTTACAAATCAACACATGGTATATATATTCCAGTTATATCTTAAAAAAACCTGCTCTGGGAAATGTTATAAACTGATATTTAAAAGGGTCTATGTTACAAGGTATGTATGCTTTTTCTTTCCAAGCAAATAATTTGACCATGGCTTCACATGTGAGCCTGTGACTCTGCCACCTGTCAGGTGTTACCCAGTTCTGCAGAAGGAAATGAGCTTGTTTTTTTAGCACAGGACAAACAAATCCTCCATGTACTAAAATGTGCTCACTCGGCCACACTCCTTTCCCCAGGAATCTCTCAATTTATCTTTTCTTCTGAGGAAATTTCCCACCTATCTAAGAATTCCCCACCTTCTTTACTTTTTAAGTAAAGAAAAAAGCTTAGTATTTATATTTACAGAAGTAAAAAGCCCCAAACTCCGTCATGTTCTCCAATATGTCATTTCAGGTGGTTGTAGGGTATTTGCAATCATCTGTTTCCCAGAGACTCATTTGCTTTTGTTAGTTATTCACAGTAATCAGTCATAGTGCTTGTAGGTACCATAATTACTCACCACAGAATGACTGCAACAACGGGTTGTGACTTTGTCACTGCAGAGTAACAACCAGAGCAGTTCTCTCCTGAATACGTGTAGTAATTCTGGGAAGTGAAAGAAAACATTCTCCCTTCAAGACATGACTTTAACACCCAGAAACGTGACTACACTGACCCCCACTGTGTAACCTTCACTCCCCCTGTTCAAGAGGAGGAACTCTTTGCAGATCTGTTGTAATTTTCACACCTATCTAATACGTAGAATGTGAGTACTGTATACTTATCTCAGAAAAAACTATTGCTCAGATGTGTTTCTGAAGAGCTTTAGCTCAGGGAATAGCTAAATTGAAACTATAGTTTAGTTAACTTTCTGTGTCCCTCTCCAGGATAGGCCTGGGTTAATTAGTAATTGACCTTCCAATATCCATTTCCTCCTTTTGCACCTTTTCTGCATCAGCTGTGTATATTTGTTCAGCCACTGTTGTTGCAGGATCACCCCACCCTGCTCAAGTCCAAAGGTTTACCAGTTTTGTTCAGCTCATAAATTTAAAGATGAGTAAGATAAGACAGGTTTTGTAAACTCATTACTGCATTCTGTTTTAGTGATACTACATTGACTTAAAATTTGGTGCTGTTGGATGAAAATTTAAAATATATTGCAGTTTGAAGTATTTAAAATTCTTTTCCAGTATTAGTATTTGGAATTCAAGTTTATACCTAAGTTCCTAATTTAGGAAGTGAGACATATGAGGTACACAGAGAACCTATGTGTCATGTACATTTGTGTCTATCCACATTTTTATTTTTGCCAATGAAAATTATAAATAACACAGTTTACTGGAGAATTTTCAAGATTAGAAGTCTTACATGTGAGAGTGTTGTCTGAAGGGTTTTTAGGCATCAGGAGGGCTGATTCACAACTGTACTCCACAGTGTTTCGTTTGATTGTTTAACTTTTTTATTCCACTTCAACCTGAACAACAAAACGCCCCTACAGTTCAGAACTGATGGCATTTGCACTCTCTGTAGTTATGTTTTTCAGCACACATGCTACAAAGAAAGAAGAAACTGAGACCTTAGGCCTTCCTTAACATTCCCTGCTGTTCCTGCTATCAGTGGCCAAGGTAGACACGAGGAACATCTGAATACTGCTTTTCTGACTTAGATCCAGCTGATGACAAGGAGGGGCCAGCTCCTGATAGCTTGCTCTGGCTTCTCCTTCTGTCAACTCAGGTAGGAAATGCTGCTGCTTTAAATAAATTAGAATGGCTCTGCCATTCTGGAATAGGAAAAATTCTTTCTCAACTCAGTACATCCATAAACTATTTTTAAGGCAAAGTATGTGGATTAGTGACACTCACTACATGATGGCCCAGGGAACTGCAGGGCTCATGAAACCACATGTGCCCCAAAGGAGAGATGCAAAACCTTGAAACATTTCATTACAAGAATGTAAGATACTTTGAAAAACTGAAGGGGAAATAAATTGTGATATAAAATTTTTGAGAACTATTAATTTATTGTTATTCTAGTATCTTTTAGTTGTTCCAAGACCAGAAGATTACAGGTCTTGGAAACAAAAAAAATCCAGTAACCTCGGGATTCCTCTTCTGTGCATGTTCCTTTGCTGGCACTTGACAGACCTTTAGCATCCACAGTATCTTTGCAAGTTTTGGACAGGTCTCCTTGTAGCTTTATTTGATGTTTCATTTTCCATGTATGAGAAAAAAGATTAAATGAATTTGCCTTCTCAAATTCAGGACTTTTTAGATCTGCTATATCCCTGCTAATTAGCCTCTTTATCTGACTGGTGAATACTTGACTACTCAGCTGTTCCCAGGCAGACAAGTCAGTCCAAATTTCTAAGCATTCTTCCTGGAACTTTTCTAACACTAATATATTCTTTTTGAAAGGAGGAGAACATCCTGGGTTTTTTTTCCCTATAAATCTGACAAAATCCATGTCTAATTTCTCTACGTGTGAAAAAAAATATTATGCTAAAGTAGAATTATTCCTTAATTTGCAATTGGTTTTGCACATAAAATTAATTTTTGTTCCTCGCTATTAGGTGCTTTGACAGTCTTGAGCCTTCTGGTAACAAACAGTTAACAGCATGCTGTAGCAATACAAGAAATCCTCAGGGAGCTAGGCTGTACATCTGAAAAGCAGATAAAATCGTCTACCTCTGCAGGCAACAGGCCTTTACTCAACTATTTATAGAGCTATTTATACAGGAAGACAAGGAAAAGAAGAAAAGTAATTAGTAAATGACTTTAAAAAGCACAGGTACTTAGAATTCATAGTTGGTGTGCTGATTTAGGAAGTCAGGAGATATGACAGAAAAAGTGTAAGGAATGTTAATAGTGTTAAATAGACAAGGACTACATTTTTCTACTATTTTTGTCACCTTCCTGTGTTTTGGATTTTTTTTCTTCCTTTCCCACCCAGCCATTTCAAAGGCATATCCTTGCAATGACGCATCAGTTTTCTGTCTGCTTGAGGTTTAGAAATAGCTGAGCTGTTATAAATAGATCGCAATCTGCAAGAGGCTAAGACAATTTACAAATACTGTAAAAGCTTCACTGAAACATTTAGAGGTGGATTGAGATTCCGGCTGTTTCCTAGAGTAGAAGTGCTCAGTTGGAAATGCTTTATGAGCCTCTGCAGAGGAACCCGTGCTCCTTGTGCAGCAGGGGGAACAGCCAGGTGGAATCAGGTGGCACTTTTGGTCACAGTGCCAAGCAGAGAGTGACCTCCAGCACAGTCCCTGGGAGTTCTCAGCTCAATGACGTGAGAAGGAGGCACTTTGCTGTTCCTCATTGCAAAGCTAAAACACGAGAGGCAGTTACTCTTTCATGCACTGTATAGACACTTAATCAGAATGTTTAACTTTTGCACCACAGTTTTTCTGGCAGTACTTGTGTATTGTGAATTGATAGCTTTCGTCCAGTTTGCTCCCTTTTTCCACTTTGCCTCCAAAACACCTTAACTCTAGTGAGGTGTCATAGCATATGGTTGAAACCTTGACCTTGTCGAATAAGGCAGTGAAAAAATCAGAACTGGGAAGCAGTTCAATATCCCTTTGTTTCTGTTTGAGAAATTCCTTTATAAGGTCATTTAGATCCTGCCAACACTTCCAAACAGACTTGGGAAAAATGAGTAGCTGTCCTGCACTGAAACCTGATACCTGGGAGTAGTGTTATTCCCCCAGCCATAGTTGGGGTCCATTTTCTTATACTTGACTATACAATTCTGTTTGAGAGACTGAGAAAGATGCTTTGGTAACTGTGGGTAAAATAAGACATTAAATGGAAGGAACAAACTTTCTCAAAGACATGTTTCTGCCTTAAGGAGGAGCTGCTTCCTGAATCCAGGCTGTATCACATTAGCTATATCATGGCAACTAGCTTAATATAAAGTATCCATTCTCAATCCTTGCCAAACAGTCATGTAGGACCTGGTCTTTGCCTGATGTCTGTCTGCAGGTGTTGTAATAGAACTTTAGGCCAGTAGACATTGCAGAATCAGGTCCTTCAAAGCTAAATTACCATTCTGTTGAAAACTAAACATATGTTTGGGTTTTTTTAATTGTCAAAAATTTTGTTTCCAGGTTTGGAAAAGAAACATTGCTGTGGAAGGATCCAATGAATTTATTAATGAGCTTGGTAAGTACATAACTATTAATATCTTCTGAGATTTTGTTTGTCTTATTTTTAACTTCAGTTCCAGACTCTGAAATAAACAGATGTTCTGAAGCTTTCCACTGAGAATACTACAATATGTTGTCTTAAATACATTGTGATAACTGGGATATTGTAGGAAACAAGTAAATAGCTGTGTACAGTATTTCTGAAACAATTTGTATCTTTACATTAAGTACTTTATCTCACATTGCACTGATAGCCCTAAAAGGAAAACAACTAAAATATTTCTTGGATGTTATTAAAGATTTTTCTTTCCAACCAGAAAAGAGAATACAAACATTGAAAAAATACATAACTTTGCCCTCTAATTAATTATCAGAGAGCATTGCTATTATTATTCCATGCCATGACTGGCAATATAGTTTACATGTCCTAAGCACGTTTTCAATAGCTGAGTCCTTCAATTTGTCAAAAAAGTTTATATTTATTTCACAGTCACTTTTGATCAGAGATACTGCTTTGAGTCCCAGTCTAACTGAAGTCTGTGGCAATCCTCTTACTGAGACTTAAGTACTCAGGTCCTTTGTTCTTTGCAGTGAGGATATAATCTCGAGAGTTTGAGAAGAACATCAGTAAATTGCTCGTTGTTTTCACACTTTGAGAGGAGGGACCCATTTGAAATTCACCTAGAAACTAAATTCAACCACTAGTATTGCTTGGATGTTCTCCTATTAACCAAGAAATTAAGAGATCAACCCATCAGTTTTGTTGGGAGGTCCTGAGAGTAAATACAGAATAAAAAGATCACCAACTGTGACTCCCTTCTGTATGAAAAGTGACATTTACTGCTTTTATTTATACCAAGGCAAATTCAGCTCTAGAGGGAGTTAGATGTGAGGCCTCTGAAGTCAGCAGCTAGCCTTGGTCTGAATTTGGTGCAATGTGTTCGTCAGTACAAAATATTTCACTTAAATTTACAGGTACTAAAGAAAAATGCCTTAGTCTTGGTTCAGATTTACAAAGCTACATTGTAAACGATTCGGATTTAGCCAGGGAGATAAGACTACATGACTGCACTTGCATCTGATTAAAACAAACAAAAAAAAAACAGTTCAGATGAAAAGTACTCTGGGTTATCACCATTTTTTTTAAGCCATATAAATTGCAAGACCTAGTCCTTGTATTAAAAGAGAAGAATATGTAGTGCTGTATAAAATCAAAAGTCATTTTCTTGAATAGTCATTCCATATATAGAATATGGAACCTCAATTAAGATTTCTTTTGGTCAGGAAATATTTTGCCATGCAGTGGTATGGTATTTCCTTTAAAAGCTATTGTCAGAAATATAGTGTTTTTAAGAGCTGAGAACTCAAATTCCCATTGACCTCAAGTCATTAACTAGTAATTAGGAAAGCAGGGATATCTGACCCTGTGAAAGACAATAATAGTAAAGAATTTCTTGCTTGAATGCTGGTATTTGCTCAACACCTTGCTCTCAGAGGGGACAGGAGGAAGTTCCTAGGGATCAGAGAGAAGTGGTCAGTTTGCTGTCCCTTGGTCACATACCTGCAGTCATCAAACACATGAGGCTCAGTAGGTACTTGGTACACTCAGAACACAGCATAAAAACCACACATTTGTTTTACTAAAGTCATGTAGAAGTAAGGACTCATTGTGCAAGGACATAGTGGGCAGAGGAGGTAGGAGGATGTGTCACATTTTTAACTGCTTTGCCTGCCCTACTCATTTTGCATTTTAATTTTAACATTTCTAGTGTTTATTTAGAATAAGGTGTACGAGCATGTGGGAGCTATCCTTTTAAGTTTTAAAAGTTGGATTTTTTCTGGGGACCCCCCACTGGGGACCCCAAAGGGTCTAAGTACATCCATCTCTAAGCTCTGGTCAGTTAAGCTTCCTTCCCCAAAGGGTCTAAGTAGATCCATCTCTAAGCTCTGGCCAGTTAAGCTTCCTTCCTTCTGTGAAGACAGGCCAATGCAGAATTCATTGCAGGCTCAGTGGATAAATTGCATAAATTGTCTCTAGCTCCTACCTGGACTACAGGGTCAGCAGGACTTCGCACACCTCCCAGTCTGGAGGGTCATAGCAGGATCAAGGACATCATATTTTTGCATCTATTCAGTGGCATCAATGTTGTCAGCAGCCCAACTTAAACATTTATTCTGTGGACAGCAAAACCAATGAAGTTGTATTTCCTACAGGTTTGTGTATTTGTATTTTTACAAATGCAAACTCCTTGCACTCCCTTGGATCACCACTTTATATGTCTCACCTGTTTCCTCTCCTTTTTCTCCGGTTCTCTCTTCTATTCCCTTACTTGCCTCCAACTTCTTCACTGCTGCTGAGGCACAAAGAGTGATTCACTGGACAAATAGACAGTAGACATTGTGGAGTTCCTGCCCTGGAATTTCCTCCCATGTAGGGCACTGTCTTGCCTTTCTGCACTATGTTGTAGGAACACACTGTGTTGTAGGAACTTAATATTTGTTTTAATTTAATATCTGCCAGTAGGTTCAAAGGTCTTGAGGTGAGGAAAGGTTGATTACTGTATAAGCAGACACCATGCAAAGACAAATCTGAATTCAAGGAGAAAAAAAAAAAAAGGCCTATCTAGTATGAAAAAGTTGGTGTATACACAAACAGTAAAGATAGTCACAGTATACACAGTTTCTGTCTTTGGTTTTGTGCATTGCTCTCCCTTTGCTAAAGAATGTAATACTTCTAAAAGTCAGATCAAAATTCAGAGGAAGAGAATACTCTGTTTCCCTGCCAAACCGGACAGACCACTGCACTGGTTGTCTTGCTGGCTGTGAGTATTTTGTCCTTGGTTACCATTAACATTGCTGCAGCTGTGTATGATTTGCTGATTCACTTGGTGACTGTTTCTCTGTTCCTCTGTTGGCATTTTTCTCTAACTGGTAAGTGCTTTTAGTCTTTGAAGACGTAAGGAAAAGTCACACTGTTCCTCATACTAACATAAGTCTTCCCAGATTCACCCTGGGATATGTACAAAGTGTTGTATTATAAAGAACTTCCACAAGAGGAAGAAATTAATGTCATAGTTGCCTTAATGCAATGCCTCTCCTAGCAAAGGATTGACTATAAAAAGTAGTTTTCATGTTATGCAAAATATATGAAAGGTCTCATGGAAAGGAAGGCTTTTCTGTTGATTTCATTGTATTCTGGAGCAAGTCCCAGCAGCATAAATCTCACCTTCAACTTATCTTTCTAATCTGACTGATGTAAATGATTTCTTTTTTCTTTTTGGCTGAGAGTTAAAAGCTGCCAAAGGGCAGTAGAATATTTTATATCAACCAGAAATTCTTGATCTCGAAGTACAGCTCCAGCTTATTAAAGAAACAAGTAAGTTTTTCTAAACATGAAAATTTAAGCTCATAGAAACCCTATTTGCTTTATTTCCCCTCTAACCTAAGGAACAAATAATGGAGTCAGCTGACACCACTTTGTCCTTTTCAAACAAAGTCTACTATGGTTAGCTATGTGCAGTCCTAGCAGGTATTTTTAATTAATTTTGTTTATTTTACTTTGAAAAGATAACTACTTTGCTTTAATTTTTCAATTTATTTGGTGCTTTCTTTTAGACATTAAATTTGGTTATTTGTTTTTTAAGCCACTAAACATTTGTAACTATTTTTGGCAAGTATTTTCAGCATGATATATGGTCAAGTTGTATGGGGAACACAAATCAAAATCTTTATAAAATAATATATGCATTGAACCAAAATCCCACAGAAACCCATAGGCATGGATAAGTTAACCCAGGTATGTGTTTATAGTACAGATATTTTTATATGGCATGTTTATGTATGATTTATATTCATTTTATAAAGTATTACTTCTGAATTTTTGAATATTCAGTGGTCAAGTACATATTTATTAGTGTCAGTCTCTTAGCTAAGAGAAAAAGATTGTTTTTTGGTATATCACATTTATGTATCTCATTTTACTGTCATTCAGAGCTTGAGGTTTTTGAAAAAGAGGCATTTCAATAATTTGAATGGATTTTTTACCTGACTCAGCTTTTTGTTTTGTTTCATACTAGCAACTATTTTTTAAAAAAGATTTTACACTTCAAGTAACTTAAAACTACATTTCCTTTTCTCTGAAGACTGCTTTGACTAGAAATACTTGTGATAAAGATACATTAGGACAATTTGTGAGCAGTGCAGCAGTTTGTCCATTTTTCCTAATCTTCATTTTCATAGCTGAAAGAACTCTCTGAGCAAGTGCAGTAATTTGTAACAGGCTGCAATCCAGATGTCTACACACAGCTTGGCTGGGAAAAAAAAAAACAAAACCGTGTGGAGCTCCTACTATGTTCAGTTCTGCCCAGGTTAGCTTGTCAGGCTGGAATAATGCTGTTCTGTGCTCAGGCTTTTCACAATACTCACTTCACCACACTGAAGATTGGGCTTTTAATCTCAGTAAGAAACCATTTTACATATATATATATGTACAAAAACATTGTACATCGCTCCTTATTGGTCATATTCTATTCTCTGGTCCTCAGCTGTAATTTCTTGTTCACATACCAGGTTATTCAGCAGCCTGCAAAGAAATGTTATGTATTTGGTCTTGATTCCTTTATTCAAAGATCATTTAAATATTTAATTTTTAAAAACTTTTATTTAGGAAATGACCCTGGCACCTCGGAGACCAAGTAGAAGGAAGGGGGATGATTACAATGCAAGTACTTTAAAAACACAGCTACAAGAAAAGGAAAAACACAGCTCCAAGCAAGGCTGCAGAAGATGGTCACATTCCTAGTGTGATGGGCAACAGTGAAGTTATCAAAGGTTAGAGAAAAACTGCTTTTAAGACTTCAGTAAATGTAATTTGTGACTACAAAGATCTGCCTTTCCGTTTTACTTGACAAACAATGACTGCAAATTACTTGAATTACATGTTCTCCCTAAAAGCTTTTGTAGTAATTTGCCAGAATAGTCTCCATCAAGATGAAATAATTTTGTTTGGAGCTTAGATCTGGTTTATTACAGTGACGTTTTTTAATAAAACCCCCACTACATGAGCTGATAATTGTCTGTCTCTGAATTCTGCAGGATTACAGGAGGCCTGCACTCCTGGTCTCAGACGTGGTTTCTCTTTGTGGTTAATTAGCTGTGGGGGAGATTGTCAGAGACAGATGATAAACAAGCCTTCTCCTGCCCCAGGTCATCTCCCCTAGGAAATTCAGCTTTTGTCTCCTGCCTCCTTCAGGAGAAGCCTTTACTGTAGAGGCAGGCAGGGTTTTAATGGGAGGCTGTCCACAGTGGCAGGTGAATCCACATACAGAGACCGTGCCCCATTGGTGTGTCACTGTGGCAGGGGAACAACCTGGAGAGAGCAGTGCCTTCCACGCCGGCTGGAGCCCTTCTGCTGCGGTGAGAACTAAAATTAAATGGGTCGAATGCCTGTCATGCCTCTGTTCCTGTTCGCCTGCCTCAATCATGCAAACTTGTAGTTTTCTCTCAGTTTCTTCCCTTGGGCAAAATAATGCACATTATGTTTTATTCTTTGAAAAAAAGGGGATCCTCACTGAGAAAAGGGAGGCGCAAAATAAGATGCAAGTAGTAAAGTGTTTGTTCTGTGGTATCTCAGTTAACAATGTCGGCAGTCAGGTCACTGTCCTTGGCAGAAGTTGCCGTGCTGTGCCACTGAAGAGATGGCCAGTGGAGCTTGCTCATGTTATAGATCTGCTTGGACTAGGGCCCAACGTGAGCTCCTGTGTAAAGAGCACCATTATTTGAGCTTAATCCTCAAACAGCTTCAGGACCTCCTGTTTGGTTCAGGGCTGATAAACACCCCAAATCTCTGGCTGGCCTTTCACTTCGTGACTATTCCCCTTCTTTAGTTTAACACCACTGACCTTTTGATATTGCAGCACGACTCAGCTGTTGCTCAGGAGCTACCCTCCCTCCCTTTCTCTGCCTCAGTAAATAGCGTGGAGGAAAGTTTATGTTGTTGTTTTAAGAATTTAAGTAATATTATTTGTGTGCAAGTCTAGAAGCAGTGTTACCGAATAGGTGATGCCAGTGGCTGCGAAAGGCATTACACTAATTCTTTATGCTGTAATACGCGTTTGGAACTTGTGAGGAGCAGGAAGCGCTGTGAATGTCATTCAGCTCTTGGGGCCCACGAACGCTGCCCAAGCAGTGTTTTCAAACCCAAGGCCCTGCCGTGTCCCAGCAGAGGCGCGGACCGTGAGAGGACCGGCCGTGCCNGGCGCCGCAGCCTCCCCTGCCCGCGCTCCGCGGGGACCGGCCCCGGCTGTGGCGCACCCAGCCGCTGTGAGCCCCCGGCCCGGGGAGGCCGTTCCCTCCCGGTGCCTGCCCCGGTTCCAGCGCCCTCCCAGCGGGGCGGCGGGCCTCGTCCCCGCAGCCACCCGGGATGCTGCCCCTGGGCCCGCGCCGCAGCTTTTCCCCGGAGGCGTTTTCTGCCGCGCCGGGGCCGGTCAGCTGCGCCTCCACGGAACCGGCCGGTTGTGTCAGTCTTGATGGCCGCTGTGGTGGGTGCCGACCTCGGTGGGGTGCCGGCCCGCGTCTCCTGAAGCTCAGCATCTTGGTTGAAGCGTGCTGCGGCCGATCCATATAATACCCCCTGCCCTTCCCGGTGACATAGTCCCGGAGGTGGCCGCTGGCCGGGCCGTGTCCCGCGGGAGCTCCTGCACAGGCATCCCCACACTTCTCCTTGCCGCCAGCATCCAGGCGTGGCGTTACGTGTGGCTGTCACTCGGATCCAGAGCCCTCACATCCTTAAAATACCATGGGGTTTAGTAAGCGGGTTGTCTGTTGCTCCTCTGTTTATTGGAACAAGCGTAGGAACAGATACTTATTTAGGAAGTCAGTGCTGAAGGTGCCGTAGCTGCTACGGATGCCTGCGATATTTTAAGTTAGATGGAGTTTAAAATCCGTGTCTGTTCAGCAGCTCTGAAGTTTCAACAGCAGGCTCTTTTTAAATGTTGTGTTAATGAGAAGTGCAGTGTCGAGGAGTGATAAACTTGGACTGATAAACTAGGGCAGAAGAGAACAGCTGAATAAACATAGCACTGAAGTATTTCAGTAAAAACTTGCTCCAAACGTTATTACATTACTAAGATATATTAGGTCTTGCTGTCCACTAGTTAGTAATGTCCAAGAAAAGAGATTACAAAATGCTAGTTTTCTAGCTTGGTTTTTTTTGTGTGTATGTTTTTTATTTCACTGGGTAGAAATAGTGGATAAAGGTGACGTGTATTTTGTTGTTTGTATTCTCTGAAGACCCACTAAGGAGTAGGAGAAAAGGAAACAGTCATCCCTTTAAGGGTGGTATTTCTGGTAGTAGTCATAAATCCAGTAAAAATGGTAAGAAGACTTAAAGAAAAAAAACAGGTGGAGTGAGAATGTGAGAGTAGAAGCTGATGATATGAGGAGCTAATGGGAGGAAGCTGTGATTTATCAGTAATGTAGCTGGTACTAGGGCACAGCTTGAAGGCAGCCTAAAATTCATCTTAATTTTCAGCTGCCGTACAATGGGACTGAGTTTATACAGTGGTGTGGGAAGTTGTGAGCTGATGACATGATCCATCTGCAGATGTGGCAGATGGTCCCAGAGGCTGGGATGGCCAGGAAGGCCTTGCTGTCTTGCAGCACACCGGGACTGCCGCTGCTGCCAGGCGTGGTGGGGCAGCTGGGTGCCCATGTCCCTCGCCAGCAGTGGCATCGGTGTGCTCCTGGAGTGCCCTGGGCACTTGCCTGATTTGTGGCTGAAAGCACAATTGGAAAGCACACTGCTATCATTAATCAAGTGTAAACATTGGAGGCAACTGACAATTTGAAAACTGGTTAAAAAAACTGGAGTCTGATACCAACTAAAAACAAGCTCTTTAACAAGCAGAATCTACTCAGACATCTTAATGTGCACATACTAAATGGAAAACAAGGTTGGAATGCAGGAGTCCTAAGATGTAAGTTTAATGGTTTTTCTTTAATAGATAAGGATTCATAATGTTCTTTAATGTTAATACTAGCACTGTTGTGGCAACTTCAGACCTATCTTAAGTGCATTAAACCTGTTACAAACCTGATCTTGACATATTTCAGACGTACTGTTATCTCCCAATCTAATTGACTAAATGTGTCAGTGTGTAGAGTTTCTATATCCATATTGAAGAAGCAGAAAAACCTATAACCTGACACATTAAGTAAGTGCATATCAGCAACACAAAATAAAGCAGTTTTAAGTGCTGTAGGACAAGGTAGTTTCACTTTCATGGAAACCCTAATTACGTTGGTTAATGTTCCACCACTTGCGTCTTGCTTTACAGTTGAAACAAATGCATTTCCCAGTACCTAGTTAATTCACTCCATGTGACTTATTTCTGATTTTATAAATTCAGGGTCAGGTGTTCATGCTGAGGCCTCACTGGAGGAACTGCTTGCCTTTAGAGAGCAGGGGATGATGTGGGGCAGGTGGGTCAACCTGTGGGAGTTGTTCTTGACGGGTTGGTAGGGAACAGCCCATCCGAGGGCTCCGCCTGGAGGTTGGCTTACCTGGGAGAGGCTTGGGAACTCTTGGTGATGCAAGACTGAATGAAGTCTAGGCACTTCTCTGTCGTGATGTAAGTTGTTTGCATAACATTCTCCTCCTTTTTGGCATGCAGGCTGCAGCCAGGCTGCTCCTTAGGGGTGAAACTTGCTTGAAAATGGAAAACACGGTCTATTATTTATGACTATTACAGCGGTGCCTTGTAGGCCTGCTGGATGCAGGGCTTCCTTCTGGAGGCACTGCACAGATACTGTAGCAGAAAGTCTTTGACCCAGAGGTTTTGTAGCTTGGATCCATGGGGCTGAGGAGGAGGTGGTGTGCATGAGCTGTGTGATGGATGCACTCCTGGCACTTCCACCAGCTGGGGGATGAGTGAGGTGAGCCTTCATGTATTTTTCAAGTCTCCTTCTTTACCAGACTTGTTCTCGATCAAATAATACTTAGTGACTTTAAAAAAAAGGGTTTTGAAGAAACGTGTTTTCTATTAACAGATTTTAAAATGTTTGTATGAAAACTTCATGTGGACTTTAATGTATTTGCTACAGAGTGAGTTTTCTAGTCAGTGAAAGGCTGGAAGGGGTCAACTAAAATGTGATGTCGTTCTGGCCGGCTTTGATTTATCTGCACAATGCAAACAGCAAGCTGGCCTGCTCTGCTCCTACAGCTGCATGTTGTTTGAGAGATTAATTGATCATTCCTGTTCTGAGTATGTTCTCTGAGCCTGGATAAATATAAATCTTCTACAGTGAATCATGTTGTCAGGTATTTAATGGGTTAAGCCTCTCTTGATTGTTTGCACTATCTTCTCATGAACTGTCACAGGGTTTTTTGGTGGTTTGTCTTTTAAAATTCATGTACATCCAAACCAAGATTTTGAATCTGTGCTTTGTGAGTCTTAATTATATTTTAATTCTCAAAGCCTAGTGACTGGAATATTTATGCAGAATTAAACTTTATTTTAGAACAACAGTACACTTTCACCTCAAATCTAACTTTCTGGTCTGCAAATGAAGGTTCAATGCCTGGTTCTGTTAAGTACCGTGGTATTTTCCCTGAGAGGTTTAGGGATTTGCTGCAGCTGGCTGATCTNTTTTTTTTTTTTTAATTTTAGGTACAGTTTAAAGCAGGGGTTTTTTTCCTCCAGAGTTTTGCGAAGGGTGACTTCAAGGGGAAAGCTGAGTTTTTAGAATACTGTGTTATTATTTTTCTTTGTTTCTTTTGTTTTCTTTGTTTTTATTCTTGTAATGTCAGGTTGTCTTGAATAGATTAGCTTTTTATCCTTTCTGATCTTGAAATCCTGTTAATTATTAGGAGAGACAGACTAAATGAGGATCGATTTAAGAAATAAAAGTAAGAATGCCAAGAAGATACTTAACTAAATGTAGAATACCCTCTTTCTACCTATCTGCCAAAGAGGCTCATTACAGTCGTTAAAATGACCATTGCACTGTCATCAGTGAATTTCTTGGGACAAATGGTTTTTCCTCCATTCCCAAGATAGCTGCTCAAAGATGCAAGTCTGCAGGGAAGTTGTTGTTTGCAGGAGATGGCTGGATAAAAAGCGTGTTCTAGATGTAAGGGCTTGAAAGTGGATTTTGACTTGCTGGAGAGAAATAGATATTAGAGCCGGTGACAGCAATCTGTATCAGGAAACTCAGAAAAAATAACAGCCTCTACTTACATTTTTAAAAATCCTATCTGTGTGAATCTTGAAAGGAGAAGAGCCTTGTGGTTAACAAGTACATCATTTATATCTGAGGAGGAGCACATGCACTGGTGCCCAAAGAGGTTCAGAGTACATGTGATCTCACAGAATAATGCCCGGTCTGAGAGAGCTGGGCCGGCCGCGCTTCCCGGGCAGCTGTGAGCCAGGGATGTGGGATCGGGGCTGGGGGGAAATCGGCACTTCACGTCTCAATCAGGGCTTTTCCCGTTGTAGCCTTGTAAGGGTGATGGCATGGTGGGGAAACAAGGGCTTCGTTCCCACTTCTGAGTTCTGTCGTGGTTTGGAAATGTAAACCTCTGCCAAGATAAAAGCTCGTTTGTTAGTTGGAGGACCCACGTGCTTCCTTGTGACACACATGTGCTGCTGTGCTGTGTCCTTGCTACGCCTCTTCCCTTTCCCTTTGCAGGGCTTTCTCAGGATTCTTGCCCAAGTTCTTTGCAATTTACATCTAAGGGCTTTCTTGTGTGTTTCTGAACCTTAAGTTTGGGGGTAACACCTCCAAACCTTTACTCCTGTTCATAGAGTGATGGTACCACTCTGCAACCTCTCTGATCTCATTGGTCCTGGCTGAGCTGATTACATTCAACAGGCCTCTACCAGAATGTTGTGTTCTCTTCAACTTCAAATGACTTAAAATTTATATTCACTCTGAAATCCATGTGTTAACTCTCTTAGCCTTTCTTCCTTACTGCTGTTCTCCATTGTTCGTTTTAAACTTAGCAGTTGTGCTCGTCTTGTGCCCTGCTATTGTCTTGTGTAGTAGAAAGTATTTGCAAAGTAAAGTTACAGTATTTGAAGGCAATGGTTAAAATAACCAGTAGGTAACTAGTCTCTTATCACTGAGAAGTATATTGGTTTTCCCATCTGTCTAGTTTGCTGCATGTTCAATCCCTGGCAAGGGGTTTTTTTCAGTAGAAGGAAAGCCCCATAGGTTTAGGGTTTTTGTAGATTTTTTTTTTTCAGTAGCAGTACTACTCTGTTCATTTTCTTGTTTTCAGTCATTTATTTTTAGAATTTAAAACATTGCTTAATATGACTTTCAAAAACCTGACTCCTAAACAAACTAGTGATCAAAACAATAAAGAATGCCATATGGCTCCTACCACTCTTGATGCTGTTGTATTTCTGAAGAGTATATTCTGTATTATTAATAACATTCAATGAAGCTCTTAGTGTGGGAAAGTATTTACTGAAATTATTATGAAATATACTTTTCATAGTGTTCTAACCCAGGATGTTTTAGTCAGAATAGCAGGAGTGGATCTTTTGGATTATGCAAATGCAATTGAGGCGATACAAATTATGGAGGGGGGCAGAATATGCAGCAACTGAAGTGTTTAAAGATTAACAAGTATTATAATTTGTTATGTACTCACTATTCATACAACATAGGAAGTTGAAATTCCACTTCAAGAGAAAAGGGAAACAAAATTAATACTAATTGCTCTAAAAGCCTTCATTATCATTTATATGAAACCAGATGGTTCAGAGCTCATATGTAGGAATAAGCTTGTTTAAATCAGGATGATTTCAAGCCGTACTTACAAAGAAGTTGTCCTAAAATACTCACATAGTTAAGATGTGAGTTCTATCTTGTTCTGTCTGCGGAACAGGAAATCTGTTCTTCAGAAGTAAATGCTGTAAAGCTCTGATGCAGCAAGCAAGCAAGTTGCTGTAAACAGATGAGCCTATACTGAAAGCTCAGTTACATCCCCTTGACATAAGTGGGGCCCTGCACAAGATCTGAAGTCTTTGTTGTCAAAGAAAGGGAAAGCATAAAGAAAATAAAAGCACAGATGATGACTGATCTAATTTACTCACTAGAAGGGCTTGTTTTATGGGTATAGAAATGAGCAAAAACCCCACAGTTTTTCCACCTGTGAGGTGGATGTGGCTGGCTGAACCAAAAATTGCAGGAGCTTACGAGACAGCTGCTGGGTTTTGGTTCATGTGGCTTTTGATGGTAACAGGTAAGAGCAAGAAAATGTGCTTTCACATTTGACTGCTCTAACAACTTAATTAGGACTGTCTAATCTTTTGACAGTTGAAATGCTTTTTTAAAAATTTAATTGGATTGTCTCTGAAGAAAACGGAGGAAAAAACTTAAGTCTCTGTGTACGTGCTGGCATGGTTTTCATTTACTTCTGACCTTGAATACATGAATATTTAAGGTTCCAAGATTTGTATGTAGCTTTTTCTCCCTAAGTGAAACTGGAGATCCTCATAGATAGTATCCCATAGAAATGACATTTAAAAGTGAAAAACATATACAAACTTTATGAGTATTTGGGAGTTTAATGGTGGCATTTTGAGACAGGTCTTTCACTGAAGGATGTAAGGTTGAGATTATTTTAGTGAACTGTTGTTTTTAGAAATATCCATAGCTTGTTGTCAGCTGTTACATATATGTTGAATCAATAGGGAACAATTAACGTACTAGTGAATGTTAGTCTATTTTCCCTTACTAGCCTTTGTCAGTATTAAATAATCAATTCCAAATCCACTGTCAGTATTAAATAATAATTAACTATAATTAATTAATTTAAAGCCACTGAATACACTGTTGCATGACAGATTTTAAGGGCATGATACTGTGCTTTCAGATGTGTAATGAAAGACTTACTTCATTGTCCTCTTCTACTTGGAATAAAGTGCAGACCTGCAAAAAATACTTATCATAGAAGGATATAATATCCTGAGTTGAAAGGAGCTCAGTAGGATCATCCTGTCCAACTTCAAATTCCTTGAGCAGGTCCAGATCATAAATTGAGTGCTCTTCAAGAAATTTCGGGTTCTTCTAGTTCTCATTTCAAATACTGGTCTTTGAAAAAGTTCCTCTCTGATAGTAATACTAACCCAAACAGCAAAGGATTACAAAACCAAAATATATTAAATGTTTAACTTTCTCACAGTGAACATAAGCTAATCTTACTAGGTTAAATTTAAAGGTACCAATAGAGCAATAATAGTTTTAAAATAATGATTTGGAGCTGATAGCCTGCTGACAGAGCTGTTTTTTATTCTTTGAAAAGGAAGCTTTTCTTAGCTAGGCTAGTCTGTTGGAATGGGTTGTTTTTAAATGTCAAAGCTGTTTGGTCACTCAAAGTCTAAGGAGAGTTTTATTTTTTAGTGTTGCTTATCAATTTTGCAGGCACTTCTGCAGAAGATAAGCACAGGCAGCTGCAGTGCTGTTACCTCCCTGTCCACATTTTTTTCAATATCAGAATTTGACTTGGAGATACCTTTATAGGGCCTGTCTGTTTCTTTGCTCTCAGGTCTTTGATGTCATTGAGATTGTTATTCCAATTTTGATCTTAAAGCCCCATCCTAATTCCCACCTCTCTTCCCATTCATCCTGGAAGCTCAAGCCTCCCATCAATTTCTGCTGTAGTTGAGGAGTGCTTAGGAAGGTGTGTTTCAGGAAGAGACTGATGAGCCTTTTGAAGGCCATCTTCAGGCTTTGGATAATAATTTGTTTTGATGATCAAAATAACCCGGATGTATGTGGCTGCATTGCTAATTACAAAATCATGATTATTCTTTGGCATAGGAGGGAATACTGGAAATAAAGCAGTTAGCCTTGGGGGAGAAAAGCCAACTTGAAAGAAGAGACTTGCAAATGCTAGCACTTAATTGCCACAGTAACTCTGAATATATAAGTTATTCTCTCTCCTAAACACGAAAGATGTTTTATTGCACATTAGAAAAGCTGCTGTTGGCAGAACTTCACAGAATTGGTCATAAACCACATTTTTATTGATGCTACCATGTACCACTAGTCTAGACAAATGGTCTTCCCCACCCTGAATACTGCACTTACTGCTCAGGAATGTTACTTATAAGAAAGAAGCTGTGTTTGTCCTTGATGGCTGGCATTGCAGGTCTACTCCCCTGTGGTACCTTAACCACATTATGTTTCATTTGTTCACAGGGTAGCCCGAGTTTCTTGAGAGTCCACCAGATATTGGATGCTTGTGGTAAACCATGGCAGCTGATGATAAGGTGGCCATTCTAACCGACGACGAAGAAGAACAGAAGAGAAAGTATGTGCTTGCTGATCCGTTCAATGGCATTTCCAAGGATCAAGACTTGCCACCCAATAATGAATCCCCTTCGACAGAGACAACCACTGCCCCAGATGAAGAGCTGGATTGGTTAGAAAAGCACTGTGTCAAAATAAACAACGATCTTCTGATCTCAAAGGTCTTTTATTTTTTCTTCTATTCTGCATATGGCTCTCTCTACCCCTTGCTGCCTGTGTACTACAAGCAGCTGGGTATGACACCCAGCCAGAGCGGACTTCTGGTGGGCATCAGGTACTTCATTGAGTTTTGCAGTGCTCCCTTCTGGGGAGTGGTGGCAGATCGCTTCAAGAAAGGCAAGATTGTCCTCCTGTTTTCACTTTTATGCTGGGTTTTGTTTAACCTGGGCATTGGGTTTGTGAGACCAGCCACCTTAAGATGTGTACCAAAGGGCCTTCCCCCTGCACATCCCACCAACGCAAGCAGCCTTTTAACAACAATTCTGCAGAACGCCTCGATGTCTTCTCCGCTAACCACAGCGAGTGCTGCATCCCCAAAAGTTCGTGGGAGGAGAGACCTGGCCACTTCCAGTCCAGTCACTTTGGAAACAACAGGGACACCTAATCCTGATGTAACAGTCCTGGTACCTACACAGAGCAACGATGAGGATTTTACCTTGGAAAACAGTACCCATTTGATTTTGCAAAGCATCACCACTAGCCCAGGGAACACAACTCTGAGCACCACCCCAGCTTCCATCAGCACAAAGCCAATGCCTGCTGACCAAGCTGTGCTCGTTTATGATCAACAAGAAGTAGAGGCCATCTTTCTACTCATTCTGCTGGTTGTCATCATAGGAGAATTTTTCAGTGCTTCCTCTGTTACCATTGTGGACACCATAACTCTGCAGTACCTCGGCAAACACAGGGACCGGTATGGATTGCAGCGTATGTGGGGGTCTCTGGGCTGGGGGCTGGCCATGCTCTCCGTGGGAATTGGCATTGACTATACTCACACAGAAGTTGCCATTGAAGGTCAAGGATGTAAAGCTCCAGAGTACAAGAACTACAGGATCGTTTTCATTGTTTTTGGTGTCCTCATGACAATGGCGTTAATTGTGGCCACCCAGTTCCGATTTCATTACGCGCACTTCAAGCAAGATGAAAATAAGAGAAAAGAGGCAGAGATCTCACAGGTGGACAGAAATGCCTCCAATGAATCTTCAGATAACACTCCTACCAGTATGAGCCAGTCGCAGTCTTTCAGTTTTTGGGACCTAATTAAACTGCTATGCAGTATCCAGTATGGCTCCGTGCTCTTCGTGGCCTGGTTCATGGGGTTTGGATATGGCTTTGTGTTCACCTTTCTGTACTGGCACTTGGAAGACCTGAATGGCACCACCACTCTCTTTGGAGTTTGTTCTGTGCTCAGTCATGTGTCTGAGCTGACTGCCTACTTCTTCAGCCACAAACTCATTGAATTGGTTGGTCACATCAGGTAAGATGGCAGCAATCATTAAAGAGCTATACAAAAAATGGTGGCTCTCAGGCTCAGCCCTTGTGCTTTTACAAAGTGAAACTCAAGCTCGTTTGTTTTTTTTTTAATTCCAAGTTCTGCTCTGTTATGTGGGTCACATGATGGATTTTTTGTTATTTTAAGAGTTGAAAGTTCTTTGAAATGCTTGCTTTGCATTTGAGTTGCATGTTAGTATGTGCTTTATGCCTGGCACCATAACCTTTTGCAGATGGTTCCAGAAAATATCCTTGTTCCCTGATGCATCACTCTGTTAGAGATCTTTACAAATTGCCACCCACTCAAGGGTTGTCTGTTTTGACATACAAATACCATTAGTTTTTCAGTTTTTTTTCCTGTGAGTAGCAGCATTCTGCAAACCTCCTGCTCTAGCCTTGTTCCTCTTGCAGGGCAGTTCATTGCCCCCACAGTAGCCTGGAAAGGTGTCAGCTGCAGGCTGAGAGGGGAGAAGCTGAGCTGAGGAAATGAGGTGAGCACCTCCTGTGTACATGGCCTCGTAATCAGACTCTGGGTGTTGGCAGAATGAGGTTGCAGCCTGGCAGTGTCACTTACCAGTTCAAGGTTTGCTCTCCTCCTTTAGTTGCAGCAGTGTGTCAGCTCTGAAGTGAGATGGCTGCAGGGCTTGTCCTGTTGTTTTTGCCTTGTGTAAGTGAAACCGACTGCTTCCAGCATATTAGTCAAATTGGCTTCCAGTAAATTCACTAAATTGACTTAATATTCAACATACTCTAAATCCCTCTACTCCTCTTTAAAAAAAGCACAGAGGAGGAAAGATGGGGAAAACCTGAGTTAATGAAGCTGCAAAGGTGTTTTTTTTTATATTCACTCAGGTATTCTGTGTATTTAAATACAGAGCTGTGTTGTTAACATGAAATCCTTCTCAAATGCCCAGTTTATAATAATACAGTCATTTAGATGTAATATTTTTAAGCTGTTTGCACTGTTCTTTTTGTGTATTCTGTTCTAAGGTTTTGGTCTTGGTTTTGCTTTTATTGGGATGAATATTTTGATTCATTTGACCTCTACTAAAAATGTTTGAGGTGTTTAGCACAATAATTCGAGAGATTAATTAAAAGATGGAGTTCTTTTTTACTTAAAACTGAGGAGGATCTCTTTAGAGTCAGTCTTAATCTCTGAATTTGACAATAATTAGTAAGAGAAAATGACACCTTGCATGCAAAGCCTGGAGGAAGGATATGATGATGGAGGAGTGGTGAGAACAGATCACAGTCTTGATAGCTAAAGATAGCTTGGGTATGCTTTTTCAGTGTATATTATAGTACAAAATTCAGGCTTAGACTTCAACTAAAGGAAGAATGAAAACCAAAAGCGTGGTAGAATTGTGAATAAGATGAAATAGAAGGGATGGGAGCATTGGCCAGTGAAAAGAAAGATGATATATGGGATTAGCTCCCCTTTTTTTTTTTTTTGGCTCTGCTAAACCTATGAAGCCAAGATTAGATCAAGGTTAAATTGTATAAACAGTAGTCCCTATTTGCTATGAAACAGCATTCTACATATCTACACCTGGGAAATGCACATTAGTCATATTTTAGTGTTATCTAATGCTTACTTGTGTTTAGTCATCACAGTTTGAGATGACTCCTCCTGGTTGCCTGCTGCTTTGTACTTTCTGAACTTTGTGTGTTTGAGAGGAGGCAAGCTTTTGTTTTTTCTTCCCAAAGAAATATGGATAGGAGTTCACAGCTCATCTTCTTTGACAGTTCTGTATATGTGTTGTCTGCTGCCTTCTAGTGCAGATAATAGTTTTCCTATTAGGAATAAAATTCCAGTAGTCTCCAACTCCATATCCTTATCCAGAAGCATTTGGTGTTGATATTTTATCTATTTTTTAATAGCTCAAAATTCCTTTCTTCTGGGTTGTTGGACTTCTAGATGTAGACATTCTATCTGCAGTATTTGAATATTTATCATTCAGTTTTTCTTTCTGTGCTGAGTGTTTGAAGACAGGCATGAGTACCAGAATTGGATGCATTGTCACAATAGCAGGAAAAAATGCTATTGAACATCCTTTGTAGAATTGCAAGAAAACAGGCTTTACACTTTATCAGACAGAAGCTCAGCTTCTCTTTTCAAGCCTTCTAAATCTTTCTGTTTCTACCATTGTATGGAGTGGCATGTGAAACCCTCACAACAGTTTGAAACCTCTTATGTTTTCACAGTTTTTTAAAACTAATGCTCAAATTATTGTCCAAGCGTTTTATGCATGACTACATTAAATATGTGCTGATTAAAATGCCCAATTTCTGACTTCTTTTGCTCTACTATTTGTACACTCATGCAGTGCATGTGTGCTTCTAGTGTTTCTTTGAGATGATATTGGGAAGAAATTCTTCCCTGTGAGGGTGGTGAGGCCCTGGCACAGGTTGCCCAGAGAAGCTGTGGATGCCCCATCCCTGAATGTGTTCAAGACCATGCTGGAGGGGGCTTTGAACAACCTGGCCTAATGAAAAGTGTCCCTGCCTGTGGCAGAGGGGTTGGAACTAGATGATCTTTAAGGTCCCTTCCAACCCAAACCATTCTGTGATACTGTGTCAAAAAAGTGTACAAAAGTGGTTATGAAATACTTAGACCCCACCTGGTGTAGAAGCACTCAAAACTGCCAGTGACTTACGAAGATGATGTCAAGCTCTGAAAATAACTTCCTACTTGAGGTTAAGCTTGAATGTGTTTGTCTCACCATAGTTCCAGCATGTGAGTTTTTATAGGAAGCAGAGACTGGTAGTCATGGCTGTAAACAGCGTGGACTCCTTGACACAAATATAGATTGAGTGCTTTAAATGTTTAACCTGTGAATTGAGATGGTGTCTCTGTGGGTACTGCATATAGAGTTCATAAGGAACATCTGTTTACATTTTCCATTTAGGTCTGAAGGAGCCTACGTGATTATTATAAATGCATTTTTGAAAAGAGTCTGTAAATACACAAAAGTTTTGTGTGACATGCCCATTCAAAACCATATTTATAGACATCTTTATAAACTGTAATTTGCCTAAAATTCTGTACATATATTCTAACAAATGAAGAGGTAGAACCTGACTAAATTGCTGCTCTTCAACTCTGAATCCAAATCTTTCTGCAAATGTAACATGTTGGAAAACCACAGGTAGGTGAGTGGTTAGTGATGATGGAAAAGCTCTGAAGCAGGAGGAGGTCACATTTCTGGTCTGGCTGTGCTAGGGAACAGCTGAGATAGGAAGACAGTTCTTGGTGAATAGAGAAAGTTTTCGCTAGACAAAAGTGAAATTAAGGTGTCTGGAACTCATCCTAAACAGAGGTGCATGTGTACTGCTGCTGAGGAAAAACAAATGTACATGGTGAGGCCATTCCTTTGTATTCCTGTGAGTATGCATCACCCTGGGCCTTTCTATAGGGGAATGAAGACAGGAGCCTGCAGACCTTATGAGTTTGGTTACCTTTTGAGGCTTATGTGTCCTAATACATTTCAGAAATGTGGTTGTACATAAGAACTACATTAAGTTGTAGCTATGAAAGGAACAAAGTTATTTGTTTGGAACAGAAGGCATTAATTAAAGGATGAGATGAAATTTATGATTCACTGCACAAAGAACAAGTTTGTTCTCATTACTGTAAAACAGTGAAGTTTTTTCATGGCTTCCCATGTTTTCTTCCTTGAATGCTTGGGCTTGTGTTGCCTAAAGGCAGCTTAAACCAGCTATTCATGGACCTCACATGTGTCTGGAAGCAACACAGATTGGTTTGATGTATGACTGGGGGGAGACAACTTCCTGCCAGCTTGCCCTACTTGTTGAAAGTAAATCCATGTTGTTGTGTAATGCACAGGCCTTTTTTGATGTCACTGACATGATAAAAACTATGGTACTGGATTTTCCACTGTCAGCATGTGTATTTGGCAACGTTAAATGTTGACAAGATGCTGTGTTTTTGTGATGGCGTCTCACTCTAGATTTTCCAGTGGCTCTGTACTGTTCAATTAATTCTTGGTGTGCATTTGTAGAAAAACTAACTGAAAAAGCACAAAGAATAACGGGCCCTTTCACAAGGTCAGTGCTTCACCTTAATTATCAATTGCATTTATTTCCCTTATGTCAAACCAGGGTTCAAACAACAAGCCCTATTTGGACAATAAATTATCCTTGTCCCTGAAAGAAATCTTTAAAGGTTGCAATAGGGCCCTTTCTCAAGCTGTAAACATGTTTTCAATTAAGTCTTTGTTTCCCAAGATCCATCTAAAAATAAGAGGAAGATAGCTGGATGAATGAGTACCCCAGAGGGAAGCTATGCTAAATCTAAAATCTGGAAGGGAAGAGTCATCAGGTTAAATGTGCAATGGGAAATGCACTTCACAAATAGCCTTTGTATTTCATTGTTTAAAAGCTGTTGTAAGAGCTTTTTTTTTTCCTCTAAATTCTGAGATGCAGCATCTGCTGCTTTTCAACAGGATGGCTAAGTTTTATCCTGAGGCATGTTGTTACAAAGCATATTGCTTCTGTGGGATGTGTTTTAGAGTAGTTCTAAGCAGTTTGCAGATACTGGGACTATAAATTTATATTAATTGGGTTAAAATTAATTCCTTTAATACCAGCCTGCTCCAGGCTTTCATTGAAATGGCAGAATGAATCTCTGGATGATTAGAAGAGCAGGTTGTTTGGGAAGGATGTTGAATGCACTCAGAAATTATCTCTCTGAAACACAATCCCGTTTAGAGTGTGGCATAGAACTACAGAGCTCAATTAAAAGCTCAGTGGGTTTGCTGTCTCTTTGATTTATTTTTTTCCTCTTAGGATTTTCAATGTGTTGAATGGGCAAGAGGAGAGTTTGAGTGTAGGACTTAAAGGATGTGTTTTGTGTTGAGCAAATGCTTTAGACTGGTAAACCGTATGCAATCAAATAACTTATAAATCAGTAAGCTGTATTATAACATACCAGAAAGGGAAAGTGCAGACTCTCTTGACTTCTCCTTTATTTATTTCCTTTAGAGTGCTTTATATTGGCCTTGCCTGTAATACAGCACGATACATCTACATATCATATCTGGAAAATGCATGGACTGTTCTTCCGATGGAAGTGCTTCAAGGTAAGACCTTCCAGCACAAGATCAGGTGCTTCTATTTATCTTGTTTTCAAGTGAGCTATGCTTAAGAAAAAAAATCTGGTATTTCTCTATTTTTTTGACCACAAATACCCCAGAAGATGCAGTTCATAAAACACATAAACCATTACTGTTTATCCTGGGAAATATTTGACGTAAAAAGGGTGGGTGTGCATTTGATTGTGCACAGTTCTGTTTGTTCAAACAGAGCTGTGTGAGACCAACACACCCTTTAAATAAACAGAGGCAGAAGCATGAGCTGGGTACACACCTACTGCAAATCCTGTTTGGTGATAAATGTGAACTTCATTAAATGCCAGAGGTTGCAGTCCTTGAAAGGATGCCGCAAAAAACCTCCAAACATAGTCTGGGTCATTTTGTCTCTCTTAAAATATTTCAGTTTCGTCAGTACTTTTAGGTTATAGAATTTTTGTTTTAATAGCTAGAGCAGAAGTTCTCTCAATAGCTTTCTCAATGCTAAGAGAACTTCTTTAAGAGACATGCCCTTTCACAAACTTTGAGTCCTGTTTTCAAATCCTATTGCAGAAGTCTGTAAGAACTTCATTGCAATGTTAAAGACTACATTGTTCTAGCTTAGTTTTTATGACCTTTTTTGTCTCTTTGTGGTGGGTACCACTTCTCAAAACCATGGAAAAGTGGAACTGCTTTACTTTCTATTTCTTCAATCTTTGAAGAATACAATTTTTTACTCTCTTTTTAAAGGCAGTATTTTGGTTTTATACAATAATATTTAGAATTTTTCCACAGATTATACTTTGAAGTTTTATTCTTCAATGTGCAGCATAACTTGAATTTAAAAGAACTTTTTTTACTATACTTACAGAAGTCTCTGCAAGCTAGACTTGGAGTTACAAAAAGATCTTAGAAAGCACTGTGTAGATCTCTACACACAGAGAGATCCATTTGTGTCCTGGCTCCTTAACCTTCCAAGCCAACAAAACCAGTTTATCATATAATAATTGCCACAACAGCAAGCTTCTGCATTTTGTTACTAAAAAAGCCCCGAAACCACAACTATTGAATTCATGCTTCATTGTTCATACCAAGTGTTTAGATAGGAACATGTTAGAAAGAACCTGAAGAATGAGTATGTGTTATACTCTCACCTGCTCAAACATCTAGGCAAAACAAATGATGATTACAAAGCTTTGGATGTTGCCTTTTAGGTAATCCTGTTTTAAAGATATCCCATGTCAAAATACAGGAAAAAATCCTTGTGGTTTCACCAGTAGAGCCATAAGTTTGTGCCTGGAAGCATCCTATTAGTCACGGCTGAAAAAGAAGTTTCTTGTACTTTGAATGTGGTTTTTATTCTGCTGAAATTTCAGTATGAATTGCACAATACATAGGTTTGCCTTTACATACAGCAAGGCTGTGAGGGAGTGGTTTTGGTGGGGGTTTTGTGTGGCACAATCCTGAGTAATTGAGGTTTGAAGAAAAATTAAGGACCTTCAGAATAATACTTTGTCATAAATGTATCTGCCAGATGTTACCATATTTAGCCACTGCTGAATCATGGGCTCCTTGGTTAATCAGGCTGTTTGCAGTTATTTATAGTCAGCAAATGAGAGAGCTAAACCCAAACCAAACCCACACACAGCTCCCCCCACCCAGCCCCCAGGTCTGTGTGTTGTGTGCTCTTTTCAGCCTGCATCAGACGTCATTTGTTAGTCCCTGATGTCCGTGGGTGCCCCGTGTGTGTCTTACCACTGCCACTGCATTTGTAGGATTCCAGTCATCTCATTCAGTGTTGCCAAATGGGGGATCAGGGTTATCTTTTTAGAAGTCCTGTTGACTTTGCCCCCTCCGTTATTCATTCCTTTCCTGCTCTTAGCAGTTTTCATCTTTTCCAGAGTTGGGTGTTTTTTTTTTTTCTGCAGCAAGTTCCAAGTCCTGTTCCTTTGGGCTCTGCTTTCTCTCCTACATAACCACTGTATTGTCAGTGGCAGTAAGAAGTCACACCTTAATGAAAATTGGTGAGGTGGAAAAGGGAGCTTGTTGACAGAGGGAAGCAAGATTTGTAGCTGTTTTCTTTATGTAAGGATTAGAAGTATTGAAAACAAAAAAAAAGAGTAGGTTGTATACAACATGTGGGCACCATGTGGGCCATCAAGTTGACGGGTCTTTGAAACCCCTTGGTGAAGTCCTTGTTCTAATTGTGCAGAACATTTTTCCAGGAAGCTGTCAAATTCTATATAAACTCCAGCTCCATCAGCTCAAGGGCTTTTAAGGCTAACAAAAGTTTTAGTTGACTTATGTAAAAAATTTATTTTTCTGTTTAATATGTCTCTGCAATACAAGCAGGATTATCCCCATGTGCTGTTGCTGAAGGGCATGGAGATCTTTCTGGAAGGTGACTCTGCAGACTGCATCTATTGATTGTAATTGTAATAAGAACCATGCTGTGTTCCAGCTGCTGTTTGTAGATGGCATGAGGACAGCTCTCATTGCATTCCACTCTCACAGTAGTAAATGAGGAGATTTAAACTCAATTCTCAATTCAAAATTTCCAACCACTATGCTGTGTTGACTTGCACAGGCAGTGTATGAAAATAAGAGCTAAGGCTGAGTCTGTAATAACTGAAGATTTCAAGACATCCTTGTAAAGCATAAATATCTATATATTTGGCACTTAGCAGATAAAGTTTTGCTATGCTAGTTAGCTGCAATTTATTGTTCCAGGGCAGTGGTCCAGGTTCTCTGATAACAGCTATGCTAGCTCACCAATTTGCATGACAGGAATTTTTTCTGAGTTACAAAACTATCTTGTTAACCTGGAAATGAGCTGTTTTCACTTGGCAGTTACTCAGCAAACTCCAAAACAAGTACTATTCTAAGAGGTGACTCCTACTGATGTTCCAGCAGCATAGTTATGTCTAGAGAGTACAGAGTTTGGCCTTTGGCTGACAACAATTATGATTCATATTTCTCTTGAAATAAATTTGGATCCCCAGATCTTCAGCTCATGGTTTACATATAAATTATCCTAAATTCACTAAAATACAAGCATCACTCTAGAGTTGCTGCTGTTGTTGGAACTGTTGTGCAGATGATGAAATGGTGGTAAGTGGTTTTAGCAAATAATGTCACAATATATATAGTGAGCAACTTCTTTTAAAAAGAATTGTGGTTAGCAGTAACAGTAATCCAGACCACACTGCTTATGTAAGTTGTGGTAAAAACTGTTTCAAATAGTTACTGTTGTATAAATAATTATAATAAAATCACATTAATAATGTACACATACTAAAATAAAAAGGCTGTGCCTTTAAAGGCAAATGCAGTGAGCTGATTTAAAGGTATGGATTTATTTTCAGAGAAATTGAGAACACTGTGTTCTAGTGGGGCTTTCACTGCTAAAGATGAAAACATCCAAGAACCTGTTGGTTGTTATGGCCTCTTGTGTTCAAACAAACTCAGTTCAAATAATTTCTGATGCGTTTTTTATTTGCCTGGCTTTAAGAATTGACTTGTTCCTAATAGCCAATAAAACTGCATGTTTTATGTTTATTAAAGTACTTTCTAAACCAAAACCACTTTACCTATTTTAAATTAGCTCTGCTTTGTTATTGGGTCAGCTCTTGGTTGCTATTTGCAATGCAGCCATGGATCTGCATTAAAGAAAGTAGAGACTCAGTGAGTTCTAAAACTCTTAAGCTTCTTGCATAGAAAATCTGTGAGTTTTAAAGCCTTAAACTATAATGGTAAGGTAATACAGACTCATTTTAATGCAAGCTTTTAGTTTTGCAACACAATGATGTACAAATACCAAAACCTTGAGAGAGAAATATATACACATATATATGTGTAATACCCAAAGCTTGAGGAATTCTAGGTTTGATTTTGAGTGAATTTCACCTGTAGAGCTGTGGACAGTTAACATGTGTATACCTGCACTATATCAGTTTCATATAGTGCTGTTTCTCATTTTACCTAAGCAAAATCCACATTATTCCATACATTATGAAAATGTTTTCTTGCTCTTAGGAGTCTTCAGCCTAAATGCCTAAGTAATTATTGATTGTCCAATTGTTCATTACTAAGTCAAGTGTAGAGGACAGGAACATGTTGACTGAATCATCAGTTGTGCCAATATTTGTTTCAAACAGAGGCAGTAGAGCTTAGGCATTGGTAAACTGTGATGACTATTTTTAATACTTCTGAAATAAGGAAAAACAATTCCCACTCAATCCGAGGGTGGCAAAATAGTTCAGGCTTATTTAACGTGTGATGAACTACAAAACTGTTTTGTTTTTCTAACTTCACCACAACCCTGCATTTTCCTGTCCTGTTCTTCCCCACTCCACACAGGCCCCCAGGCAGGTGCTCCAAGGTGAAGGCTCCACCTGCAGCCAGTCTCCCACGCTGAGGGTGGGATGTGCTGGCCTTCCCTTAGCAGGAAGGAAAAAGTGTGCCAGATGGACACTTGCACAGTCTCTGCTGGGGGTTGGGGTTGTCATGGGGCCGTGGTTGATGGCACTGAGCACTGGGGCTGCCATGGGGCTGTGGTTGATGGCACTGAGGACTGGGCTGCTGCAGGAGTGGGTGAAGCAGCGGCAGCGCCCACGCAGGATGCAGGCACAGGGCAGGATGCAGGCACAGCAGGAGGGAGGCACACTGACTGCCTCTCAACAGCAGCCATGGAAAGTGACATCTTTGGCCTACCCTGAGGAGCATGTGTGATGTTCTCATCTGGACCATTCCATGCTAAAGGCAGAGTGTGTTAGTGTTGAGTTCAGAAAGAGTTTGCTGGGAGGCACTGGGTTTTTGCAGGGAGTGAGAAGGGCAGGAGGGGATTAATTGTTGCCTCTGAAATGGCATGGATATCTCTACTGTTTGGATTTTATGACCTTTGTGCTGCCTTAACTGTGGTGGTAAGGAGACTGATGAGAGGCATCAATGCCTTAATTGCCTGCAGCTTGTGAAATTGGGACTGTATTCCAAAGGCCCTGGGTCACTATGAAGGCACAGGGAATCTGGCAGAGAGACTTGTCTCCCTAGGGACCAGAAGTGAGGTCATCTGAGAGGGAGAAAGAGCTTTTGACAGGCTCTGCAGAAGGAATTGTCTGTCTCTCTGTGGCTTGGTTCCCAGTACCACATTACCAAAGGCTGATTTGTACTTCCAGACATTTGTCACTGGAGGGTTTTTGTTGTTTTTTCTCCATGTGCTCTGGCTGGTGAGTGCAGTCACTCAGATGCTGTGTTGGCACCTGTGGCCCTGGTGCTCCTGCCGATATCTCTTTTCTCCAGGTGTCACACACGCAGCTATCTGGGCCGCCTGCATCTCGTACCTGAGCGCGGCAGTGCCTCCGGAGCTGAGAACGTCGGCACAGGGAATACTGCAAGGGCTCCACTTGGGGCTGGGCAGAGGATGTGGAGCCATGGTTGGAGGGGTTTTGGTCAATTACTTTGGTAAGGAAAAGTCATACTGAAAATTTAAATTTTATTTATTCTGGTTTTACCAAACTGTCAGCTTTAAACTTATTTATACTGTAGGTATTGTTAATGTTAAAGAGTTATACACTTCGTAGGGATCATAGGATCTCATAGAACTTCTCAGGCTGGGGAGGGACCCTGAGATCTCCAGGCCAGGCCCCTGATCAAAGCAAGGTCAGCACTGCATTCAGACCAAATTGCTCATGGCTTTGTTCTGTCAGTGTTCCAGATTGATTCAATATGTTACGCCTAGATATTTCATTATTGTGTCGAATACCCAACCTGATCTGTAAGTAAGATTAATTAATCCTTTGTAGGAGAATAGGTTGATACTATAAAGCCTCTCAATGAACAAATGAGAATCTAATTACTTGTTTAAAAATCCTTTGCAAAGCCTATTGAAGAAGTGATGGGGGAGGAAAATGTAATGAAACAAGCTAATAAGAGTCTACATGGGCAATATATAGCCAAGAAGAACATAATGCTGACTCATTTTA
Organism: Dicaeum eximium; assembly: GCA_013396995.1. Classification (NCBI taxonomy): domain Eukaryota; kingdom Metazoa; phylum Chordata; class Aves; order Passeriformes; family Dicaeidae; genus Dicaeum; species Dicaeum eximium. The sequence continues at coordinate 509,028 of VWZP01001408.1, read as the reverse complement.
TTAAGTAAATAGGTTCTCAATTTAGGAAAAAAAAATTTCATTACAGGTCCTGCTGCCACATTCAGAGGAATAGGGATGGCTTGTTTAGTGATTCTGCTTCTGTTTGCACTGATCCAGTGGATGTTGGTTCCTGATGAAGAAGAAGGTAAATATTCATGTCACAGAGACACTACAGAATTAGAAGTAGTGAAAAAAAGATCTCTTTGTAGCTGCTCCTGCAGCTTTACTTTTGTATGTTTGGTGTCTTAACTTGGATTTTGACCAAAGAGTTCATTTTCAAGTGGGAAGCTTTTGTCCTGAGCAATGAAGAAATTGAAGTGGTATGCTGCTGCTGCAGGAAGGGCAGCATTGAGTTCTTGAATGTCCATAGAAGGAAAGCATGATATATTTTGCTGCTTGTATGTCCTCTCAGTTCTGAGAATCCCTTAGGTTAGTCTCCAGAGCTGTAGTGAGTCATTTCAGTTGCATCAATTCTTTAAGGTCACCTCGATCCCACTTTGTGCTCTCATATTCTGCCAGTCGAAGCCACCTGCTAGAAATTGTAGAGGTGGCTTCAGAGGACACAAAATTTTTATAGATTTTACTTTTTTAAACCTGAGATATCTCCCCTCTGGTGGAAGTTGAACTTTTTAATCTCTATCAATATAAATCTAACCAGAAACTAAATAACTTGGAGCAAAGTTAGGGGTTTACCATAAATATAATTCTTACAAAGACAATAAAACTCTGGCTAATGGTGAAAAGTCATGAATTTTTGACTTGCTTTTTACCCAAATACTTTCCAGTATGAGCTTTGAGTATGAAATAAAAGTTAGTTTTCTTTAGCTGGAATTTTAAATTAACTAGTTATTGAGCTGCCTGTGCTGAAGTGTTCAAGTATGTATTTTGCTAGTATTTTCTTCACCTGTGTTCCAATGATAATGGCAAAAAATGGAAAAGTAAAAAGGCTATTTGCTGCTCCAGTTTCTCATCAGTATTCAGTTAATTACATAAGAATCTACAAAAAAGTTTGTTCATAGTGGCCTTATTCTCTTTTTTTCTGTCTTTGGTTTTCATTTAATACACGCTACCCATTTTAACAGGGTGTATGTTAATTTAAAGCATGACAGTAATTAGGCTGCTTTCAAGCAGACCAGTTGGATGAGTAAAATGAAGCATGTGGTCAAGTGTGTGCAGGATTAGTTTCTTCATTTCTTCACTCCTTGAGAACATCCAGCCCTTGCTTAAAATATCCAATACTATCTAGTAGTTTGTAAACCAAATGTAATTTTATAATTTTGGAAAAAAAAGATCTTTTTAATCTGTAAAATATTTTCTTTGGAAAAAATTTTTTTTTCAAAGTTTACAGAATGTGTTTTTTACAGAGAGCTATTACTGAAAATATCCCCCAGTTATTAAAAATCTATTTAATTATTTTTTGTACGAATACTCTGGCTCTTCAAGATTGTAAGGCATATTGTGTTGGGTCATGGCAGTCATGTTATGGATGACATTTCAAGATAATTATGAAAGCTATTACAGTTTATTGGAAGACCTGAGATGTAAAGGTCTCTTGGGAGGATTTCTTCCTTTACCTGAAATTGTTTGACAGATACTTTGTGTCTTCCAGTGTGTCACTATCCTTAATTCTTGTCTCACTAACTGCCTAACTCCATAGGATCTATTTGCTGTGAACAACTGGAGTTTTTCATACTCCTGAGCCCCCTGCAGTGGCACAGCAGCCGTGCTCCTCAGGCACCAGCCACATTTCCCTAACCAGACTGTGCTGTGCCAGGCTCCTGGTGGCTCGTGCCAGTGCTCTGCCTTCAGGGCAGTGATAACCACAGTGTGAAAGCAAGAAACACTTCATGCTCCTTGTCTGCTTCTGGGTTGTTCTTTTTTAAGCTTGTTGGCTTTGCCAGTGATGATTTCGTTTTAAACTTCAGAAAAGACAATGCTGGCGGAAAGGATCCCAGTGCCTTCCAGTCCTGTTCCCATAGCAACCATTGACCTTGTACAGCAGCAGTCAGAAGATATCATGCCTCGGACTGAGCCCAGACTCCCTCCAAAGAAAACTAAACACCAAGAAGAGCAAGAGGATGTGAACAAACCTGCCTGGGGCATCAGTTCTTCTCCATGGGTCACCTTAGCTTATGCTGTCTACCAGATAAAAGAGATGGTTAAACTATCCAAAACCAATCCAGCTCCTGAGAATCAGCCTTTACAGGTAACCTTCTAATGTTCAGGAAGTTCTTATGTGATTTTAGCTGCTTTAAAACCTTGATAGCTCTGTAAATCTGTTAGTACCTGGTAGGTATTTTCTGACAGCTTGTAGTAAAGCTGGACTTGTGACACATCAGTTGAAATACTGCATGAAATAGAGTTGTTTTCTCTGTATAATGTAGCAGGAATAACTTTGCAAGTAGTATCTTCCTGAAGATGGTAGGAGAAGGAGGGACATAGGAAGGGACTCTGTTTTACAGACTTGGATATATTTGGATTCCCTTTAAGTTTACATTTCTTTTCATATTCGTTGGAGTGTGCAGGTTGTGGATTTTGCAAAATTTACAAGGTGATAATTGAACATTAAGATGCACAGCTGTTTAACAGACTGTAAAATTATTTATATTTAGTTTTGCTTCCCTAGATGATGATGTTAGACATGTACATGTCTGCTGTGTGCCAGACAGCTACTGATTGGATACAGAACCTTCTTTTCAAATGAAGTTACTCTCTTTTTTACCTAGAGTTACACCAGATAAGAGCTGTCCTGGGACATAAAATATCTGGTGGCTGGTGCATACTGTGCACCACTACCCTTTTGTTCAGTCTCCCCACAGAACAGCTTGTAGTAGCTGCCTAAGTGGTTGGATGGGCTTGGATTTTGAACTTGGTATGCCCTGGCCATGCCTTTCTCACTGGAGCTGGAGCACACTGCTAAGCCAAGTGGGGAGGTGCTGTCAGTCAGAGTTCAGAACAGCATGGTCAGTCTCAGCTGCTGTGTTTACCTGTCTGAGGGACTGGGTGAGGTTCCTGCTTGCACCCAGTAGGCGTAAACACAGAAGTGCTTTTTCCACAAGTGCTGTCTTTAGAAATAGGTAATTTGAGGTGTGAGTGTGAATCAGCAGAGCTGTGTGTAGGAATTTCACCTGGTCAATGACCTCCTGTCTTTCTTACTTGACTTTATTCTTGGAAATGTCTCACAGTCGTGCTTTAGGTTGGCTGGGGTTTTTGTTTGGTTTTGACCTTTCCAGAGTCAAAGAATGTGAGCTGAAGATATCAAGGTCTCTGACATCAAAGTAATGTGTCCAAACTGCTCAGTTTCCCATTGCACATGTCTTCAGGGTCTTGGTTAGTGTAAGCTGCCCTCTGTTAAATCAGAGCAAAGAAGTTACACAGAACTCAGGTGATGAACGTGGCAAAAAAATAATGTTTTGCAGGTGTGTGGTGTCTGAGAGTGACTTGTCCAGCACTGCCAGACACAAACCCAGCTGCTTCCCTGAGCACTGTGAAGTGCCAGAAGGGCTTTTGTGCCTATTCTCTATGGCACATGGTCTCTTCACTATGCTTTTATTCCTGTAAAAGTACAGTGCTGATACAAAAGTACTTCTTGTTAATGTGCCAAAATTCAGTGCACCAAGAAAATAGTATAATTTTCTTCATCATGTATATTCTCCAAAATTTCTCATCCCTGTTTCAGTGCTCCAAGAGGACAAACCTGCTTCAAAATTTTTCAGATTTTGTGCTCAGTCATTTATTTTAGGCTGATGATATTAAAATACTGAAACTATGAAAAGGCTGCCCAGCTCTCTTATTAAATTTGTTAAATAGCTTCCTTAAAATGAAAATAGATCATTTGGAAGGGAGGGTCAGTGCACAGAAAATCAGTGACAAAAATGATGCCTTCTTATTTCATGAAGTTTTTGGACTAGTTTTGCTTCTGCTTGCTTACAGTCCTTCAAAGAAAGGGACATACTAGCTTTATTCTCTATGCTTTAGTGCAAAACAAATAATCATAGGCAGTGGATCACCTTCTGATGAAATGTGTTGGTGTGGAGGCTTGCTGTTTCAGCCCTGGGAATGTACCTGTGTTTAAATGTGCTCTTATGTTCCCTGATAAAGCTTGTTTGAGAAGGCTGGATGCATTTGTACATCAATATAGCAAAAATTCTGCCAGTCAGAAAGTCTGAGCAGTTTCTTGGGGAGGGCGGAATCCACTGAGAAAAGCTGTATTTAACAAGCTGAAAAAAAAAGTTATATACTTGCTTAGTCAAAAGAATTATCTTGTCTGAACACTTTGAAGTCCAGTTAATTGTTTTTTTTCCCCTTGAAACACAAGTTTGTTTTTTGCATGCTTCTTGGGAAAGTGCAGTTAGGAAAAGAGATGGAAGGTAAGCTGCTGTCTGCTTGTTATTAGTGTCATCTGGATTTAAACGTACTACTTTTGCTTTGCTGCTTTAAATTTGACTTGTTATGTTGCGGGCATTCAAAGCAAGAGCTTTGTGAGTTCCAGCAGTGCCTGAATGCATCTGGGGGTGTGCCAGTGGGGACAGTGTCCTGAATGTTTATGTTGACTTTTGGCATGCAATTCTTTCCCCTCTTTATAGAAAACCAATGAGAATTGTGGTGCTTCATCAGCCAGCTCAGCAAGACAGCCCCAAAATCCAACAGATTCTGAGCAGTCCAGAAATTGTTCAGCACCAACACCTACAGCACCATCAGATTCCCAAGCAGATGGCAACCCTGTGGTGCTGGGTCATGATGCTCAGCCTGCTGCTGTAGGGCCCTGAGATGCGCTCATCTTACCAAATCCAGTGCATGGAATTCTGCTTCTCACCTGGGAAACGCTGGAGTAGGAGCTCAAAAGTAGGACTTCCTTCATCTTAACAATCATAATGTGATGCAGTGCAAGCTTTTAACTATATAAAGAATATTCATACGACTACACAGAGCAACATGAGCAGGGAAGCCAAAAGTTCGGATTCTTGAGGGAAGTGATGTGGCCAGATAGAATGGTAGGAAGAATTCTCAGCTGCTTTGCTAAAGCTGAGTCAAGTGCTATGAGATTTCTTTGCCATCTGTGAAAGGGAGTTCACTCCTCATTTGTTGAGACAAAGTGTGACTGACTTGATTGGCTGATTTTTTTCTCCTTTAAATTTATTCCCAAATCAATATTAGAAGACTTTTAAAAGAGACACTGAGTTTCCCTGAATAGTGTATTAAAAAATACCAGATCTAATAATTCTAGGAATGTCATGAAACTGTCTCTGGAAAGATTTCTCAGAAACAGAGTAACTTAAGAAAGTGTAATTTAATATTATGGTGATGGATTAAGTAAACCACATGCATATTGAAAGAATATGTTTTTGAAGCTAATGTTCTGTTGTTTGAGATAAAAGTTGAGTTCTGCAAAGCAAAGGTTTTGAACTGGTGTTCTAGTGCAACACAAAAGCTGGAGGAAGGCTTCTAAAGTTACCCTCTGCACTTGCAGCCCTGCAGGTGGGCATAAGGTTGTGTGCATTTGGGTAATTTTAGGTTTGATGTTGTATTGAGACAAGATTTTTTGATCCAGATTGCACAGCCTGAGATTGATCAATGCTCCTTTTGGATTTTTTTATTTCATCATCTATACAAGGGTTTATTTAATACAGTGTAGTTATTATGGTTATTTATTAAGAAAACAGTAAGCTTTAAGTGCCTAGGGAAGGTGGGGGGTAGGGAGGAATCACCTAAAAAATCTTAATGTTAAGGATTATAGGGGTAAAGTAGTGGATGCAGAAATCAAGTAGAGTGAGAGATTCTCAGGAGGAAGCAAATGTAACTCAGTTGCAGTATGTTTAGGAAGTTACTTTGCCTAATGTCACGACACTGGAGGACTTTGGATTATGTTTTGTTACGCTTCTTAATACTGTCTGCAGCCAGCTCGTGCTGGTGCATAGTGAAATTGCTGCTGGAGGGAAATCTCGGGCTCAGGGAAGAGTCAGAGGGGGGTTTAGTCAGGATAGTGTTTTGGCCCATTTTCTTAGATGAGCAGCTTGTTCATGGGAGATCCTGAGCACCCTGCTCCCACAGGACTGAGGGAGCAGTGCTCAGCCGCCCTCCTGGAAGTGAGCTGTGTGTGAGGTGCGAGCCCTTCCACAGGGAAGGTGCCACTGGGGGACTGTGCTGAGCCAGAGGCAGCAGGAGCCTGGAGTCAGGGAGTGAAGGTGGCAGCAGCTGAGCAGGGAAGGGGATGCACAGGTTTACCCACTTTGACATGTTAGCTTGACTGAAGGGGTGTCCCGTAGCTGTGCTTTAGCTGTGCTTTTAGAACAACCCACGTTCTGGCAGTGCCTGGGACCAACACCATAGACAATAAAAAGAAACATCAATGACTAGCCACTAGTTACTTTTTTTGCACTTGAACTTAAATGTACTGTACTCACATAAATCCTCATGACTTGTCTAAGTGTCCTTTAAAATAAGAAATGTATTTATTTTATGTTTGTATAACTTGGGGGAGAATTAAAGACTGAACAGGTGACAGGACAGAAGGATGCTAAAAACCATCTTGAGGCTAACCAACCATTTGTTGAGTTCATGCTGTATGGTGTTACCTCAGCTGCTACTGCATAGCACCTGGATTGTGAAGTGAAGAGCTTGTACACTGTGTTTACACTTCAGAATTGTGTATTTGAAATGCCTGCTCTTTTTGGAACTGTATAGTCATTCTATGTTGCAAAATGGACATGTACACCTGGATTTTGATATTTGTGAAACTGTAAAAACTGTGGTAAGAAATATAAAATATCCATAACATATTTAATAGTATCAACCTGAACTTTTATTTCCCCATATTAGTGTCAGCAGTGAACATAAACACCTGAAGTGAAAATAATTCAGTGATAATGACCTTTTACTAAAGTCACTGGAGGATGCTGAACCAAGAGCCTGGGAACTACTCTTGCACTGTGTTAAACAGTATTTGATAATAAAATCTGACTGTAGGCACCAGTTCCCTTCTGTGGGGTGCAGGGAATGTAAGGGACACAAACCAATGTGCGTTGTAAACTGGTCGATATGGAAGAGTGCAGGGCATCACTGTGAACACCACAGAGAACAGAGAAAAATGTAACATCCTTTGTTAAGGGAGAAAGGCTTTTACAAGAGTTAGGGCAATGGATCAATGTCTAGATTCTGTTCCTAGGTTTTCTAGCTGAACAGTGGTCAGTACTTAACAACTGTGTTTCAGTAAGGCTGTGTCATCTCCACATATCACAGGAGCACTGTGCAAGTGAACAGGGCTCCAGTGACAGCAGCTGGTTTTGGTGGGTTCTGATTATGAAACCCTTCCAGTGTTGGAACAGGCTTGGGAGGATTTTTAAGGTCACTATTAGCTACCCACTAAGGTAGCCATCATCTTTCTCCTGTTGCTGCCATTCTGTTTTTGCATGCATTTAGTAGTTTCCTGCTCTGCTTTGGATAGTATTTACCCATCCCTGCCAAATGATGGATCTCACAGCTACATACAGTGTGGGTTGATTTTTATTTAATTTTTATTGCTTTTTAACTTTTTTTTTTTGTTGAAGTAGGTGTACCTGGTGTTCTTCTAAAACATGTAATTACCTAAACTGGGGGGTGCTTTTCCATTTAACATATTGCTTAGGTAAAATACTACCTTAATGTATAATCTGGGCTATTGTATGTAAATACATATTATGTACTTACATAGTACATATTATGTATTTACATACCTCCGTATTATGGAAGGGTAATCATCACCACCTCACTAAAGAGAGGACATCCAGAAAAACTGTGTGTTTAAGCTCAGACAAATCTGATTCTCTTCCTTGGCCTCAAATTGCTTGGATGGGAGTTCTTGGCTAACTATGGAGTACACTGAAAAAAACCTGTGTACTTTAAAACATGCAAAAAAACATTAAGACATCTATTTGAGTATCCTTTGCTTAATCTCTAATGATTTTAAGTACTCCATTTTCATGATGGTGACACAGACAAAGATTAAATAAATTGGATTTAGTCTGTAGTAATTGTGCAGGGGGGAGACTCCACTCTTCTCCCAAGCCAGAAGCCAGCCAAGATAATGAAGCTTTGCTCTGTTTTCACAACTGCTTGTTGCTAGTGCCAGAGCCCCCCAAGCCAAACCTGAGTTCGTGAGTATGGGTGGCAATTTAGCTGTGGATTTGGTAGCAGCAGCCTCTCTCAGGGGTGAGTCTTGCTGCTAGTGGCCTTCCTAAACAAAACTCTTGCTCTGTTTTTGAATGTTCTTGATTTAACAGCGAATGCATTTTGGGATGGCCTTTCTCTGCTAAACATTCTTTAGATTCTGCATAGGTACTTCAAATTTTATGGCACTAAAGGGTGTTAAGTGTCTCTTTACTGTAAAATGGAAGTGTCCCTTTCAAACTGAAGCAATATAAAGGAAGAAAGATCACATCAGCGAGGCTTTAAGGCTTTGAAGCACCAAGTCTGAGTCCTTTGTTACGCAGAGGAGCTCTTGGATGATGGTATGGCCACACTTCTTAGCACCATTGGAAGTAATGGGTTTTGTGGACAAGGAGAACCCAGGACAGCACCTGCTCTGCTGAAGTCAGGCTGCACCACTAGGCATGTTACAAAGAACAGACACCCCTTTTAAAGCAGATAGATCCCAGTCTGACAGGCCCTTCTTGAGCACCAACTGCTCCCCATTGCTGACAGTTCCTGGTGGATTTGTAAGATCAGATGGTGACAGAATTAATTCTTCTGTTTTCTGCAGTTTATAAGACAGTAAACGAAAACAGCAAAGTGAGAACAGAAGAATACAGGGAGGGATAATCTGAAGAAGAAAGAAATTACATCAGCAGGTGAATGAACTGAGGTACACATTCCACTCCCTAGCCTAGGACTGTGTAATACATAAGCTAAAAGACATGTGACTGCCTAAATTTCTCTCTGGTCCTCTCCACACACCTCCTGTGAGAAGTCCCACAGATGGCTGAGAAAAAGGTAAAAGCCAGGCATCTTCCCTCATTGTTTTGCCAGAAATCTTCTGCTTCTTACTCAGTAAACAAACTAGTGAGTACTCTGAGGCCAGGGGAGCTCTGTGTGGGTTATCTGCATTCCCAGTCCCAGCTCACAGCAGCACTCTAGCTCTGCTATTAGCAGTTTCTCCCTGCAGCTGAAACAGCCTCAGCTTTTGTGGCCTTTTTGGGGCTCTTGAGAGGCCTGGAATAGACAGCAGCACCTGCCTGAGGTAAGCTGAAACTGAAAGCAATAGCAAAAATGTTTGGGGATGGAAAACCTCTCCTAAACCATCTGCATCGTCAGAGGTGGAGAAGCAGAGGGCTAGAGAAAGGTTTAACAGAAGATCTGTGTAAGAGAGAAGAAAGTATGTAAATAAACAAAGACTTGGAAAGAACAAAATGCAGTGTAACTACAGCAAGGATCAAGAACAGAATAATACAGGCAGAGGGTGAAAAGTCAGGCAGCGTTCTGAGGAGCGACAGGAGCTTAAAACTAAAGGCAGAGGCAGGATGAAGCTAACAGAGGAGCCCAGCCAGAAGAGGAAACAAACCTCATCCAGCTGCATTAACTCTCTATGAAAAGTCTCACAATGAAAACAGTTTATCAACACTCTAACAGCATTATCAGAAGTGTTGACACAGAGGGTACTTAGTAAAAGGAAAGTATTAAAAATGGCTTTTCCTCCCTCTAGTGCTCAGCACAGAGGACTTGATGATGGAAAGGGCCAAAACAGATTCTCTGTTTACTAGAGGTAGTGTACTTGGTAAAAGAAGGCATCCTGGTGGACAGGCTGTCTCCAGTACTTGCCTTGGAAATACACAATATTTGTTTCCTATTGAAAATACCCATAGTCTGAGATTCCTCTTCACTTGAACAGCTCCTATGGTTTTCTTTCTGTTGCTCTAATCAGGTAACATCAGTGATACAGGAAACAGTTTTTTTCAAAAATCCTTCTTTGTCCACCAGCAACCACAAGAAAAGGCCAAATGTGAGTTCTCATTCTGTATCCTCCCTTTCTAGGACAAGTGTGTTTCCTGTCTCTTTGTTGTTGTTGTTACTTCTCAAAGCTCAGAGCAGCTCAGTAGCATATGGAAATGGAATTCGTGTAGGCATTTCATTTTCATTCTCATTCTCCTCATCCTCTTCATGGACAGAATTGGCTGGCTCATCTTGCTCAGACTGTGCCCTTGTCTCAAACAGCTGCTCTTCCAGGAAGAAGCTCCCAATGCCATACTGCTCATCATGCGCCTTTGTTTCTGCAGGTGAGACATGGGGAGATCCCAGAACAAAAGCTGCAAACCTGTCAAGTTTTGAAAGGGAGAAGTGATCAGTTGAGAAATTAAGAGAAGAAATACTGTAAATTCTAGGGGTATTGCTATTTAAGGAGTGTTATAAGGATATCCCCACAGGCAGTGCAGATGAGGGGAAGTTCCAATTATGGATGGCAACAACCCCAAAGATTGGTTTTCCTGGCTCATCTTTTCAGTATTTTTTGTAGAAGTAACTTTTGCTCTTCTGAAAACCATCTGCAAGGTCTTGTGACTAAGCAAGAAGAACTAACTTCATTTTCACGTCTTGTCAGTACTTGCAGTGTAAGCATTTGTACAGTGGGGTAGTTGGTACTTGAGCTTTGAAAAGTAAATTAAAGCTGTAGCATACATGAGACAAAGGCTGTAAGAATTCAGGTGTGGTGATTTTGCTAATGAAAGGAAAAAATGGCAAGAATTCTACACTCTTACATTGTGTGTAGTCACTTTGTTGTTGGTGCTGCGTGCGCGCTGTGGGCAAGCTGAGCTCAAGTCTTCCCAAAGAATTCCTGCCTCTGGTGAAGCTGGAGTTGCAGACTGGGAATTCTGCAGCTGCTCCAAGTAAATGCCAGAACAAAGCATGAAGTTAGCACTGTCCCTGTACTGCAATCCCCCACAAATGTTCCTTTCAGTGGGCAACTCCATTGAGGAGAGAGAACGGAGCTGGAGGTTTCTGGCAACAGTGTGGGAACAGACGGCAGTTCTGACACCTGGGTAAGTGTCGACAGCATCAGAGAAATGTATGAAAAAGGAAATGCAGCCACATTCTGGAGTTCTGGTAAACTGATCAATAATTTACATTTCAGACTTAACATTTCTATGAGATGAACGTCGTCACCTCACTGTTCTTGGAAGCTCTGTTAGTCTAAATGGGGAACAGGTTTGCCTTGGGATGAACCACAGTCTGATGCTTAATGGGAGCTGGGAGGGGTTCTCCAAATCTGATTGCTCTTGGTTCTCCTTTTTATTTCCCTATTCTCACCCAGTGAACAGTTTATAACAGCTCTATTAACAAAATGACAGCTAGAAAATACATGTGTCTCAAGTTGTTTTGTACATTTGGTGGTATTTAGTTCTACAACACAACAGTAAGCTTTCACTCTTTTATCTCTCCATCATGTTAAAGAAGGCAAGTAGCTTAGAAAGTAAGACTGTTTTGACAGTAAATTTATAAAACCTGGCAGAGAGGCTGTCTGTGTACCAGTCCAAGGAAGATGAAGGTTCTGAAACTAGTTTTAACTTGTTATTGATTAAATTCCAAGCTGACTGGGGTTCTTTTAAAATCGTGACACTTGGTTCTGTGGCAAGGACTAAGTCTTTGTGGCTGGCTAATAGATAAAACTCTGCTTCTGATGTCTTCCAAGTTTTTGTTTTGATCGGAATATCACTGTTATGATTCATTTTGTATTCTGCAGGGTTTTCTGGCTTTGCTTGCTTGACCCTTCCTGACATATATTTGTCTTAGGTTTATCTCTTAAGCTGTACATGGTGCAGCTCTTCTACCTGTTCTACTTGCTAGTCACAGGTATTGATTTCTTCCTTTGTATTCTTAGTCTTAGATAGTGATACTTCAATAATAGGATTCCCTGACTCTGCAAGTTTGCAGCAAATATAGGTAATATTTGAGTATGTGTCTTCACCCTGCCCCAATTCTACACCACAGAAAAGGGCACTGCTCTAAAACTGAAGGAGGGCAACTTCACTGCTTAGAGAGCCACCAGGGTCGCTGCAAGAGCTTACAGAGGCACTGTAGGAAGCCTTTAATTTCTGTGACCATGAATTAGCTGTGAAGGTCTGCAAACTCCCAAGAGTAATTTGTGGTCAGGGAGCAACAAACAGGAGTTTAATCCCACCAGTGAGGAATACCCTTGAGAGGTGTGGTTGTGGTCCTGAGTGGGATATGCAAGATAAACACACCTGGAACAGTGCCTGAAGTGGCACTTAGGTTTGCTGTGAGCAATGTGTTTCCTGTTTCAGAGGAGCTGGGTTTTCTTACCTGTGTGGAGCCTGGAGTTTGGATACAGCTATCCATGACGGGAAGTCAGGGCTCCTGCAGAATGAGCGCAGCTCCTCCAGAGCTCTGATAGTTTCACTTTCACCTTGTTCTCGATACTCCTCTTCAGTAAGGTATTTAAACACCAATTTTTTTGATTTAAAGTGATGCTTCATTTTTCTAGAACGAAATTCAAATAATCAGTATTTATAAAATCTTCTGGCACATAATTATCTGCCCTCTTTCTCTATACCTGCTATTAACATGCATTAGTCACCTCTACCCTTTTAAGAGAACAAGCTGCATTCTTACATTTGAGGACAAGGTATGTAATGTTTGCAAGCCTGTTCACCCTAGGTCTTAACCAAAGCTGTAGAATTTCACATATTTAATAAGCTCCAGATGAGCTTTAGATCGGGTTCTTATTGTGTATGCATGGACTAAAATCTCACAGAATTAAAGAGATGGCTGCTTGCTCAGCCATTTTTAGGTGCAAAATGTAAAATGTGTCTGTGCAAAGACATGGGCTGAATCAAAACCCAGTTTGCATATGTTACTTCAAAGATAAGCGATGCTCTAAGCCTGTTGTGAGTTGTTCATGTTGTTTACTAGATAGCTTCTCTTAAATCTTGCTCTAAATTACAAAACTGAGTAGTCTGAGGCAAAAATGTTTACAATCTGATGTTTTTTTAGCTGCTGCGTAGCAATGTATAATATAATTAGATATAAATTAGAAAGTGTGCCATGTTCTGTTTCCTTCTGTCGACTGCTTTCAATTTAAATGTTGTGATGAGTTAAGATAAGCAAGGGCTGGATGCCCATAAAACTTTCAGCTCTGTATAAAAACACCTGCTCCAACATCAGCAGCATTCAACTCTCCTCGTTATATCCCTTTAAAGCAGAGAACTGTAGCCATTTTTTAGGTGAAATGGTGAAGGGTCTTGCTGGCTCAGTGAGATCCACTGTTCTTAACAAGAAATACTGCAAGATTCTAAATTATTCTGATGTATTTGCTGCTCTGAACTGTGTATCTGGCATCATGGCCTCAGAGTTTGGTGCTGTGGCTTAAGGATTTTGAAACAGAAAAATTAGAAAGCCCTTATCATTCTCCTAAGAGAGATTGTAGAGCTGTATTTCTTTATAGAAGCATCAGTTCATGAAAACCAAACAGAAAGAACCACATGAAGAATAAACTACAGTGTTTCAGAGTAAAACTTGAAAGAAAGTGAACTTGTGGCCACATCATACTGATTCCAGAGTGTTCTGAACCTGCTTACAACAGGTGCTGATCTTACATGTTGCTTTTGAAACAGCTGTTGCTCCTCAGCTGCAGGTAAAAATTGCTCTATGAAAAATGATAAATTCTACTTCAAATAAAAAAAGCTTCAACTCAGGGCACACTTCAGCATGTAAAAAGAGAAGACGAGACCAAAGCAGTATGTTCTTCAAAACTAAACAGTGTGTTAAAAGAACCAAACCAAATTATTTGTTTTTTATTATTTTGGTTATGCCAGTTCTAGCCTTTGCTTCTTCATACTTCTCTGCAGTTCAGCAGAGTGCACAGCTATGGAATAGTCTGTACTAGAGACTCTGAAGCTGGATGCCATCCATCACTGAAGGTAAAAAACATATCAATTGGTAGGGCTTTTTTAAAATCTTCATTTGAGCATTGCACTTGTGCTAAAACATACTTAAAATTCAAGGATGAGCAAAGACATTGGTCCTGTATTGATATTGCAATACAGACCAAGTTAGGGTCTACCTACTGCAAGCAGTTCCTGTCCCAAATCCACAATGTAAATGGGCCTCTAGGAATACTGAGGAATATCTCCATAGTTCTGATAGATTGCTTCCATTAATCACAGGGAGAAAAACTAAAATCATGAACACTATTTTGTGGACATGTGATTTTAGTCTCTGAACTCTATTCAACCTCCAAGGACTGTCACTTCTGAACAGCTGCATCCTGGGTGATGGTACAGTTTTATCCCTAAGATTCCATGAGTCCCCTGCAGTTTCTCTCACTACACATCAAACCAAAGCAGTATTGGTGCAGTCTAATCAATCAAACAGAAATGTTCTAGTTGTGGACTAGAAGGTGCTACATTTGTCCTTAAGAATACAGTCACACTTCTCCATTATCCACAGAACAAAACTCATGCTTAAAACTGCCAAGTGGAAAATAATTTCTGTGTCTCTGGACCTTAAATCTTTCCTACAGCAGTTTTACGTTTGGCAAAATTCTGAACTAGTACTAGAAATTCTTAAACCATTATTGAAGTGTAGGGGGTTTTTTCATTATCAGCTTGCAGTGTTTCCTGGTTCTCCCAGGACTTGGACATTCACAAACAGACACAGACCTGGCAATGTGACAGGCAGCAGCCAGGGGGTAACAGAGGCCTTTGGAGCAGAGGCTGACTGCTATGACTGCATAGGCAACCTGAGGGATGGTGACACCAAAGTAGATCAGGATGAAGGCTGTTAATTGGAGTGTCCATGTGAACAAGGTTATGCTCAGCTCCGTGGTCAGTGGCCCATGCTGATAGCAAATGGCAAAGCTGGTAATCCCAACAGCCAGAAAATACCCTGTAGGAACAGAAAAGGACATGGAGAAAAGGATGCAAACTACCCCTATAAACTTGATTTGGCTTCACAAAGCTTGCAGCTGCTGTGAAGTATAGCCTGCTGATTCTTGTGTTGTCTTACAGACACGATGGTTTATGTGCTTTCTATTTCCTAAGTGCACCAAGAGTTCACAAGGTTATCTCAACCCTATGCTTCTGAACTTGATGCTGAACCTGATGTCTCTGAACCTTCATGCTGCAGGCTGCACATGAATTCTCCTCACGTGACCATGTTGAGGCAGGTGCCAGATCAATAGGTTTGTCAGCCCCTGCAGCCACATCCCATTCCCAATGTGTGCTTCCATTTCCCACATCCAGCAAAGCGCAAACCAGAGAAGCTGCCCTTTTGCTCTTACAGGGAAAGTATGTAACAGCAAATCAAAGAACAAATAATGCAAGCAAAAACTGCTCTTAGAACTAGTCCTCTACAGCAAACTCTTTATTTAAATATACAATGTGAGTAAACACTCATTTGAGTGGATTAAAAACCTTTAGAATGTTTCAACATCTATGGCTTAGGAGAAAATAGAACTCTATAAATGAGTAACTCGATTTCTTTTTTTTAATGGGCAGGTATTCATCTGATGACTAAATTAAAGCAAAATCTGCAGCACATTTCTTGGTAATTTTCTTACCCAATAGGTAGTTTTTGTTTTCAGACCACAACCACTGCATATTCTCTTTAAAGCAGTAAATAAAATAGAGAGAGACCATCCAGGAGCCACTCATTAAAATCCAGAAGGTACTGTGCTAGAAATCAAGAAAAGAAAAAAGGTAAAAAAGCTTCATCAAAAAATTCAAGCCAGAATCAGGACCATTGTTTCCAAAGGAACTCACAGGCAAAAAGATGTGAAATTCTTTAGACCCTACAGGGTTTGAGACTTCCACTGCACAATCCTCTGCATGTTACAACAAAACAGTATCAATTCCAAGCAGAGCAGCTGCATCCCTGTATTTGTGAATCATGTCCCAATGTCACGTATCACCCTACTGACATGTCTTCCCAATTATCATATCTCAGCAATATCATGTGAATACACAGCAATATTACGGGAATACACAGCAATATTATGGGAATTGTAACACTAAAGGAAAAATTCACATCTGCTTTACAATGAATTGTCTTTGGTGAATGGAAGAGCATCTGTCTCAGTTGCCACTGTATTTTTATTTAGATGGATTCACAGATTCACAGGTAAGCTTAGCTTCAGTTCAATAAAAATAACTTATGTTTCAGAATGAACTCTTCTTGTACATCACCAATGCCTGTTCAGTTTAAACTCAGGAAGAAGCTAAATAGAACTTGACTCTGACCTAACTATATTCACTTTATTCAAGCAATCCTGCAATCATTTCAGTGCAGTTACCTGGCCACATGACCAGAATAAGGTCAGAATCTGGCTCTGGACTGTCACTTCTTGTATTATGATGATTACTATTTGTTTTATAAATGTAAATTTACCCTTGGAATAAACCTTTTGAGTGTCAACAGGACAAAGACTAGCAGAGCAAGAACACCCAGTATTATTCCAGAAAGGTAAAAGAACTTGGCACTCCTGTAAAGAGAACAAGAGAGAATATGGTGAGAAGTATCGTTTGTAATTGGCTAAGATGCCAACATTTGTAAAAACAGCAGTGATCTTCAATAAGAGCTTAAATCAGCTGTAAGTTAGAGTTGTAGTTATTTGGTTAACAGGCCCAGTTCAGGGGCTTTACACATTAAATCTATGTAAAGAAAAATTCCCAACAGATAATTAGGGTCACTGGAGTTGTTACAGGTTAAGGGACTGTGCTGGGGTTTTATAAAGCTCACACTACTTCTGATTGCATTGACCTTCTAATCTCTAGTACACAAAAGAAAATGAAATAACCAATATGGTTCTGTACTGCAAGAGAAGTTTTATTTTAATTTAAAATGCAGGAAACCCTCCACAAACCCACAAGTTTTTTTTTTCCTAAGCATATGCATTTATAAATTCCATCTTCTTAATTCAGAGTTAATGCTATAAAACCTATTGCTGCTCTGCTTGTTTTAGAGGTGCCTCCTGACAATTATTTTGTGACTCACTTTGCTTTGAATTTGTGGGCACATATTTTGCTGTAACAACTGAGTATCCTCCCTTATGTGCTATGCAAAATGTGCATCAGAAGAAAGGCTGGCACAAAGGTGGAGGCAGAATATGCCCCAGATGACTTTATCCTAAATATTTCCCTCCAAGGAAGGCATCACTAATAATCAGCATTATTTAGCATTCAGCTATCCTCAGTGGTCTACAAAAAGGACTTTTCTGATCCACACACTTGCCCACTGAAGATTGATTGTCTTGGTGTCCCAGGGCAGGAAGTTTGGATACAGAAACCCTAACACAGCTGACTGATAAACAGAGTTAGGCACCCCAAGGTATGTCACAATCTGTCCAAACACAAATGGTATGAGGAAGTTTTAAATATATGTTCAGTTCCTTATTTCACTTTCCCAAAGAACTGCCTCTTTAGCTTAGCAAACAGACCAAAGATGCACAGGCTTTGGGAAAGAAGGGTAAAAGCAGCCAGTACTCACCTGCTCAGGCTGTTTGCAAAATGGAACAGAAAAATTCCAGCTACAAACAAAAACAAGAGCTTTCCATCTAGCACTAAAAAGGGGGGAAAGAAATAGAAATTGACTTTAGACTAATTCAGTCTGAAATGCTGATTATATAAAATATCAACAGAAAAGTCCCAAGCTTCTTACAGAAGAGATGGTACATTCAGTAGCACTGGCAATACCAAGCCATCTGTAGTCTAAACTCAAAGATTTGGTACTTACTTTCTCTTTTCACTCTCACAACGTATGGTTCATTTTTGAAGGGTTGTATTTTGAAACAAACGTCTTCTCCATACTGTTTTATGCTCAGAAAAGTTTCTGTACATGTCTCTGGTTTCCAAAGGATTTGAACAGCACATGCAACAAACTCAAAAACGGTTTCTGAATTCCGACAGTTGTTTTTTTCTGAAATAGGCTCAAACCGAAACCTTTCTCTGCTGTTAACTTTGATCTAGAAACAAAGAACAGAATACACAGAGAAGCAGCTCAGAATCACTGTGGGGTTTTGTGGACTACATCATGTATCAGCCATGCATGTGGTTATGAAAATAAATCTTAATTGTTTAGTATTGGTTATTTATATTATGCCAAGATTAATTGTTTACAATTAATCACTTTACAAGGTAATTCAGAGAACTCATTGGCAGCAAAGTTCAGTGGAGGGAACCTCAATCCATCCAAAAGCACAGTGGGTTTGCTTTTACTGTGACACTTGCCCACACACAAATTTCTAACAAAGCCAGTAATACCTGACTGATCACAGTTTGTTTTGTGAATGTTCATACCCCTCCTTCTTCCCCTCCTGAACTGTAACAAATTTGACTCACTTTTCTTTATAATGCAATTTTCATGTTGGGGACATAAGAGGGATGAGGAAAATGAAAGATAGCATAACCAGAAATTTAAATAGAAGCACATTCCTCTTGGGTATTTGGGGGGTTTTTTGCTGGTTCCCTGTGCCCTCCCCCACCAAACTGGTAAAAGATCTTGTCCATCTTCTAAGTTGGGGTGGTTTTCCTGAGGACTCTGATATACTCATCAGGGCCTACTAGACAACAAAGACCCATCTGCAAAAAAGTGATGCAATGGGTAATAAACCAGGTTTGTACTGGGAAAGGAGACAATGTGTCAGCAAGCAATTTGTTGTGGAAAAAATCTGAACTTCCTGCTTTTAAACATTGACTCCAGGAAAGTTTGTGTGACTGAAGGAGGGTCTTACCGCCTGCTACCATTCATAAAAACACCTGCAACATGTTCCTGAGGAAAACAGTCCTGGGAACAGACAAAGAGATGTTCTCCTTTCTTATATCTGAGAGAAAAGTCCTCCAACAGAGACAGAATGAAACGGTTTCCTTTCTTTGCCTGGAAACATACTTCTCAGGAAAGAAAAGGAACCATGGAGATGGTTAGCTTGTTCCTTTAGCTGTTACTGCTTCCACTCTTGAAGAGATTTTTATTTGCTTCAAACTAATCTCTAAATGTGTGTCTTGTAAGATGACCCTCTGTTACTCAGGAGAACAAACACACTGTTGCTGCTGTTTGTTCATTAGTCACGATCTAATGAGCCTTTGGTTCCTACGCTCTGGCGTGCTGTGGTGAGAGAGCCACAGAACTGCATGCAGTCCTCAAATTTAGAAGTTCCATAAAGGCAGTTGGTGATAAGCAAAAGCATTTGTTTTAGAGGTTACCAGTGGTCCATCAACAGAAAAGGAGTGCAAGAAAATAATACACAATCCTATTAATGTTTTTGGTGGCACCATCATACTCTAAGCCAGAGACCAAACCTCACTGCATCCCAACTGGAGGCTCATAATCCTGCATTTTTATCATGGTCCCAACTATTTAATTCCATGGAGACACTGCCCTGATTTTGCTAACTGGCCACATGGTTTGGTGGGAAAAGCTCACGTGAAATGTACTGACTGATCCCCAGAACAGCCTCTTACCTGGACAGTCGACCACAGGTACTGTAAGTGAATGGTTCTGTTTTGCACATAGCAGTAACAGTTTTCATCCTGCTTCTGGATGACATCCATTTCCTGCAATAAGCTGCAGTTTTTACCTGGGGGGAACAAAAAAGTTAATTTTAGGCATGTGTCAAATACAAATGTCTAATTGTAGTCCATTTCATTGTTGTAAATGCTGACAGAAACATGTTCAATATGATTTAGATGGAAATTCAAATTGGACTCCTAATCAAGTCATTTAGGCTCCAAAGTAAACTGCAACACCTTTGGGAAAAAAATAACCAGGGTGGTATTTTTTAAAAATGTAATCCAGAAAAGCTTGGCTCCACATCAGTGTTTTGATGGCACTGGAACAGGGCCTCTGGGCCAAATTCACTGCTGGCATGAGTGGGTGTAACTCCACCAGAGTTCTCTGTACCAGCGGTGAATGAAACTGTGGGAGTCTGAGCAGGTAAACAGACTTACATATTAACACAGTCATTTAGCACATGACACAGCTGCTGATCACAAAAGTCAGACTCTTCTCCCTCAGAAATGTTTCTAATGTTAAATCACACAATTCCTCTTTTTAGAACGTATTTTCTCCTGTCACAGTCCAGCCATGGCATGTAATAAGGGAACTGCACTGGCAGCTCACCATAAATCATTGAATTAGAGATGTGAATTGTTCTAACCCTCCTGAAATGTTAGTGAGCCCCTATGATCATCAGAATTAAGACTGCACTTGTGAGCAGAAATGGACCTAAAAGATTAATGGAGCAAAGTTTGAATAACATACATTCTGATCTATACACATGTGTAAAATATATCCTACAGTACATTAACAGAGTGTTTCAAGAATATAATTAAAGAGAAGCACAGAGGAAATAATTACACATCCGAACAGAGGGACTCATCTAGCTTACTGAATAGAAAATGTAGGTCTCAGCCAAGCTCAGTAGTAACTGCTAACATGCTGTCATGCACTCAGAGCAGCAAAATGGGTATGTGCAGTCTCAATCCAAACAAGGAGATGTTGTTTGCAGGTAAAAACCTGCTGTGTCTCTATAAGGAAGATGAAATTAAGCTAAATTATATTTTAACAAATTTAGTTAAGCCAAAGAAAAATATCGTGTGGATGATCTTACTTAGGTTTATTTACATTACAGAATTATTGTCCATACACGATCCTACTAAATTGGTTTAACCTTAAAATTTGTGCATTTTTCTCATGGAAAAATTAACCATCTGATTAATTTTCATCCATGGCAAACCCAGTGGGAGGGAGCACAAGCACTGGCTGTACCTTTACACAGGCACTTTCACAAAAGTCATTGTAGGATGCAGCAAAAGGATTATTTGTCACTGACCTGCTGCCGACTAAGGCAGCAAGGGGGTGAGGCTGGGCACTGCCCAGGCCTAAAACCAAGATAATCCAGTAACAGGAAATGCCAAAACACAGCCCAGAGTGTCCACACCTTCCCTGAAGGGCATCTCAGGATTTCCTGCCACTACGGATAAAGTACCATCCGTGTCAAAGGCAATGTCATCCACGTGCAAGGCCAGCGAGTATTTTGTTACTACTCATAGTTTTAAGGCATTTTTCTTGAGAAAAAATCAGCTGCTTGAAATGTTTCATTAGCTCCACAGAGTGAAACAATGATGTTCCAAAACGAGATCTGCTTCTGAACAGGTAACTCTGAGGTGCTGCTGGGTTTAGCTATTGGGAGGACACACAGGTAGAGTAACTCAAAATCTGAGACTGCAAGCAAAGAAATTTGAAATTTTGAGCCATCAGCATCTGCTGCAGAATCCGGAGGATGCCCGAGACTCGGGAATGTCAATGCAAGGAGGAAGCCGGTTCTCGAGTTCCTTATTGCTACTACAACTGAGCACAGCCTTTAGGGGTTTGTCTGCCCTCAAATATGTTAATAAAACATCTGTTCTGCAGCCGATTCCCCTGGCCCGAGCTGCTGAGAAAGCCAGAAGGAGTCGCGCACGCAGAGGCAGCTCCCGGCCCCGCCGCTGGAGCGGGAGGGACGCGCCCGCCCTGTGCGCGCCGCGCTCCCTTTGTCCGTGCGGGCTGGCCCGGGCCGGCTCCCAGCGCCCCTGCCCCCCGGGCCACGGCGGGGACCGTCCTGCGGGACCCGGACTGCGACGGGAGGACAGGGGGACACGGCAGAGCGCCTCAGGCCGCGGCTGCCCCGGCTCGGCTGCAGCTGCCGGCGGGGCGAGGCGGCCCCGGCCCGTCAGCGCCGCAGCGCCATGTTGGGCGGCAGCGGGAGCCGCGGGGCCCAGGGACAGCGGGAGCGGAGCGTGTCCCCGCTCCGGTAGGGATGGGGAAGCCCCGGCCTGCGAGCACCCTCTCTGCCTCGGGGGCGGGAGGGGACGGGCAGTACCTGCTGGCGGCGCCTCTCCGCTGCTCGCGGCCGCCCCGGGCAGCGCCAGCCGGACGAGCAGCAGGAGCAGCCCCGGCCCNTCTGACGCCTTCCGTGGGGCTGAGAGGGTGCGCTTGGAAAGGAGGAAAACCATCGAACATAACAGCTCAGCCCAAAGCGTGTCCTTGGATTGTGATCCCCACAGAGTGAGAGTGTTGGCTGCCCAATAAAGGTGTAAAGTAGTGCCAAACCAAACGTGGCCAGCTGGTGACACTTGCAGACCTCAACGCGGGCAGTCACCCGGTGAACGGGAGGCAGTGGGTGTTGTCCTCCTCACACACCCAGTGCCCAGGGAAAGGCCGAGTTAGGTCACCGGGGTGCCGGCAAAGCAGCGGTGCCTGAGCCACACACTGAAGCACACATTAATCAGACCCCCTGTCCACCCAGAGGACTTGCCTGAACCAAGTGTTGTTAGGTGTTGTGATGGCGGTAACATCCACAGAGCCTGAGGCAGGACACGGTTCCCTATCAACCCAGTGAAGACATGAGCGAGGTCCAACTCAACTCAGTCCTCGCTCGCTCATTGCAGGCATTTTAGATCACTAGTGAGTCACAGTCAGCAGTCAGGGGTGGAAAGGGCTGGAGCTTTTTTCCCACTCTGTGAAAATCAATAAACACAATTTTGCCAAGGCATTCTGGCATCACTCTTGTCTATTTTTATACTGAGCCCTACATTTGGCTTTTCCAACCTACTTGCTTTGCTTCAACGCGTTCCCTTCCTTGCTCTTAAAACAATGCCCCTTCTCCGCGGGAAGGTTGCTTTTAGTTTGTTTTTTTTTATTGTTTAAAGCTGTATCCAACTTCTGGGGATGCCAGGATGGGCTTTTTTAACACCTGAAGGGTGCTGCCCACTGCCTCGCACCTTGTCTCGGCGCTTACATCTGCAGGGAGTGGGTGGTGCAGGGCTGTGGCTCTCCTCGCCTCACCTCCTACGCCCGCTTGGTGCTGGCTGGGCTCGCATCTAACTGTGGATTTTTCCTTGCAAACACTGAGGAAGTGAAGGATAAGGGCAAAAATAGTTGGGATTTGATAGCGTGTGCAACATCTGACAAACTTGAGTCCCCAAAGGAAGCAGCAGTTGATTTATATATTTGTCTTTATGTAACTTGGGTGTTGTCTCTGTGTAACTTTCCAGGCACTTCCTCTAGCAAATTTAATAAAGAAAAATACTAGGGTTTGTTCCTCGAGTCCCTAATAAACCCTTAGGAATATGTTACCTCTCAGCTGTGTGTCTACACAACAAGGGACCATCACAGCCAAATTATTAGAGGAATCCCTCTCGTATTTTCAACTTGCAATATTTTTTCAGTTATGTTAACCTTCTTGACAGTATTTTTTCTGGGAAGGGAGACACTCTGCATTCAGTTCTCGCTTGTATTTTCATTTTTAGAGCTCTTAGCACTTCACCACTAATTAACTTTCAATAACTGTCGTAGGGTTACAGTTAGTCAGCATGAATCAGACAGAAACTGTAGCTTTAGGGGACCACACTCTGTCAAAAACTATTAGAAACCTTTGTTTGATTTCCGAGGAGAATATACTCGCTCAAGCAGGATATAGCAGCTGTTAGGCAGTGTTCTACTGCAGTAAGAAATCCTCAATAAAAGAGACTCTGGTTTTGGTAACAGCCCTCCTTTCAGGATGGCTCTGAGTAATTATGCTGCATTTTCCTTTCTTCCCATTTGTTTGTCTGATTTCCTAAATGGTGGTGGTGCTTAGACCAAAGCTGGGGTTCTGAGCTGAGCTTAAAGGCAGTATTTTTACCTGTTTGCTCACAAATATAATTCAAAATAAGGGGAGAAGCGGGAGGTGACTTATAGGTGCAGGTCAGCTCTGCCCTTCCCTGGCCTTTTCAGCTGTGGAAAATTGAGTGAGAACTGCTTTTGGCTGGGAGCACTCAAGGAAAGACTTGGCTGTGGCAGGCAGCAGTGCTATTGATACCAGCGATGGGTGACATTCCTGGGATGCAGCATGCAGAGCTCTCAAGCTCCATGCATGACAAATTGCCATTTTAGTAATGGGGAAGGAAGAAGGGCAGCAGTGCAGGGCCATGTCCACAGCATATGTTTTCCTTCCAGGCTTTTGGAGTCCTGCCACGCATTACACTCTGACCCCTAAAACACCCAACATCATCCACAATGCCCTCCTCTAGCTGGGTAAAAGCTGCAGTGTTTGATGAGATACCAAATCCTCTCAATGCTGCTGAATCCATGTTTTTCTACAAAGGCCCCAGGTGCTCCCTGCTGATGATTTATTCGGCCTGTGCAGCAGGAATAGGCAGCAGCTGCGTGAGGTGGGCAGGGAGCTGCTCTGTGCTCCCCAAGCCCTGCCTGCCTGGGGCTCTCATGCTGCTGGAGACAGCCCCAGCCAGGCTGAGGAGAAGGCACTCAAGTCTCATTCCCACCCCACGAGGGGATGCTCATTGCCCACTTGCAGCCTGCTCTTTACTTTCTAGCTAGAGCTAATAGAGGCTTTCAATTTCCAGGTGCGCTGTTAAAACCTCAACACGTTGCTCTGGATGACTAAGGATGCTTCCTCTGGTTTATTTAATGTTTCTTTTTTCCCCTTTGCCCTCCCTTCCCCCTCCTTACATCAGCAGTGGGTAAAATTTGCTTGCAGAGTTCCAGGGTGTTTCATCTTTCTTTGGCTGGCCCCAAGAGCATGGGGGTTTGTTGAAGCAACAGGATTCTTGATTTCTTAGAGCTGCTATGTGGGTGTTGGATTGTGTCATTTGTAGGAGGTGAACGTCAAAGGAAGTGGGATCAACTGCTGGAGATTTGTAAGCCAGGTACTTAATATTTGCTTTCCTGGAAAAGCAAGGAAAAATAGCAAAACAGGCAGCCTTCATGTCTTTAGTTTTCCTATGTAATCAGAATAACACAATACCTATGTGTGCTCAAGCACAGTTTGGGTTGGTTTTGGTTTGGTTGGATTGGTTTTATCCCCTTGGTTTATTCAGGATGGAGAACGACTGTATTTTTCCTTTAAATAGTTTCACATATTTTGGTGGATTCTGTTGAATGTTTACTCCAGTAATACAAATAATTTGTGTTCTATAAGTGCCCTCACAAATAATGCAATTCATTATCAGGTGCATTATGTTGTCTTTTTATTTAATGTAAAATGGCTGTCTTTGAGTTAAAATTAGACAGAAAAGCTATTTGAAACTATTTTGTTCATCTACAACTGTTTTTTTTCAGAAGTGCATTAGTCTGAAGTATTTCATGGGCAAAATACTGAGTTATTTTGGGGACAGACAAATTACCTACAAAAGAAAAGAATAGCTGCTTATTTTTACAGTAGTTTTATGGTAATTGCTGTTTTATTTGACAAGTATAGATACCAAGCTAGATAGAAAATTCTAGCAGCGTACTTTTTCCTAAACTGCTCTAAGGAGCAGGTATCTTTTGTAGTCCTTGTTCAGGCTAAGGTTAAAAATTGAATAGGACAGAGGTACTCTTTAAAAAAATTATTTATCCATCTCATGGAGTAGGCAAAAGGACTGTAGCAGCTTTCTTGGCATTTCCCCCTATGCTTGTTTTTCCATGGCTGTCAGAGGGATCTGTAGGTCATGAGGAAGGAAATCTGATGGTGAAGTGTTCATGGGAGGACTTTTCTGTAATCACTGGAAAAACAGTTCTTCCCTCTGACTTCAGCAAAGCATTGTGGTGTAAATTTATGGATCTCATTGATATTTCTCCTGATTTACACAACACTAAGCAGTATGTAAGCACAACAGTAAGCTAAGTAGCAGTGGGCCTTAAATATTTATCTGGTTTATTTTTAGAATGGCAGTTGCAGCTATATATAGAGCAAGGAAGCAGTGATACAAATCTGACTGGATTCCTTCTTTGCTTCAAATCTGCAACAGAGAAGCAGTTGGGGCTTTTTGACCACGAGCTATTATTTATTATGTTAAATTTGCTCTGATTAATAGGTTATAGGCTTCATTTTTCAAGAAGCTCTGAACTCCTGCTTCCAAGCAAAAGGGGTCTTGTTACCTCTGTAAAGGAGCATTGATGTAGCTGTGAGACTGCCCTGTGCTGCTGTGCAGGAATAATGCCTTACAAGGATTTATCTGTGGGGAATGGTCCCAAGAGGAAACACACTTATGGTGGGTCACTGCCTACCCATAAAACCCCAGAATAGAATATATTCTCCTATGGGAGGCTTTGCAGGACGTGGGATGGGCGGATGGGGGTGTTGCTGTGAGTGAGCCTGGGTCTGTGCCACTGGGGAGGGACATTCCCTCTGGAAAGCAGCATGAGGGGTAAACCAGGCTGGTGGATGGAGATGCCAGAATAGAGCATGCCAGTAGTATGTGCTGGCTCAGAAATTAGCACTTTTGGCTCTTAGGCCATTGTTTGATGCATGGCTTAGCTTAGGAGTTACCTAAATCTGCTGTTTCCTTTTGATTCCAGATGGTTTGTGGTAAGTACTCTGGTGATCCTACCACTGATGTTGACATCCTGACTGAGTCTCAGGCTTCACCTGGGCTTCACTGCAGCTGAACAGCCCTCACCCCACAAAGACAGGCAGGTCAGCACCTGGCAGGACCAGTTTTATTGCTGCATCCCTCCTGTGGAGAAAGAGAGCTTGCCCACTGTCATGAACGTCACAACATCATTCTGTATTTCATTTAAAAATAAACCTTGAGAGCCTGGGAAGGAAAGAGAACTAACAGAAGAAGTCAAACCCCTGTGTTTGCTGTGAGAAACCACAGAAGGTGGTATGGTTTTATAAGGAGGCCATGGAAGCAATGTTTTATTTATGGATAAGTGCATGTCTGTCTGTCTTGTGCCTTCAGATTTATCTTTATACTGACTGTTGTTTCTTGTTTCCACATTTATACAGTAGCCTTTAGTAATTGTCCTGGGATTTGACGAAGCACTCTTGGAAGAATGAATTGCTAGTACTGTTAAACAATTGTGAAAAGAATTATTCTCTTTCCAACGCCTCTTGAAATCAAATTTTAGCCCTGGTGTGCTCAACTACCTTCAGGATTAATCTCTGTATTGTCAAAGGAGCCTGTCAAGCCCTTTTAGATCAAAGGAGGCTGTTTTCTATTAAGAAGGTTCTGATGATGTTTTCCAGCTCTTGGGTACAACACAAAGGCAGCCTGCGGCTCTTCACTGCTGTTTGACCCATTAAGTTTTGGAGTGTCTTGCTGCTTCCTATTTTATTCGATGTGTGAGCTCTGCCAGGCCCAGCTCAGGCAGGTGGCCGCTGGCACAGCCATAACCAGGCACCTCCAACCTCCCTGAAATATCTCCTTGCTCTCTCAGAGCCTGTCTGGTCAGGGCTGGGTTGTTGATGGTTTCTTTTCACACGCATGGAATCCACCAGTGCACAGTTCCTGGTGCCAGCAGAGCAAGCCAGCTTGGCATGCTTCCCCTCCCTTCCCAGGATGCCTGGCCTTTCTAAATTCCTAAATTTCCTGCTTTCAGATACAGTCCTTTGTCATTACACATTTTCTGTGTGCTTCTGAACAGGCTGCTTAATTACTTTTTTTTTTCCCCTCACCAGCTCAGAATTTTTTGACTGCTGCATTTGTTCTATTTAAACATAAACATGGGAGAGATGAAGAAATAAGTGCTATGGAATGATTAGGTAGAGATATGGCAGTGGCTTTGCCTGATTAATGGATTTACATTGTACATTACTCACAGGCAGCTTTCCAATGTCTTTTTCTAAAACAAGGTGATTTGTTTAAAGGGCTATCTTTTTGTAAAATGCCAGTAAGCAAGCAATACTTGGTGCATGTATGGACATCTAGGCAGGGAGAGCCAGGATAGGATGTACAGTCATTTTGCCCCTGCTAGTCACAGGATTCCTGCAGGTACTTGAGGAATGCAGGATGTGCCCCAAATAGAACTTTACAAATATTCCCTGATGGAGTCATTTCAGCCTCTCCTGACATCCGTATTAACTCTTGCTGACAACAACAGGATTTTTGTGACAGTGACTGCAGCAGAGCACAAATGCTTTTCTTCTCCTTTCGTGCCAGCCAGCAAGTGAAGGTAGAGACTTGCTATGCTGACTCAGAGGAAAGGTTGAACAAGCCTGGGCTCCTGCCTCTGACAGTGGCCAGGGAATCTTCAGGAAAGTCAAAGAAGAAAACAAGCACTTTTCCCTGATTCATCCTCTTCACAAAGTGAGTATTTCCAGCTCTATTGTGTCTCTATTCTATTCTGACAGGATAAGAAAGGATAACTTAAAAGAAATAATTGGCAAGGTGAGGAGAGAGGGTTTCTCTTCAGAATACTAGCAGGGTTTAGTTTTCTGATCTGGTGCCAAATGCAACAAAGGTACTTGCCAAATGCCCTTGCAGCAGGACTTGTCCAGGGGCTTTACAGCTTTGCACCTCTCTCTCTCTGTGTCCTGCTGCTCTGATTCTGCTGGAATCAGTGGGATTCCTCTGGTGCTGAGCCTGTGTGAAAATCTGGCTTCTCCTGACTGCAGGGCACATCTCCAGAATGTGAAAGAGTGGGAGAGCCCAATTCATCCCATTAGCAGGGCAAGGTTTTAGTGAGAGCTGTAACTTCTTAGCTGTTTGGGGCTAGGAAAGGACACATCTGCTGGGCAGGGAGACAGCCTGGTTTATCTACTGTCCAGTTTATTTACCACAGCATGGAGTGAGACCACCTTCTGAAAGTGAGGGCTGATGCTGGGCTGGTCCCTGTGGTTCCTACCATCTACTCATGACCAGCCTTGTCTCATGCTCCAATTTCCTCTGGATGTGGAGCCAGGTTCAGTGTTGTTATAAATCTGCCAAAGGTTGTGGCATCAGTACCAAGCTCCTCTGAGGCACAGGTGCCTGGAGGAGCCTGGCTCAGGATTATGGGTGTATATTATGCTGAAAATGCACAAGAGATGCAGGCACAAGAGTGACTCCAGCTTGAAAGTCAAAACTCCTTTTCCAAGCACTTCCAGCTTTTTTAATTGCACAGCATTCCTCTGGCCCTTCCAGCTCTATAATATGGATATGAGTGCAAAAGAATATAAAATATTTATGTCAAAGTGTTAAAGTTAACTGGAGACTGAGCTTCTGACTTGGATTTTTTCTTCCACTCCTGAAAAAAAACCCCTTTTTAAGCTGTTAATTTCAAAACCAGCATGGTCTGGAAACGAGAGCTTTTCTTCTGTGTCATTAAACTTCAAGTCTGTTCCCAGGACTGTACGTCCAAAGGAAAGCATCCCTAGGCAGGTGTTATTTGCCAGCTGACTTGGACCTTTGGCACCTCCCAGCTCCAAGGAAGCTTCCTCGGTGTGGAGACATGCCAGAGAACTGGTGAGCTTGCAAACACCATTCCCTGCTTCAAAGGAGCTCCAATACCAAACACACCAGGGGATGCTGCCAGCTCCATGAGCCAAACAGGCTGCAGTCTGGAGAGGTCAGAAACACCTTAGACACACCTGGAAATACTCATAAAGCCCTTGGGCCTCCTCATTATTGCTCAAGGTGTCCAGCAGCTCTGCAAACATTCAGATGGTGTCTGAGCCAGGCAGGTGTGGCTTCAGCAGCTTGTATGCCCAAGTAAACTCAACAGGCTGGAATCACGCAGCTAACACTTGTTCTTTTCTTAATTTATTGTTATCTAAGTGTCTACAATCCATGTAGGGAGATAAGAGGCTGGCTCTTCCAGGTATCCACACATAGAAAGGACAGGGATAAAAATATCCATAGCTGTGTTCAAAGACAGTGGGGGAAAAAGCAGCTCCTGCTGGCATCAGGCCAGGGATGAAACATCCTACTCCACAGGCAGGTGGCCACTGCTCTGCTCCTGCCCTTCCAATCCACACCGCCTGTTGTCAGCAACAGCATCCTCCAGCCCAAAACACCCATGTTCACTAAGCTGATCAGCTCAGGATGCCTTAAGAGAGAGTATTGCCACTTGCTGAGAATTAAGAAACTTCTGGAACATCTCTAAGTGGCCAAAACTTGCAGTGCTCAAAATCGTTGTCCAATGTTCTGTAGGCATGTCTTGCTCTGCAAATGTTCCCTGTTGTTGGTTTTGCTTCCAAGTTGTGCATCCAGGCCAGGTGCTATATTAGTTTCTTTTGCTGTGAGTCATAGCACCACAGCCCCGAGAGAAATCATTGCTACATCCACTGAAAATGGAGTCTTCAAAACTTTGAAGAAGAAAAATGGGAACCCTGTGGAGGGGTGACCCATCGTATGTACAGAACTTTAAAACGGGGGGAAACAGGAACAAGGAAACTCTGGGGGAGCCCCTTCCAGCGGAAAGGTGGAACACATTTGGGCCCAGTGACTCCCTTTATTTGAAGGATAATTAGCTGTTGAGTTTTGAAGTCTTACCTACGTGGCTGATGTGTGATTAGGATGCCCAGCAGTGGGGCCGAGCGCCGGGATGTTCCACACTGGGTTTCCAGTGCTGTGGAAAACAACACTCTGGGTTTCTACTGTTATGCTGCAGCTGGGACCAGCTTTCAGTGGGGAACCAGACCAGCTGCTGCTCCTCTTGTTCTGAGCACTCATAAATGGAATTTGCTCCCTCATGAGAAATATCGATGACATTTAAATTGTTTTGATGCAAAGCAATGGTGTTACAGATTTAGTAGGATTTGTATTTCCAGTGTGCCTAACAGGTAGCCAGTGGAAAACTCACTGTGGATTGTTTGATGTGCCTCAGAAGCAGATGTTCTTCAGTCAGGGTCTCTTGTTCCCTGATGCTGCAAAACACCATGCCCTTCCCAGTCCAAAGGCAGCATTCCTTCTTTGTTCACTACTGGCATTTACAGGAAAGACGTTCTTCAGTTTCAGGCTGAAATAATTCCTCCCCAGTCATTTTCAGCTGTATATGTTCAGTGTACTGGGAGCAGAACATCAGACTGGTATTGTGTGGGGCATGGCACGTGGCTCTGCAGGACCTTTTTTGTATTAGAGGCAAGTAGAGATCCTGAAGGCCCTAAATGGCACAGGGAGAAGGTGGTGCTGGGACTAGGCAGAGTGAGGGTCAGGCAATGCAGTGCCAGCATGGATGGGATATGGGTGAGCTGGGTTTAAAGAGTCTTGGTTTGGCTATTGGTCCTCTGAAGTGAGGCTTGACTATAAAATCATGAACCTCAGGCAGTTGGAACTGGGATTTCTCGCTTAGAGATGGTATATTCCCTGCCACAGACACTGCATTAACTTCTTTAGTGACAGTTTGTAACACACATCCTGGCTGTTTAATTGGATTTATCATGGCTATTGGGAGCATAAATGTGTTTACAGATTTGTTTTGAAAGCTTTTTTGTGTGTTTTTCTCATAGCAAGTCAACTTCCATGTGGTGAAATTATGTTCAAGATGTTCCCTGTAGCACTGGAATAATGTCAGATTATACTGTGTGTGCATGTTGTTCTTCAAAAGGATTTTATCTGAGGCACGGTACACTGTAGCAGGAGGAGAAAAGGAGATTCGTTTTTATTAAGAGAGGTATAAAAAGCTTAAAATAAAACATTCTGTCAAATCCTCTTTCCTTATAGGAAATACTTGTCTCTGTCTACTAAATGTGAAACATTTTCCCCTTTAACTTCCTTCCTGCTCCATCCAACTTTGCCAGAACTCAGTCCACACAGCTTGCCACTGTTGTGCCACAGCCTTTCAGCATTGAAAGGCTGAGGCCAATGCAGCAAGGCATTTCAGAGACAAGCATTTAGGGGAAATAAAAGAAGAGATGACTTTCATTTGTTTTGGAAAGTGTCTTACTTTTTCTTTGGTTTATGGTGTGGCCTGGAAACTTGCAATGTTTCATGCAGTGGTACAGGAGGCCCACGTGAATCCTGCTCACATCCCCAGCCATGGCTCCAAAGGGGTGCTGTGGTACAGGAACCACCCTTGGGTGTCAGGGGCTACAGCACACAGTGCTTATTGTTAGATCTTATTTTTTTCTTTATTTCTTTTATTAATATTATTATTAACTTGGATAACAATGCAACTTAAAGTGCATGGCAGTTCAGATATTAAGTGTCACATCTGCCTAGTACTTCAATCCTTAACTATGACAAGTTTTCTCAGCACTTGCAAGAGAGACAGTTGTGGCACGTTTCACTCTCTGCTGAATGACAGTCAGAACCCCAAACTTGTTCCATTACTCATTATTATTATTATTACTACTCCTAATTGTTGTTATTAGTAAGCCTTGTAAGAGGAGTTACTTGGAACAGCAGCACAACTCTCCCCACCGTGGGAAAGGGTTTTCAGATGTCACTGTTTGCAGCCTGCCACGCTATGTGTTGGTCACAGCTTTCCTTTTCCAAAGCTGCACTGAAGGACAGCTTTCAGGGACATGCCTCTGCCCTCTCGTGCTGCCTCCTGAGTCCATCCCCTCCCCACAGTGCCTCTCTGTCCCAGGGAAAGCTGCCAAGCCCTGGCTGAGGTCGGCAATGCCATAAACAATGCAGGCATTTGAAAACTAGAAAGCTCAAAGCTCCCGTTCTTGTGACCAAAGGGATGGATGGATGGAAAGATCAAAGAAGAGGACACACAACTTGGGAGGGTGTAGTGGGTTTTGGAAGGGAACAGCAGTCAGGCTCAGTGCCTGTGATGCACAGAGCATTGCTGCTGTGCCACAAAAATGCAGATGGAAAGGCACGAGGAGCTTGCAGCTGTGCTTTGCTTCTCGAGGAGCTCCAGGCAATATGGCTTGCCTTTCTGTCATAAGCTCTAATGAGGTAAGGGAGCAGGAGGAGGGATGCAGGCACATCAGAGCTCAGTGGAGAGGGAAATCCATGTGGCACTTGCTCACTAGAAACAAAGCTGAGTGATCTTTGGCAATGAGATTTCTGGTGGCCCTGTGTGGATTCACACGGCTGAGTCTGGCACCAGAAACTGAGAGTGGCAGCAGAGCTTAGAGCAGTGTGACTCTATGAAAGCTTCAGGTAATAGCTCCCACTGGCTTAGCAAACCCCAATCTGCAGATCTACTTTGCCAATTGAAAATTTGGCCTTGATTTTAAAGAAGCGGAAAAAAAAAAAAAATATAAAAGCCCGAAGCTCAGGGCAGGTATGTAAGAATGTACCCAAGAATGTAAAAACACACCTTTGTGGGCTTAATCAGGTAGATATTTGTCAAATTTTCCAGAATAGTTTGTATATTCAGAAGAAAATCTTTAAAAATCAACATGCTTTGCAGAAACTTGGTGTGCGGACGATTTTACAGAATTTGGGCTTTTACCCTGCTTCAATCAGGGTAAAATGCTTGAAAGATGAGCTCTTTTAAAGCATTTCACAAGACCTGTGAGTCATGCAAAATCCTATCACATTTTTCCTCTGGTTGAAATCACAGAAGTTACGAACGCTAAAAGAGTTATTAGATCATAGATAAAGAATGCTGCACAATGGGTTGGTGAAAATAAATAAATAAAACCCGCTAATTTTCCTCCAACTTCTAATTCCCTGGGGAAGAATTCAAGAGGAAAGAGCGGAGTATCACAGCTCACCCTCAAAAAGGAGTGGCATGCAGCTGCATCCCTTGCAGAGCTGCTATTCCTTCTCTTGGTTTCTTCAGTGCTCCAGGCAAAAGGAGATTTTTAAAACCACTCCTTTATCTAGCACAGTTAATTTCTCCACCCTGTACCAGCTCAGCTTCTCTGGCAGGTATGCTGGGGGATGGTGGACCCAAGCTTTCATCTGCTCCCAAGCCTTCTGCTAACAAAATTGCCCATTTGTGATCCCACAGAACCTGCTCTGTACCCAGAGAGATCCAGGCAGGCAGGGAGAAGGTGACACTGTGTTTATGTAACTCAGCTCTACCAGTGCTGCCACTTCTGTCGTGTTAAGATACCTGTATCCCCCAGGTATTTTTATTCCTAGAATAAATCCTGCCTGGAACTACTGCTGGGATCTGTGGGTAAGTGCTAGGCTGGCCTTCCAACTTTTTTCCCTCATACTTATTTCTTAAGCCGCTGTCACTTCTGAAATCCTTCTCCTTTTAGTTTCCTTGCCCTGAAATGCTGTGGTTGTATTCCTAGTCAATCTGGAATTTCTAAACACTGTGAAGGAATTGCAGGAAAGCACTAGGCAGTGGGTCTTGTGTGACCATAAACCATAAAAACATTTAATCAGACAGAAAGTCTTTCTTTCTATCTCAACCACCATTTTTTGGAGCACGTGTTAGAGGTCAGAAATTAATTTTTGCACAAAGTAAATTCAAGTAAGAGGAGAAATGTGTGACATTTTTGTCAGTATTTTGTGGGGGAAAAAAAAAACCAGCTGAGAGAAAACAATTATTTTTAATTGCTTACATGATTGAAATCTGTATGATTAAGCTGGTGTTTAGCTGAGGGAAAATAGTGTAATTCAGCGACTTTGCATGTGGCATAGAGATGAATAGTTCTGCTTCTCAACAAACCTGAAATGTTCTCACTGTTCCAGAGATTTCTAATGACCTCTTGTTGCTACTTTTTTCAGGTTCCCTTTTTCAGACATTTTTTTCTTTCCCACAGTCATTTCATCCTCACTCTAAACAGTTCCCTCTGGAGAAAAGACAATGGAAAAACAAAATGCAGCAGCAGCAACCTTTGGGCATTCAGCTTCTTCCTGATTCCCAGCATGGTGTAGGATCTGCCATGTGATCTTCTCTCTAGCAGTGCATGTGAAGGGTCAGTAAACCCCTTGAAACAGGTAAAATTAAACCTGTCCTACTTTTGGAAAGTTGCAAAATTGCACAAGTTGTAACCAACAGTGATACTAATTTACTGTAAAATCTTCTGGGTATGTTAATGAGCTAGGTCTTGCCAGTGCTAAAAATAAGTCTTGGTGTAGAAAAGGCTTACAGAATGAGCAAAAATTACCAAATAAAATTAATCTGTTGTCAGAAACACTTGATCATGTAAGGTCTCCAGCTCTATGTTTCTTTTGGGTTGGGTAACACCAGACCAACTTACCCCTGCTCCTGAAGGCAGTGGGTGTAGTGAGCAATTTTCATGTCTTCTATAGTGAGGATGGTGATACAAGACTTCTCAAAACAGGTAAGAAGATGCATCAACTCAAGGTAACTCAGCCTAATCGTTTGGATTGTAATTTTCCACGTCAAAATTTAGGGATGAAGCTCCCAGCCCTGATAGTATTCATCACCTTGGGATGGATCAGCACCTTAACCAGGTCATATGTTATTCTGCCTTTGAAAAGATGCCAGTGAATTTTGGAAAGAGAAAGGCCTATAAAGTGATTATTGGAGTCAATTTTGCAGCCATCCACACAATACTCAAAGGTGACCGTGTCTTTTCTGCTTTGTTTTCTTAGCAAACCCTTGGGAAGAGGTTCTGGTCTGTTCTGTGTGTATTTCAGCCGTATTTCAGTGTATTTCAAAGTGAGGTTTTATTAGTATGTGACCTTTCTCAGTGATGTCAAACTTGCACAGGGGAAAGCAAAGCTGCAGGCTTGGTTTTTGCTTGCTTGTTGCTAAAGCCCAGGTCTCACACGTCTGTGTTGGCCAGCAGCCACTTTCTGACAGATCACAAGGCTAGCCTTTGCTCCCTTTCATCCAGCTGTCACTGGTGCTCTCTAAGCCACCACCACCTAGGCTGAATGTCAGGAAAATGCAAAATTTGCTGGTCTACCTCAAGGAAGCAGCTACAGGAAGAAAGCAGTGGGACTCCTTACTCTAAATCCCACGGAGATGGCCACTGGAGGGACTGGTGATGGCTGTTGGAGCTGGTGGTGTGTTGTGTGCTTCCAGCTGTCCCAGGGGGTGTTGCTTTGGTGCAAGGATCTGAGGTGATCACACATGTCTTGGTGGATTAGAGGAAGAAAAGGTATGGTTTATTTATCTGTCAATAGCACCAGGATATCCCAAGCATGGGTCAGAACCCCCTGGTGCTGGATCCCAGTGACAAGACAACCCCAGTTTCGGGAGATTGGGAGTCAATGTGTGAATTCAGCAGGGACAGGTGGAGGGGATCAGCTACAGGATCACAGAATTGTCTAAGCTGGAAGGAGCCCACAAGGATCATCAAGTCCAACTCTTCAATGTCCAGGGGGGTTTTGATGAACAGATACAGAGTTGAGCAGAAAAAATAACATTCCCCCTTTTCCAAGGAGGGTGACTTGGAGGCATTGTGTCAGGACTGCCTTAAAAGACAGCAAACTGCCTGCTTTATAGGTTTGGACAGATGTTTTGCCATGTGAAGAGCACTTTCTCTAAAATACAAAGTGCATATGTCTTTGTTGTTGTGCAGTGGATGTTCCCTGTGTCACCATGGTGCTGGACTGGGGAAGCTGAACATCAAAAGCTTTAGGGAGCTGTATGGCTCAATTGTTTCTGCTTTCATCATCCATTAAAAAAAAAAAAAAATCTAAATGGAAGATGAGAACCTGCCTGCCTTAGGTTCATATTGTAGGACCAAGCAGCAGCAGGGTACTTTCTCAAAGATGAGTAGATGATTGGGCCCCTACAGTAAATGTGCAGCAAACAGATAATTCAAAAATAACTTTTTGAGGCTATGGGTTGTAAATGAAAAGAAATAGCTAATCAAAAGGAGAAAACACTGAAAGGAAGTGTTTTATCTGATGTCAGAAGCCGTTGGCTTTCATTCTGATCTTCTTGGGTTTTTTTCTGTACATAGCTTTTCAAGTGCCTTTAAGTCTTCTCAAAAGGTTGTTACTCTTCCAGTGGCATTAGAGAGGCTGAGATGATATTTGCAATGAGGGTAAGTGACTCTTTTGAGGTTTTGGCACCCACAACTCCAGATTAACTGGAAATGCAGGCATTTAGTAAATCTGAAAATGAGTGCCTCTTGGCCCTGTGCACTTCAGAGAAGTCAACTGAAGTTTTGTGAGTGGGACCAGAGCAGGAACACAGTATATTCCATACAAGGGACACATACTTAGAAAAATTAAGCCCTCTAGAATGAATGCCAGCTCATAAGGTAGTGGCCTCCATTCTTTTTGTCCAGACTATCTCATCCATGGAAATCTGGGAAGCCCTGCTATTAGTTCCATTGATGGGAACAGCGAGACTTCCCTTTCTGGTGTTAGTTTTGGCTGGCCAGAAGTGTAATTTTTACAAATTTATGTTATTTAAAATCTCCTTGGGTTTCCAGTTTCCGAAGTAAAAGAGCTCCATTCGAGGTTTGGAGTGGATTAAAGCAGAGAATGCTAATCCAGAACTGGTTTCTGAGATGCTGCACTGGTAGGGAGATGGCTTCAACCACGATGAGGTGGAAGGCCAGGAGGGACCTGGCAATCACAAACCTTTTCAGGAGACAGAAGGAGAGCACCAATGAGGCATGTTGCACATGCATACTCCCATATACACAGCTTTGTCTCAGTTGCACAGAAATGTTCCCTGCCTCCTCGGCAGTCACTAACCCACTGTTTTTCTTCCAGAAAATAACTCCTTGACAGACTTGAAATGATGAGTAATGACTCCACTTTCTTCCATTCCAGCTGCCACACAGGCACATATGTTGGTCGCTCATTGACCCAGCAAAATTTGAATGTCTCCCCTTCTCTTGTTGTCCCATGCCTACCCTATCACTTACCAGTTGCTTGCTGTTATGGCACAGTGGGACCACATTCCCTCAGCAGGCACTGTAATTGTTTTTTACAAGAAGAAAGAAAACGCTGGTAAGCAGTGGTACACATCTAGGGAAAATGTCAGCACTTAAACCTGAGCCTTGCTTTTCCCTCTGAGCTGTCATAGCTGGATCCTCTGCCCTTCCTTACAAGTGGGTTTGAGGAGGAGGTTGTTTTGGCTGGAATTGGAGAGGCACAGGTGGTACCACCAGCTGTAAATTGGAGGAGGCACTTCCTGATTATGACCACTGCCTACACACAGATCACTGCCAAGAGAGGAGCTGGAAGGCGCAGAAGCCTTCTCCTTACTTGGGAAAGGAGGGTAGTCATCACTCCCCTCTCCTGCAGGCTTTCACCTGTAGACTTTGGGCTTCTTTGTCAGTGCTTGGCTTCCTAAATGATGTGAACAACCCTCAGCCACCAGTGAGAGATGGATAAACCAAGGCACAAAGTATTTAAATTCATGCATCTAACATTTGGGTACTTGGGTCTGTATATACAAATGCATGGCATGTTTGAAAGCCAGCTTACTTTTTTAAGAGGCTTCAGCATGGATTCAGATGTCTACTTAACCATGGCAAAATAAGTGGTGAACGATTTCTTGACCTCTGCAACATCAAGATTTTGGCTCTAAATGTCAGTGGTGAGAGACTTGTACCAAGCTGCAGAGCAAGCATGCACCCAGCTCGCTTGTGAGGAATTTGGAATGTAGCTCTGGGAGTGGGGGGAGGAATTTCAGAAGGCACCAACAGCTACCTGGTCTCACCTGCAAGCACACACCCCCATTTGCACTTATGTATTTTTATTTCCAGGTTATGATTTTTGAATTATTGTCTGGGGTTTGTAGCTTTCGCTGGCACCTTGCTTGCTCGTGTTGTGGTGGCTGGGTTGGTTTGCTTGGGATGTGGGATGGGGCTGGAGAGGGAGGGCTGGCAGTCAGCAGCATGGTAGCCACACTGGGAGGGTCGTGAGTCCTTTGATGCCATCTGGTCATTTCTTAGAGGTCTCTTACAAGCTTCACCCAAGCAAAACTACCACTAGGTGCGTGCTCACAGGCTGTGCATTGTCTTTCTTTTTTTTTTCCCCCCCTCCCACTTCATCTTCATTAGCACTGGGCAAATAATTGCCTTTTTGGATTTATGGCTGAAAGGCACAGAAGTCAAACTGTCACGAAGCACTGTTACTGTGTTTCTGTCTGTAATTTTTGTTTGACCAAAGCAGTGAGTCCGAGCCAAAATGATGATTCCAGCATCACCACAATGCTCAGCATGCTGAGCTCTCAAAAGAACTTTTTCCCAGTTTTTTTTTTAATATTGTTTTTATATTTTGAGTGCTTTTTTAATCAGAAACAGGTCGTTTCAAAGCAAACAGTTCATCCCTGCTATTTTGAAAGGGTTGAAATAGTATCTTTTGACTTCTCAGGAGTTGTTCCTCCTTCTCCTCCCTTAGCTTTTCAGACTAAGCTCTTCAGCAGACACAGGCTGAACCTGTGAAGATGTTCAGTTCTGGAGCTGCCTGTTTCAGCACATTTCCCAGCTCTCCTTGCCAGGTGCTCAGGTGACACCAAAGTACAGAGTGTGCCAGCACCTTCTGGCCCTTGCAAGAAACAGTGTGTGGCTGTGTGGTGGCCAGGCAAGCAGTGCCAGAGTGGCCATGAACTGCCCCTTGTGCAGCCTTGCCTTGCCTCTAGCTGTGGAACCTTTGGGATCTGTGCCACCAGGGAGAATGGAGCAGGACATGTGTTTCCCAAGCCATTGAAATGGGCATAACCAAAATATCACACAGGCACAACCCTAAATTGGAGCGATTTCCAGGTTTGTGCCTGTTTTGATGAAGAGTACAGGCTAAATTTTAGCAACATCTTTTTGTATTAACTGTATGCTCATAGGTCTTTGTGGTGCATCTGTATCTTCCAACTGATTATAATTAGTGCACTGTTTTATTTACATAGGATTAATGTAATTCAAATGACTAGATTAAATTCTTTGATCTTCAGGGTACAAGAGGTGAGATTATGGTGATTTATGATTTTAAACAGTTGCTCCTGGCCATAAAATCTATTCATTTGAAAATCAATAGAAAGATATCACTTGCCATGTTGATGAGATCATTTCCTCTGCTACTCAGCCCTGACCCTATT
Organism: Dicaeum eximium; assembly: GCA_013396995.1. Classification (NCBI taxonomy): domain Eukaryota; kingdom Metazoa; phylum Chordata; class Aves; order Passeriformes; family Dicaeidae; genus Dicaeum; species Dicaeum eximium. Next base: position 469,488 of record VWZP01001408.1, on the reverse strand, counting down.
CTCCTAGTTTTCACCATCCTGTCAAGTTTGGATATCTTTTTTTTTCCCTGGAAGCTCTGCTCCGCCTGATCCTGTGCAGCCCTTCCATGTGTCTGGGGTGCTCTTTTAATTGGAAGCCACTTTCTGATTTATATGCTCCAAGCATGCAAACTCTTCCTCAAAACTTTTCCCAACCATGCATTCAGTCAGATGGTGTAGCTGCCAAAAATATATGCAGCTCCATATTTGTTCTTTGTTGCATGGGGTTGATTTATAGGTGCAGTGTATTAGAGACTGTAAACTTTCTCATCTCTAACAAGGGCTGTTGTCTGTTCAGCAAGTCCTGCCCATTGCACAATGGTATGAATATTTATGATGCTAAATAATAATGCTTGCCTCTGACCCTCTTCATCAGCAGATCTAGCATTGCTTCACTGAGGAAGCAGTCAAATCATTATCCTGATATCCAGATGGGGAAACTGAGGTGCCACAAGGTGAAATAACTTGTCCAATGTCAACAAAGGAGAGCTAGAAAGGGAATGCAGCTGTCTCTGTCCCCAGCTACATGGTGCAGCCGCTAGACCCTGCAGCCTCCTCAATGACAGCTCATGAAATTTCTCTTTTATGCAATGCATTCTTCTCTATTAACAGCAAACTCTTCCAGTGTTTTCTTCACAGGTATTAATAGCCTCTCTGAGAAATATGCTTCAACACGCATTTTCAGCAGTACTTGTGTGTGTGTTGTGCCCCAGCCAGCAGCTGTGACCTGCTAGGAGGAGGCAAACTGGGGCAAGGTTGCACCTATGCCCCTGCACTCTGCTCCTCTGCTCCAGCACCTCTCCACTCCTCCAGTGGCAGTCGGGCAGGTTGGGGACTGGGCACAGAGATGTTCTGCAATACCAGCTGCTGTGTTGGCAGCCTTGGAGCTGCTTCTGGGTCTGACTTACTGTCTTGTCTCCTTGAATATAATTGCTCACTGCTGGCTTTTTTTTTTTCCTTTCCCTTTGATTCTGTAGCGCTCGTACCCTACTCAGATTCCTCATCACGCTCACAATCTGGGGAATCTGAGGAAAGAGAGAACTGATCATCTGCACTCTTCTTCTGTATATTATGAAAGTGTCCCTGCATTATGTGTGATTCCAATCTCTTTTTTCCTTTAATCACACAGAACATCAGAGTGTCAGACTGCACCAGCCAGGTCTGTGTGCTGGGCGGGGAAGGACGGAGCCGCTTCTGCGGAGGTGCTCCCGGCTCCCTGGAGGTGACGGCACATCTCTGCCTTCCCCCTCCCTAACCCTTCCACCTCCCCACCCTGCAAATGTTCCATGGCAGGGCATGTTCTGCCCCTGGCCAAGCCCGCTGGGGCACGACTGCTTGAGCAGCACCGGCTGCGGGGAGTCCTTGAGGAGTGGCAGAACACGTCTGCTTGGAAATCTGCGTGTGCTGCAGGTGAACCCGTTCCTTGCTATTTGGAGGTCTCCAGGGACCAAATCACTCGGTGGAATTGGCCAGAACTGTAATGATTTCCCACCCAAGTACCTTTAGCACGGTGGTAGGAAAAGCACGTGTAGAAGGTTGGGTGGGTTTATGTGGGCATAAGGGTGTGTGTGCTCTTTATACATTACACTGGAAGTGCATCACAAGCTCCTCACTACTCTGTAGGGCCTCTGTTATGAACAGCAGACTAGGTAGTGCACTAGGTAAGGGCCTTAAATTTTGGCATTTATTCCCTAGCTTGTAAGCATTTTAGGAAGGAAAGGAGATCTGAAATAGAGGTGGAGTTCTGCCACCCTCATAATTTTTTAGTGTTTTATTCACTCAGTGTTACAATTTTTGCATTTACTTACCTACTCAGTACACTACAAACATTTCAATACCAAAATACAAGAGAATAGAACACCTATAAAATGAAGAGAACTCTATCCACCCTTCCCTTCCTATTTCTGCAGGGCAACATCTGAAGGACACTTTTACCTCCAGATGTCAGGACATGTGGGAGAGGGAGCAGACTCAGAGCTTTTGTGTCCTCTGGGGGATGTAAGCAGAAACAGTACCTAGACAGGAAAGTGTTTGAATGTTAATGATAGGACAGTGCTAAAAAACACTTTAGAAGCACTTGGAGCTTCTTGCAGGAGAAGAGATTTGTGTTGGGCACCCCTGGTTAAAATTTGGCTTCCCACCTTGATGTGCATTGTTCCTGCTCCTTTTTTTCCACGGGAGTGGCTGAATTTCTATTGCACGGTAGATAAAGCATTTAGGACGAAAAGTCTATAGAAGTGTGATACTAATAATATTTTACAGCTTTAATTACCATCATTGTAGCGCCTAGAGGCGTATGCAAAAACATTTTGAGTGGGTGGAGGGGAGGCAGTGCTGTGAACATTTTTGTGGTTTTGCTGGGCAATGTGCAATGGAGTTTTCTCATGGGAACCACAGCATGCCAGGGAGAAAAGCTGCCTCTGCCTCCTCATCTGCTCTGTTGGGATACTGGATCGCACCCCAAGGACGAGGAGACAGCCCCAGTCACTCCAGTTTCGGGGACAAGCTGGGCTCAGCGACACCCGGCTTTGCACAGGGGCTCCAGGGGCAGGTGCTGCCTGTTCCTCCAGGCATTTTTCCTCAGGCAACATCCCTTCCGTGCAGCCAGCTTCACCTGCGGGGCGATTTTCAGGTTGGGCAAGCTGATTTGGGGCACGGACTTGCCAGCAGGCCGGAGAGCAGCGCGCCTGGTCGGGGTCAGGGTGCGCGATGCTGCAGCGCTCCCGCCAGCCGCCCACCCGTGCGTGTCCTGCCGGCGTGGGCAGCGCCAGCGACACACTGAGGGGCCCTATGTGACACCCTGCCCCACCCCATCCAGGCTCACAGCTCGCTGGGAAACAGGGGAACACCCCGTGCGGGAGAGTTTGGGTGTTACAAAATGAAAAGGGTAACAACAAATAATAAAAAGAGCGCTCGCGTTTCCTCAGCTCCAGAATGCAGTCCCGCACGCTTAGAGCTTTTTCAGACTTTGTTCCTAGATCATACATTAATTTTTAGACGTTTTCAGATGTAGTTTTGGTGACAGTGATTTGACATAGGTGCTACAAAGCCTCAGCCTTCTATTGGAAAAACTGAAGGAGAAAATCAGTTTTGTTAGGAGGTGTTTACCAAGGAGCCGGGTCATGACTGCGCTTCCTGCCTGGCCTGACCCTGCTCAGACAAACAGCCAAGGTATGGATTAGAAGGCAAGGAAAAAGGAAAGGAAACTCTGTGTGAAAGGTATTCCCAGCTCTAGGCAGAGCTGGACGCTGCCTAAAAGACAAGCGTATTTTATTGAGGCTTTTCCCCCTCACTCGCTAATTGTTTCCACGCATGTAATGGTTTTCTCTATTGTTATCTGCACTAAATATGAGTTACTTAATTTATCACTGAAACCTGACTTACTTAAAAACTCACAGTTTAACCATTTCTCCATCAGTAAAACAACTACACGCTCCCACTTCTCCTCGCTTTAATCGATCCTCGGTACTTTCGCACCGCAGGCCGGCCCTCCCTGCCCCTTCCGCCACCCCCGGGGCGGTGTGCCCGCACGGCAGGGCCGCTCCGCACGGTTCCCGGGCTGTTTTCCCGGGCAGTTTTCCCGAGCTGTCGGCTCTCGGGATCCGCGCAATTCCCGCGGGGGGGTCGCGGCCCCGGCGCGGTCCGGCCGCGGG
>VWZP01001408.1:411949-465485 GCA_013396995.1 Dicaeum eximium | reverse complement strand
GCCGGGCCGGGCGGAGGCGGCGCCCCGGCGGCGGCCGCTCCGGCGGGGTCCCGGGAAGGGGCGGGGGGCACCGGCCGCCCCCCGGGCTCTGCGGGGCCGTGCCTCTCCCGGCGGGGACGCGAGGGGCTGTTCGGGCGCGGCCCCGACGGAGGTTCCTGTCATCGGGCTCGGCGGCCGCAACTTTGTGCGGGGACCGCAGCTCCCCGTCCGTGCCCGCCGTGTGGGTTTTCCTGCCGTGGGCTGCATCCCGCGGTGCGGGACCCTGCTCTGGAGGTATTTGTGCGCTCGTCTCGTCCTTAGGCGAAGGGTGTTTTTGCACGTTTCAAGTTTCTCATTAGTTGCGGCGAGGTACGGGTTTGTACGTAAACGCGAAGCTCACTCATCGGCTGTATTTTGGCACATCTCAGAGCTAGACAAGACTATTTAATTTGCGAAGTCTCTCTTCTGCAGCTACATGTAATTTTCTCCTCCTGCTAAAAGTCCTTTGGAAGCGCTGCAGAAATGTAATGAATATGCAAAGCAGCCAGCTCTCAAACCCAAACCCGGTTTGTCTTCAGAGACTTTTCAAAACGCCCAAAGTCATCAAGATACATTATGGAATAATCACTTTTGCCTAAAATACAGGGATGTGATGTTTCACACTTTCTCCTTGTATTCCTAATTTAATTGGTGACAGCTCAATTAGAATTCACCTGAAATAAAATCTCTACAATCGGTTAGAGTTGCTCGGTTGCTTTTACTTCCAGTGCAGCCTTAAAAATGCAGGAAGGCTGCTCAGGAAGCCCTTGTCCCATGCGTACATCCCGCAGCTCCCGAGTTTTCCTTCACCCACATCCACCACCTGCCTGCTTCAGCCGAGCATCTTCCTGCCACCTCCGGGGTGTGTGCGGCTCCGAGCTCGGAGCGGGCACAGCGGGGAAGGAGCCGGTGTTTTCCCGTGGTTAAAGATGCTCAGCGGGGCTGCCGCTGCCCTGTGTCTTGATGGAGCAGGAGTAGGTTGTGATTCGTGCACTAGCTGTTTACAAATATTTAAGAGCGCTCTATGGTGTCTCTGTGGTTTTTGTTTTCCTTCTTCCCGGGAGTTATGTTTGTGGTCAGAGTTAAGGTGACAGCCAGCGTTTGGAGAGGAGGGCATGGCATGTGGGGTGATGGGCTGTGGATGTGAATGAGGTAATGTGGAAAATCAGAATGCATGGTTGTGGGTTGCAAAGGCTGAGTGAAAATCTAACTTGTGATTTCCTGGTTCTCCCGTGGCTATAACTGTATGCAGCCTTGCATTTATTTTAAACAGCTTTGTCTGCTGTGGGGAGTTTTCTGGCTTCTTTGTATGTTCTATATGTGAAAAATGTAAGAGATGGCTGCTCTTGCCTGTGTGTTCTGACACTTCTCGCTGGTATGGACAGCAGGCAAAGAAGAGGGAGAAGTAGCAGCTGAAGTGCTGTGGCTGTATTCATTTATTCCTGTACAATTCTCTGTGCCAGCTTTGCATTCCTGCCTCTTGCTGGAGAAAGGGTTTGCAGTTGTGTTAGATGTACCTGCTCACTCCTGAGGCAGCAGATCGTTCTGGCTGCCTTCTTAGGATTTGCCAGAGGACATGACCAGGCTGTTACTCCTGAACCAAGGTGGTTTGGGATCGCAGATTAGACAGCCTAAGACTTATCGAGCAGGCTGCAGAAGAGGGGGATCACACATGGTGCCCCAAGGTCTCATCCAAGATGCTCTTCCTGGTGAGGAGCAGACACAAATGTCCTGGCTGTGAGCTCTCCCTGTGTCTTCTCATTGTGTAACCTCTTCTCGTGCCCACCCTTTGCCCCAAAAGCACTGTCCCCATTGCAATAAGAAATGAGAACAGTGGTGGAAAGCAGTATTTCAGGTCTCTTAGATACAGTTTAAAGGTCACCTGAGAGATGTGGGGCGCTGAGACTTGAGTGGGTGTGCTAAGGCTTTGCGTGGCCGGGTGAGCAGAGCCAGCAGCAGCAGCGCCAGGTGTCCTTTGGGTTCAGGCAGTGCTGTGCTGCTTTCTCAGCAGTCCCTGCTTGTTGCTTGTCCTCTTCCTAAGCCTCATCTTACTCCTGCAGGTGGACTAGCAGAGCTGCTTCCCGGGCTTTGTAGGCTGGGAGCGGGGCCGAACCAGGGACAGGGATCGGTCGTGTCTAGAGAAGCAGCGTAGCTGAGGCAGGAGAGGCCGTCTCAGAAAGGGGAGGGAACCTTCCCCTTGTTAAAGTTTAGAAATAACTTGGGGTGACATTGAGGTGACTGCTGGAGTAACTCTTTAATGCAAGGAGAAAAGTAAAAGGAGGAGTGTTTGAAAATGCCTTCTCTGCAGAAATCGGTAGCAGTTGTACATGGAAAAATTGCTCAGCCGTCTCAGGAGTTACTGTGCTGAATTGGAAAAACAGAATGGGTCTTTAAAGTACGAAACAAAGGGATTTCGGTCTTGCTTTAAATGCAAATCTCAATGCAGTCTGAACTGTGGACTCACTGCCGATGCCTCCATGGTACATATTAATCCAGTTTTATCTGTCATGAGGAGATTTGTTGATTAGAAGCCTCTAGGTAAAGGCTGCTCATGGACTGGTGCTGCTCTTGCAGCCTGTGGGCTGGAAAAATGAGTTCAGTTCCATGGCTTGCCTGGAGCACTTGGGCTGTGTGTAATTTCACTGCCATCCTCCCAAGATTCAATTTAGCTCTCTGCACAAAGACCATTTATGTAGATTTATGTAGATTTTGTGCTAAGATTAATAACTTTCAGAGGAAATGGGCTTTCTTTTAAAAGTTATATAAGTTAATTTGTGGTATTGATGGTGAAAAGTCAGCATCATTTGAAATGGGAGGGTAGGAACAGTTACTGGAATGCCACTAAATCATAAGCTGTTAATTTTGTTTATCTTGACAAAGTTTGTCAAGAATGGGAGGGTTTTTCTAAGAAATTCAGTGAAATAATGACACTTTTAAAAACAGTGAATTCTGCGCCCTGTAAAGGGTTACCTTTAAGTGATTTTCCTCATTTTCCTTGTTTCTTGTCTCTTTGAATGTTGGCAGTACTTGATTGGTATTCTGCAGTTAAGTATTCTTTCAGAAAGACAAACTGTGTTTCTAAAATATGTAGCTCTATGCAGCTCTTAAATGTTTACAGTTTCACCCCAAGTTCCAAAGTGTGTAGTTTATTAGCTCTTAAGCTCACCAGCAGCTCCTTGAGGTAGCTGCTCCAATCTAAACTGCTATGACTGCCCCTTCTGCTTTACACGTTCAGCTGGTGGTTTGGGGGTTTTGTATGTCTTGGGTCTTTTTTTTTCCCCTGGGCTCCATTTCTCTTCGTGAAGAGATGGACTGTAGGTATCCTGTTGCTGCCACATACATTTCTGGAAAATTTCTGTTGGCCTCCTGATTTTATTTTTCTCTAGTAGAGTTAAATGAGAATTTTGCAGCAAAAGCCTGCTCTGTCACATGCCTCCTGAATTGAAGTTGGGCTCTGGTTGTTTTATCTGTATGTTTGACTTGTTGAAGAAAAAGCTCATATTGTGAAAAAAAACACAAAAATACCCAAACCATTTTTTAACAACATTTTTCTTGTTTGACAATATGCAAAAGCACATATTGTAAAAATAATTTCTCTCTGAGTTTTACTGTTGATAACCAATCTCCCAGTGCCCCATAGCAAACGTATTTGCTTGCATTGCAGTTTTGGAGGAAGGGGATGCATGGTATTAAAATACTTTTTCCCCAGTGTGTGCAAATCTTTCTGTAGGTGTTGTTTTTTAGGTTACTACTGTGTTTTTTCAAGTCCAGTGTGATAGTAGAGCCAGAGCAATGTTAGAAGACCTGCTCAATGTTTTAGTTTTGTTACTTTTTCAACCAACTACAAATTACAGGCTTTAGACCTTATTGATTGGTGGTTTAGTGTAATACTGGAAATTATCTGCTTGTGGCTGTGAAAGCCACCGTAGAGTGAAGAGGTGTGTGTGTGAGATCTTAGAATTCTCTGAGGAGTTTATGAGTTGTGCTATAACAGGATAAGGGGTTTATGAAGTTGAAACTTGTGCACATGTTTTTTCCTGCCTCTGTAAGGGCTGGACACGGCAGGGATCTGTCTGTTGGGAGCCTTTAAGCACAATTGCTGTATTGCTGAGTGGTATTTCATGTCTCAAGTGTCAATGACAGGCAGCCTTGTTAGCAAATGAAACGGGCAGGTGAATTCAAACTAAGGTTTTTAAACTATATATGTTGGAATCCATCAGTATTTTTGCTTTGTCTGCAGCTGTCGCTGCCGTAATTAGGATCAGCAGGGCATTAGATCCTTTTTATGTGAAACAGGTAAAACTGTAGAAATACTTGGTTCTTAAACACTTTCTTACTGACCCAGCTTCATTAATCCTCTGGGTTCTGTGAAGCACTTTTCTTTGCTTTCCTTTTACAGTCCTCCGCAGTTTCTATGGGGGAAAAATGATGCGACAATTAAGAAGAATCGAAACTGATGAAATTTTTTCTTCAGGCAATCGAGTGTTCTGCAATTCTTCAGAATGTGTTTTGTGATCATTTTGATCTTAGGATATAAAAGAGAATCGAGTACAAGCTGTGAGCAATATTGACTGATGTTCTTGGGAACAAACATAAAGTAGGAATGTTGAAAACAAGCTGGCTTTGTGTTTGAATCATCTTTTTTGTAGGTGCATCACAACTATCTGCTGATTTGGTTTTTTACAGAAATTGTTTCCATTAAATTAGCAAGTCAAAAAATAGAGCTTTAGCCCCTTATTCATTTCTGTGGGTGTTCTTGTAATGAGAGAAAGAAATGCTGTCCTCTTGAGTTGACAGCCTTGTGGAAAGATGGGCGGTGGGACAGAGCATCTGGATGTTGGTGCTTTGGTGCTCATCTTCTCTCTCTTTTTACTGTTTGCAGGTTCTGTCATCCGTGATGGCGTCAGCTCTACCCAGAACCCTCGGAGAATTGCAGCTGTATCGAATACTACAAAAAGCAAATCTCTTATTCTACTTTGATGCCTTCATTCAGCAGGGTGGTGATGATGTCCAGCAGCTCTGTGAAGCGGGTGAAGAGGAGTTCTTGGAGATAATGGCTCTCGTAGGCATGGCTAGCAAGCCGCTTCACGTCCGACGGCTGCAGAAGGCTTTGAGGGACTGGGTCACAAACCCTGGTCTTTTTAACCAGCCTCTCACCTCCTTACCAGTCAGCAGCATTCCAATATATAAGCTGCCAGAAGGGTCTCCTGCGTGGCTGGGGATATCCTGCAGCAGTTATGAAAGGAACAGCAGCACCAGGGAGCCTCACCTGAAGATTCCGAAATGCGCAGCCACGACGTGCGTGCAGAGCGTGGGCACGAGCAAATCTGATGTGGGGAGCTTATCACTGCAGAGCAGCAGCGAGCCCAGGCTCTGGCAAGGACACCACACCACAGAGAGTGAGCACAGCCTTTCCCCAGCTGACCTTGGCTCTCCAGCCTCACCAAAGGAAAACAGCGAGACCCTGGATGCTGCTGCTGCTCTGTCAGTTGCTGAGTGTGTAGAACGTATGGTTCCCTCCCTGCCCAAAAGTGACTCCAATGAAGTCAAGGAGTTACTGAAAACAAATAAGAAACTGGCAAAGATGATTGGTCACATCTTTGAGATGAGCGACGATGACCCTCACAAAGAGGAGGAGATCAGGAAGTACAGTGCAATATATGGCAGATTTGACTCGAAAAGAAAGGATGGCAAGCATCTCACCCTCCACGAGGTAAAGCAGCTTGAGCAGAACTGGGCTTCCTCCTCTATTCCTACACCTTTGACAAGATGTGTTTACAGGGTACACTTCTTGTATGGGCACTTCTTGCTGAGTGATGAGAGTCATGTGTCTGAAAGTTGTGTGTTGAGTGCTGCAGGCAGTCCTGGCCTGACATGGAAATCTCAGGTGCAGCACAGGTCTCCTTTTGTGGGTAGGTGTGTGTGTGTGTGCACGTGGTGATTCGGTGTCATCAGACTGCTCGGTCGCTGGCGTGCCCTGTCAGACAGAAGGTTTAGAAAGTTTGGCACCAAAATAGCAACCTGAGCATGGCCTTGGGGGTTCTAAGGATTTGGTACATTTTTAAAGATGTCCTGTCATCATATTTCCTTGCAGCTTTGAGACTAGGCTTGTTTGGACGATCAGTAACTAAAATTGCTTGTGTCTGATGTGGTTACTGCCCTCTCCTGTCTTCCCTCACCTCAAGACTCTGCTCTGTAGCTTGTGCACTTGAGATAAAAAGGATTCTGTCAACGACGTCCCTAAACCCAGTGGGATGAAGCTCAATTATACAACCTGCGGGGTTTTTTGGGCATAGTGGTCTTAAGCCTGTGAAGTGACGTGAGAAGGAAAGGAAAGGACTGTCTCCGGTATTGATGGCTGGTTGTAATCTGAATGTTTGTCTTTAAATCCCTGAGTAGCATCTCTTCCCTCTTGTCTTTGAAAGTTCATGTGGGCCTCCCTTGCTCCTCCTGTGGCATTCCTGAGGCTCACACTGCATGTGTTGTAATGCAATAGGTGTGTCTGTGTGGGGAGTAGTTTCCTAGTGCCAAAGTACTGTACAAGAGAACAAACATTAATTCAAAGCAGTGCCAAAACACTGTTGATATGAATGCTGCATCAGCATTTTCACAGTTAACAGTGATTGCAAAATTTCAGTTGGATTTAAAATTTGGCATGTAAGGTTTAGCTCCCAAAAGGAAAGGCAGTATTTATGTTACAGGAGTGCCAAAAAAACTGTACTGGCTTTAGCCTTTTTTCGCTTCAAGGAGAAGTTTTGTAGGTGTGTGATCCATAGCATAAGACTGAGTTCTCTTTATGCTTCTGAGTAGAAGGGCAGAAGGAAACAAGGCGTATTTCTTTACATTTTTGTTTACATATTTACATTTATAAGGCAACTGCACATCACCGGCAGTGACTTGATGAGGGCTTTTACTGCAGGCTGGGGAGACACTTCCACAGTAGTCAGCCACATTCCTACCACACAGTTCTAGTTGTGCAGCTTACACTTAAGTGCTCTGTGGCTTTATGTCAAACACTTATAATCTATGAATTCATCCACTGTACAAGACGAGATCTCATCTTACTCCCCTGACCTTGTGGAAGTCTGCCTCATAACAGAACAAGTTGTGTACGAGATGGAGGCAGGATTTGAAAGGATTAATTGTGTAGATGCCCTGTGCACATGGCTGCAGACTCAGGATTCAGAGAAAGGGGGTTCTCCCCACCTGAGGATGGGGGCAGTCGAGGTGTACAACAGTGTGTGGCTGTGTCCTTTCACAGCCTCTCTCCGGGGTAGGGACTGCAGAAAATGCTCTGAAATCTGGGCAGACTACTTGTAGGATTATTTTCTGGCATCCAGCAGTGTACTGGAAGGTGGGCTCCTACATTAGTGTAGGCTCAGGAATGGCTCTGCAAAACTGGGGCAATGAACCCTGGGGCAGTAATTGAAGGAGCAGGATAGCAATGAACTGGACGAAAGGACAACTGCTCTGCCTTGTTCATTTTTTTTAGTATGGCACTACAGATCTTTACTACATCATTGTAAAACCACGTTTAAAAACGGAATGAGAGCATGGTTTGGCTTTAGGAAATATTTCTATCGCTATTGTGATTAAGGGCACAAGATCAAAGGAGTGTGTGGTTGACTTATGCCTCACTTACGCATGTGGGGCCTCGCTGAACTTGATGGGAACTGCACACATGGAAGCAAGAAGAATTTGCTCATAATTAGTTTACTGTTGGCTTAAAGAGGCTGGATTTTACAAAGTTTTGTCTTGAACAGTTTTGTCTTAATTTTCTGTTTAAGGCAAAAAATAGCAGGAAGGAGATCAATTTTTTTTGTTTAATGTCTGCTAAACCTGAGTTCGCCTTCTGTAAACTCAGCTTCAGTGTGTTTGTGGTTCTGATGGCTTAAACAATTTGTTGCTCAGAAGGAGGGACCTTTAACAACCAGAGAGGTAAGTTTGTGCAGGTCCAGAGACTGTTTTTCTGCACGTGTTGATACATTCCAGAGCTGTCATTCTGCCTCACAGTTCAAGGTTTCTCCTTGCAGCTGGCAAGGAACAGCTGAATAAACTTCACTGTGAATTTAAAAAGCTTAAGTAGTGGTTAGCTTTTTAATGTAAAGATTAGGGTATCTCTGGCTTCTCAAGCTGAGAGGAGTTGGATGCAAATTAAGAGCAAATGTGGTGGAATTATTAGTGGTGAATTAGTATTCGCCATAATATTAGTGAGAATATTTTGTTTCAGTATGAGCGCTGAAGTGTCTCAGAGGGCTGGAGCAGCCATTAGAGCCTGTGAGAGCTGCAGACACTGGGCTGGTTTGGAAGTGTGTGCTCCTGGTAGCAGTATTTGCATAAAGCATTAATCTGACATAAAATCTTTTGAAGGTGTTCCAAAACTAATAAACATACTGTCCTTAATCCATCCCATTGTTCCGGTATTACACAGCTTTTCAAACACAGAGAGCACTTAAATGTTTAAAGTTGGACTGGAGGAGGGATGAGTACAAGGCATGCCCTTGAACTCCATGACCCCTGCAAGTTTGAGTCAGGTTTGTAATTTGCATCTTAACATTTCAGTCCTTGTCTCAGTACCTATAAAACAGAAAAAAATCAAGTTCAGTGGAATTAGAAAAACAAGCAATGAATTTTGTTTAGCTTGGTTTTTTCCTTTTCTTTTGCTGACTCACCAAAACAGTAGGGCTTGGTATTTAATTATGTGGTTTCTAGTGGAGGAGTCTGTGAACCCCATCAGATGGAAATATACCCATCCCTCTCCTGTACGGTTCTGTGCTGCTCCACATCCTTAAGGCTTCCAGGAAACAGATTCTTTCTTTTAAGGCATGCAACGCTTTGTATCTGCAGTATCATGCTTCCTGAAAAGGCAGGAAGCCATGATGCACTTCAATTCACTAAGTCTGAATGTGACCTGAAAGAGAAACCAGGAAAAACAAGCAAATAAACATTTGGCTTTTCTCACATATTAGGATAAACAGCATTTGCCTACAACTACCGAAAGCATTTTCAGTCATTTCAGCTCTTTGCAACCTTTCAGCACTTGGAGGGATAAAAAATATCACAAATTATTTTGTAAGCATTAGCCATATTATTCATCCTTGGCAAAGTAATAGCTATCAGTGTTACAGAAATTAATGCCTGCTTTGGATGGTAATTATTTTAATCAGTGTTGTATTAATCTTACATTGTATCTTTTTCCCCATTGTGTTTTTTTCTGTAAAGACAGACGTTGTGGAACAGCTGTTCCTGTCTAAGGGGTAATAGTTTGTTTTTTTAGTACCTTGAATTGTAGGAACGTAGTAACCTGTTTGTGCCCTTGTACGATTAGGCCTGATCTCTGTGAGATTTGGGGGTTTTGTCTGTACAGATACTAAATAATCAGGGAACATATCTAGTTCACCTGTTAAAAACAAGTTTATGCTCTGATTAATATTTAGGTACCATAGGAAGTGCCCTACTGAGATCAGAGGCTTTTAGGCTAAACACAGGAAAAATTACTTCTGAGCTATTAGGAGCAGCAGTTCTGTGTGAGTTTTACTAGAAATACAGCACAGGCCGCTGAGAGAAGAATCTCAGCTCTTCTTAATATGTGTTTTTTGTCTTTTCAACCTTCCTGGAGAACAAGGTGTCATGCTGGGCAAAATAAATGTTTGATAGTTGGGATGCCACCGAGCCCGGTGGCGAAGGACAGCGTGGTTGTGTGCTGTTCATGTCTTGTGACAGCTTCCATCCTTCAGGGATGGGGCGTGCAGCGATTCGGGGCAGCTCTTGGCCTTCTCCCAAGAGACACCCTGTAAGTGCAGAGCTGCTGTCTGTGGGTTTGGTGTTGTGTGCTGTGTGCCTGTGTGTCTGCTCCTGGTGCTGCCAGGTGAAGGGTCGGGGATGGCACATCTCCATCCACCAGGGATATGCTGACTCTGCTGTGGAAACCCAGCTGCTCTGGAATATTCACTAGCCTGGGACAGATACAGAATACACTGTTGACAGTAGCTCCAAAGCACCTGTGCTCCTTTGCCAGAAGCCAAGCCTGTTCAAAGCAGATTAATTTCTAAAAGTAAAAGAGTAGAAAGAGTTGTGGGCACTCGGTAAAAACACCTGTAGTATTCTGTTGGGATCTTGCTGTTATGCCTCATTACACGTTTTGGCTGTTCTTCAGCTGAGGAGAAAGTGAGAAAGCCTCTTCAAGCCCTGCTTCCTGTGGAAGGAGCTTGGAATAGCCTGTCCAGCATTTTGATTTGTGTCTCTCTTGGCATTAATGTTGTTGTGTCCATACTGCTGACCATAGGCTTCTCAGACAGCAGTATTTTTAAGCAGATACAATTCATGACAGTATCACAGCATTCCAAAACCATTTTGAGCCTCAATTTCAGGCTTTTTCCCCCCCCCACCTTCTTTATGAATCTTTTCCCAGCAGCAGAGGCACTAGAAATGTGTCCTGGCAGGCTCAGGAAAACATCCTTGAAACAAGTTACATTTGATTCATGTCTGAAGATAGTCTTCACAAACACGAGGGTGAGAAACATAGCTAAAAAAAGTTTAATCGTTTCTTAAACCATCACCTTCTACAGAATTTATTCTGTATTCACCAGGGAAAGCCATCTGTACCCACACTGTCAGGGTGGTTGTTTTTTTTTTTTTTTCTTCCCCCAAGTCCTGGGCATATTGCATTTATAAAAATAGTGTTCCCTGTAAGCCAGGCTTTGGGAGCCAAACACTGTGAACATTCAGAGCTACTGTTTTATACTGCGATTTAATTAGTGCTGGGATGAAGCAAAAGCAGCGCACATTGAGACGGTCTTACAATAATGTTTTACTTTATGCACCAACTACATTCATATCTTCCCTCTTCCCAAAGAGGTTACCTGGTTTAGTAAGGGATATAAATAAACTGAAGAAACCCTCCAGGATTCAGTGTACAATTATAGGTAATTTTACTTGCGATCAAAATTCTTTATTATTTCAGAAGAGCTACTTTTACAAGCACAGTAGGTGAAAGTATGCAAAATCCTGAGTGCCTGTGTTTGATTTGCAGCTAACAGTAAACGAGGCAGCTGCCCAGCTGTGTGTGAAAGATAATGCCTTGTTGACCAGGAGGGATGAGCTCTTCGCACTGGCCCGGCAAATCTCTCGTGAGGTCACCTACAAGTACACCTACAGGACCACCAAGTAAGGCTTGCATTAGCTCAGGGGGTCTTTACTTTCAGGGAACCAAGCAGGCTGATGGCATTTCTTCTGAAACACTAGAGATGCTTTCTTCCTGCTCTTCAGTCAGCACAGTGCTCCTCTGAGGAAAAGAGGGAAATGCTATGAGTCCTGAAGCTTTTAAACCGATAAGATTCAGCTGTCTTGAATTACCTTTTTATTTGCTCTCTAGTTTTCCAGGTATTTTGAGGATAGTGCATATTAAGAGGCATCTGAGAGGCTGGTATTTAAAGCATTTGAGGCATTAGTGTGTTTTGAGGTTAATGTAAATTGGCAGAGTAGCCAGAGATGCTCAATGCATCAATTTCCTTTTTTCCATATACAGATTTGGCTTGTTAGCCAAAAATATAAGGTCACAGGGAGTGGCTTACAAGCTTGCTTTAAAAGGATCTGAAGCTGAATCCTAATTTCAGTTACTGTTCTGTCAAATGAACTGCTGCTGTGAAATGGTGACAAAGGCTTAACAGCTTTTGAATAAGATTAAAACCTTAGCATTAGTAAGTATGATTGAATATCTTGATAATTTCCTTAGATCTTTAAATGTTGATTCTCTTGCCTGTAATGTAATATCCTTTCAAAATACGTTTTGCTGCCCTTCTAGAAAGTTTTCCTTTGCTTCCCTTTCTTCCACAGAGATTCATATAAATATATGTCTGTCCTGGATAAGCAATGCCAAGGGCATTTCTGTAATTCTCTGTAATTTCCTTCCTCTTGGAAGGAAGGATCCATGAATCTTTTGATGCTTCTGAAAACAACACAAAATGCTTGTGTTCCTCTGTACTTGAATGACTTTTGCTGCCATGTCAAAGTGAACTGGAGGCTTTTTTTTTTGTATCTCACTTGTTCTTCTGTGATATGTGTTTTTTTCCTTGACTCCTTTTCATTATTATTGGTAATTGGGATTAATGTGCTGTTTGCTGATTGTGTATGTGTCTTCTCTTGTAGATCTAAATGTGGAGAAAGGGATGAGCTGTCACCAAAGAGAATCAAGATAGAGGTACAGTAATGTGACTCCTGTATTTTGACCTGTGTGTGCCAAAATTCAGTTTTGTTTTGAAGGGATCTGTCTTAAGGAAATTTGTCAGAAAAACATTTGATAGACAGCTGATGGGTATGAGAGAGAGAGAGGGTGGGAAAACATCACCACTGTCTCTGTGAATGTAAGTGCTTGATGGAGAAACCTGTAGGAGCAGGGGTAAAGAGTAGGATTTGTTTAATGGTAAAGATACTCTCAGTGTTTTGCACTCAGAGTGAGTAGGAGGGGAGGAATGGGACTGACTGACTTCCTGTGGTGGAATAAGCTCGAGCACTGTAGGAAATGTCTTCCCATAAGGCCTGCTGCTTTTCAATCAGCATGAGGTGGGGCTTGCCTAATTCACTGGAGTCTGCTGTTGATCATGTCCAAAATACAGAGATCTGGATAAGAACTGATGGCAGAATATTAACCATCTCTGACTGTGCCATAAATTACAACACCGATCATTTTGAAGAGTCAAAAACTAGCTAAAAGCTGTATATCTCAACACAAAAGGTTGTGCCTGTAGATACTAAATTACAGCTTTCTGTAATGAGTTTTGTGTCAAATGCATGTATACATGGCTAATATATACACTTGCATAAGATGGTGCTTAGGGAGATGCTGAGAATTTCTTGTGAAGAGTGCAGTAGCAGCATGTATGTAGTTTACCATTTCCTTCAGTTACCACTGGTGGGAGGTAAATTTGAGGCCTTTTAAAAGTTACTTTTAACAAAAAAAAAAAAAAAAAGTAAAATGGACAAATATGTATACACCTGTATACCTCATAAGAATAGCAGATCTTTCTTTTTAATTTGCATTTTAAACAAGTTACTGTTTCATTGTTACGTGGGTATCTAATTTATCCTTAGCATTGTGGGTGTCTTTTATTGTACTGTCTGCTCAAAAAGGTGTAGGTTAAGTGTGTGTTAGAATATGAGCTAGACCTGAGCTAGATTTCTATGTGACACAGATAGGTGATGTTTCCTCTAACTGTAGAGAAAAAGTGCTACACATTCTGAAATGTTTCTCATATGCAACACATTCTGTGATAAATGATGCACTGTATGTAATAAGGCTTTAATTTTTTTTTCAGTACTGCAATACTTTCACTTGTACAAAGGCTTTTCCTGTGAGGCAAACCCTGGTGAGAGCAGTTAGTTTTGAAAAGGCAGTTTTGAATAGGTATAGAGGAGTTCATCTTATTTATTAAGTTCCATCAGTCCATATACAATTGTAGTTTTTGAGTTTATGTAGTGCAAAATATACATATGCAATGAGGATTCACTCGTAGCTTTGATAAGCCAGTAATGTTGTTTATGTGTGTTAGGATTTGCTTTTGACCTATGCTTGTTCTTTGATCCACAAAAAAGAGCAGGGAAAAGCTGCATTAAATGATTTTATCCAACCTCACCTTTATCAGCCCTGACCAACATGTTGCAGGATGGTTGCTTGAGTCTCCTCTCTTTTGTTCAGTCCAGCCTTAATTTGTAAGAGCTGGTGTGGAGCTGCCACTCCTCTGCTTGAAGTAGTATTTCAGTGACTTATATTTCAGCATTAGAAAGTTTTTCCTTCATTCAGTAATAATTGGTGATGAGCAAGTGTCTAAAATGACACACTGCAAGGGAGGTGCTTTTTTTTTACAGGATCTTCATTGAAAGAAAGTATAAAATTAAAACCTTGAAAAATACAAGCTGAAACTCAAGGTTTTCTGGAGAGCAGGAAATCTGGACAGCCTTAAGGAATGTGTATTCTCTTATTTTCTGCATATTCTGCATTCAAATCTTAAGAGTCTGGAAGGCCTGCTTCTTTTATACCCTTTATAGTTCAATAATTTTGAGAAAGGATATTTACTTGGTTCTTGTTTTATCTAAAATTACCAGTTATACTTTAAAATGCTTGTGAAAATTTCATGTCCTAATTGTACAAATTACTATTTTAGAAATAGGTAATTTTTCCAAAAGAAGAAATTGAAAATTAAATTGAATGAAGTCTTTACTCTGATAGCATAGCATTATTAATTTTGAAATTACCCATATTTTTATCAGTAGAAATGTCTTTTTTCCTCACAACTTTGGGAGTCTTCTAAGGAGGAGTAAAGCATTATTTCAGTGCATTTTAAACTTGAGATACACTATAAATTGTGGGCTTTACTTCAATGAAATGTAAAAAAGATGCAGCATGACGTAGTAGATCACTGCTGTTTTGGGTTCCTGGTGCTTGCATTTTTTAAAAGAAAAAGTTAAAAGTCCTTTCTTAGTAATACGTTCAGGGATGTTTTGGTTTGGTTTTTTTGGAAAGGTGAAGGTAAAAAGGAAAATGGTAGCAAATGCAGATTTTTCCTTCTGTTCTGGCTAAGAATTCCTTGCACTGTTTTTGGAGTTGTTATGCTTCATTGTGGATCTGTTTGCTTACTATCATGAAAATACAGAAGGGACCTGAACATGGGGTATATTTTTTATTGTTATAACTAGCTCTTTTCTGTTTTACTTTTTCCTTTTTCATTTTTTTTCAGATGAGTCATTTTGCCTTTCTGTTTCAAGGCTGAACTTTGTATTTTGATTCACCATTCCTTTAACTATTAGTCATTAATGTCTCTGTGAAGTGTGGCCTAAAATTACTAGGGCTTCAATTTGGAAAGACTTCACAGCCTGTTTGCATAGTGTAAAAGATTACTTTAAAAAAAGATGAGTTAATTTCCTGAAATATAATAACACTTAAAAAAGCCTCCAGAGAGGCTCTGAAGGTCAACCTTGAGCAGAGCCAGCAGAGCTGTGTGTGCAAGCAGCAGCATTGTCAATCTGCAGCTACACTGTAAATTTATCCTTTTCACGAGTATGAAACTCGCACAAGCATTACAAAGAAACAATGTGCCATGAATTACATCAAATTACCTGTAAAAGCCTTTCTCTTCCCCTGTGAGCTCTCCCCCTCTTACTCGTTGAGTGGGTGGTTGAGCTGTGGGAGTGAAGTGTAAAGAGGAGAAGGGGAAAAAATTCCAGGCAAATGACAGACTAAAGGTGTGGAGGGAGTGAAAAAAGGAGTGGAGTTAATTGGTATTTGGGAGCAGATTATAAAAAAGGGGTTGTAGTTTAAAAATCTGCTAAATCTGCTCTGGACAAAGAGCAAGACAGGTGAATAGGGGTGGAAATGGCACATCCTCCTGCAGAGCAAGGATCAATCCTGCTTAGGTGTTGTGTGACGGGGTTATTTTGTAGTCGTCTGTGACTCAGTGCTGGCACCACTCAAAGCAGTGAGCTGTTGTGGCACCAGCTTAGAAAGCAAAACAAGAGAATCCTCATCACTATTAGGGTTGATGAAGTTCCCCTTCACAGTCTGCATGAGCAGCCAAGAGAGGAAAAAAGGGGAGTTTTAAAAAAGATTCTCGCTGTCTGTGGTCTAAAGAAATTATTTTGTGTGAATGTGTCTCCATTCATCTGAACAAGAGGGGTGGGAAGAGCTTTCAAAAACTCATTTCCCAAAGCTCAGTGGGAGTCAGGGGGGCACAGGCAGGGAGACCTGAGTGGAGGAGGCAAGGAGGCATCTTCCCTCAGTGGCAGTATGGGTGGATGAAGAGGAGAGAAAAGCCCCACCTCCACTATTTCTGAGAAGGCTGAAAAGAAAACCAAAGTGTGGGATTTGTTTTTTTCACAAAAACAGCAAAAGCAGTAGAAGCTACTGTTTTCATAGGAAAAATGTCATTAGAGGGAGCGAAAAAGCACATGTGGGACTGGGAACATCTGCTGCACAAAACCACTTGGAAAACAACTGAGCAGCAGCATGGCAAAACAAAAATGCTGCAATGCATGCAGGAGGACCTCCAGGCAACCATGGGCCAGAGCAGGGTTGGTCCAGCGTGCTCCTCATCCCATGGGGCATCAGAGACAGCAGTCAGCAGTGGGAAGGGCTCTGGGAAGGTGATCCAGAACATGTCATCCTCTGGGGGTTATCTGCCTGGCTGAGGGGGGACTGACACAGCAACAGGCAGCCAGACCCACTTTTGGGAAACAGCCTTCTGTTCTGTATAGGCAGCTGATCACAAATGTGTTGTGAAGAGCTGTGTTACCTGTTTTGTTGCAAAAATAGGATCCTGAGTGATAGGGTTTTGTGTGTTCAGCTTCTCATCTTCCTACACATAATCATTCTCCTCTCCCAAACATATTCAGGTCTGAACTATAGAAGTGGTCAGTGCTCATGGAAATGTGCTGCAAAGCCTTTGTTTCTAGCTTAGACTAGGGGCTTTGTGGCAGTTAACCTGGCTAGGAAGTTTTTGCATAGCTATTGTGTTTTATTTGTTCTGTGAGGGAGTATGTTGGGTGTTTAAAAGCAATATGCAGCGTTCTGATAGACTTTAAGGTTTTTTTCCTGAGCATAAATAATAGATTTGATGGCATTATATTGCACTGAGGTCCTGGCCATCTGCCTTGGGTCAGACCCCTGCTCTGCAGGTCAGTGGGCAGCCTGCTAGTGGAAGGAACCTTGTAGTCCTTCCCCTGTGGTTTTTCAGAAAGATCACTTCTGTTTTTCTTGGGCTGTAACCCTTTTGTCCATCTATTGTTGAAAATGTAATTATTGACGTGTATGTGTCTTTAGAATCTACAGGGCAAATACACCTAATTTAGTGTGTTTTTGAGGCTGAGGTCTGCAGAACATCAGTGACAGATGTCATTGTTCTCAGGTTTGGGTCTGTCTTAAGATTTCTAGCTTCCTCTCACATTTTGACAGAGTTACCTATACTGTGCTTTTGTAAACATTTCTAGAGGTTCCTCTAGTGCACATGAGCTTTTCTTTTATAATTCCAAGCTAGATAAACCCCTCATGTTGAACCTTTCCTTCAATGATTATTTTAATGGAGTCTGGCAGGCTTTCACAGGAACTTTATTTGCTTTATTGATAAATATGCAAGCTGCAGAAGAGATTTGCATGTCATAAGAATTTCAGACTGGAAGAATTATTGAATCATGCTTTTCCATAGTCTATAAATTTTCCACCATACTTCTGAAATGGTGATATTTCATTTTGTGATACAAGTGTAGGTTCTGTGTAAAATATGTTGAATTTCAGGAGGCTTTTTGCAGTTTCACAAGGTTAGTATATATCCTTGACTACATATAAACTTGATTTCTGGAAAGTGACAGAAGCCATAGGCCTAAATCTGCCTGTCAGGGCTGAATGTAAACTAGTTTAATGTGAGTAGCAAGGGTAGTCTGGATTCACCCGAAACACAGAGAGATGAGATTTTCTGTGCCATATTATGTATATAGCAGTTCCTGTGGAGGTGCATGTTTTATGCACAAACTTAAATGAAGTGGATAGCACAAACATGTAAATTACAGTCCAGAATTTTCAGAGAGGTTCAGGAATGTGATTTTTTTTTTCTTCTAAGTGTACAGAGAAGGTAAAGAAAAAATAGTAATATGTCCCTCTTGGTTTGGTTTCTTTTTATGCTTAATAGGATGGTTATCCTGATTTCCAGGACACAGTCCAGACACTCTATCAGCAAGACAAAATGCCACTTGCTTTGGCTAAAGGAAAGAGTGAAGACCCAACAGCTCTTAATTCCCAGGTAAACCAACTACAGTACATTGTGAATAATACAGGTTGTATCTTTGTACATTGATTTTGATGTGTTGTTGTTTTGATGACTAAATTAATTCCCATCAGTTTTAAAAGGCTACCTAGCTTAGCTGTGATTGCATCACTCTTAATTTGGGTTTACCTCCCAAAACTGTTCTGTCACAATACTACAGCTTTGCCCTTGTTAGTTCCAAGGAGGTAAGATGCAGCATAGGAGGCTTGAAAATCTGTGGTTGCCTGTTGGGAGCAAGTAGGGTAGTATTGGTACAGTCTGTGCTGTGTTACTT
The DNA here is from genome assembly GCA_013396995.1 of Dicaeum eximium. Classification (NCBI taxonomy): domain Eukaryota; kingdom Metazoa; phylum Chordata; class Aves; order Passeriformes; family Dicaeidae; genus Dicaeum; species Dicaeum eximium. Next base: position 447,386 of record VWZP01001408.1, on the reverse strand, counting down.
GCGTTTTCCTCTATAAATGGAAAGCTCAAGTTACCGAGCGAGAGGAATAGAGTAGGCGATCTTGGAGTCCTCTCTGCTGACATGTCTTACAAAAAGAAAGGCCAATGTGTTTAGGAAATAAGTGAACCTCTGGATCTGAGAGGTTAAATTGGCTTCCTAAACAGCACCTAGCCTGGTGGAATTGCAGTGTTCCTGAGCAGACAGAAAGCTTTGTGTAAATGAAGACAGGTTGCCAATTCTTTCCTTGTCTTTTCTGTAGTGTATCCCAGCCTTGAGGCAAAATACCCATCTCCTACTGCCAGTTCTTGCCAAGGAGGGATTTCATGCTAAGTTGGAGCAAATTTGTTTTGTATAGCTGATTTGGGCATATGTAATCACCAAATTTGCACGTAAGATTACATTTAGGAGTTACATTCCTGTTTTCTGAGAATGGCTGTGCTACCCTATCATTTACCTTCTTCTATTGCAAAGTAGTGCTCTGTCAAACAAATCTGTGATACATCAAATGCAGTTACACCACATGTTCTGATGTCACAAAATAATTACATGAGCTTATTTTGTATATGCTTTAATGTTTTTGTTGGTCACTGCCACATAACAACGGACTACAGATTTAATTCAAGCTTTAACATGTCTGCAACTCTGCAGGTTTTCTGTGGTGATGAGAAGGATCATTGAAGTTTAAAATTCTATTTTTATCCCAAGTAAACAACAAAGATAATATGAATGATAAATGTTTTACTCTTTCTAAAAATCACTGCATAGTTCAAAAATTGGTAACAGGAGTTATGGAATAGCAAAATTAAAGCACACTTGAAAGTAAACTGAAAATAGTTTCTCTTTTTACTTTCCTCCCAACACCAAGCTGGAGCTATCAGTGTTCTTCTGCAGACCCTGATGATGTCTGAGCCAGAGTATGTAAATATTGGCCATGCCACTCCCCTGCTGTCAGGGTCACCACTGTGCTGGAGAAGCCCAGGTTTTGCTGGTCTGTTGGGCTGTCATTGTACATGTAAATTATGGAACTATGCTGAGCAAGCAGCCTTTTGTGGGAAGTCAGGGCTTTCAGCTTCTCCCATGAAAAGTGAAATACTCTGCAATGAATAGACCTCTGTAGCAGTTGAAATAATTACGGCATTACCTGAAAAAAACCCTAATTTTTCCTATCAATTGTATGTGTTAAGTTCGTACACTTTCTGTTCTTATGTTCATTGTGGCTCTTCTAAATCAACTTTCTTGACTTGTGATTTTCTTCTTATTTTTAAATAAGCAAGATGGTTATTTACACTCTCTCAAGAACAAGATTATAGTGAAAGTTAGCATTCTCTTGGCATTAAAGTCAATGACAAACATTCAGACGCCATTTCCTCCCACGTTGCACTGGATTGTTTAGCTCCACTCTCTAGAGGTGTATAGGTCTTGTTCTTCTTCTAGACAGACATTTCACACCTTTATCCCCCACAAACATACTGTCATCCTACACTTTCAGAATGGCAGATTTTTAAGCTTGTGTAGTGCTGTTTCCTAAAATAAAGATTCCAAGATGTCTGGTGAAATCTTGGCATAAGTTTTTAGCAGATGTTGCCATTGCTCTTGGAATACTTTCTGGAATACTTTGTGAAGGCATGTATTTGAACAGAGCTAACTGGATAATTAAGACATTCGTTTTTGCTTTTCTTGAGATTCTCTTCACGTAACCTGCAGTCCTAAAGTGCAGGAAGTGATTTTTGTGTGTTTTTGAAGAACAGAATTTAATGTTACTTTTATGGGTAGATGAACTACAACAGCTTGCATTTTAAGTATTCTTGAGTGACTCAGATGTACATTATGGAAATCTCTATGGGTGCAAAAATATTTTGTTTGCTTCCTAGTTTTGAAGAAACCGTAAAACACACATCTGTACATATGAGTCAACAAAAACCACTATCAAGGCTGCTGTTAGTCTTTTCATCTGATCCTGTTTTCCCCCCTGTGTTTTGACTTGCTCTGTGTATGTATATAGAGAGAAATCTCTTTTTGTTTTAATTGCAGTCGGAAAAGGTGATGGCAAAACAGATGGAGTTTCTTTGCAACCAGGCAGCGTTAGAGAGACGTCTTTCCACAGGGTGTTACAGGCAGAACTCAGAAGAGCACAGCCCCAATGGCATGTCATTAGATAATGCTGATGGACAAGGTATGGTAGCTCCAGGCACAGCAGTGCTGCCAGCAAAGACATTTGATGTTACGCAACCTCTGTCAGTGGTGGTGTTTATCTGGTACAGAACCCTGAGCACTGAATGGACAAGACAAGATCTCTCTCTGCCCTGAAGTGCTTAGGGTGTAAATAATGCAATCAGCTGCACACTCGGGTTCTGTTCTGTTGCTGCTGTGCATCTGGGCAAGCTGCTTTCCCCAGGGATAATGTGGGGAAGGCAGGAGGTTGGGTGCACTGCTGTTATTGAGAGCAGGACTTTGCTCCAGCTTTATCCTCAGTTTTGAAAACAGAGCAGAGTGTTGCATTTCATTTGTGTTCTTGTTTTGTGGAAATTGAAAATAAAGCAGGTAATAAAGTTGGTACCCCTTTTTGTTTACCTGTTTGTGCAGTCTAGGAGCAAAACCTGAGGAGCTGGCTATGTAAATTGCTTAGCACTAAGCATGTTTTAATGATGTTCTTAGTGGCTTGTTATTCTTCAAAAAGCTTACAGTTCTGTGGTTCTCTTTGATTTACCAACTGGCTAATCCTTGTCTTGAATTAATTTTAGGAGTGTTTGTTTTGTTTGAGCATTTCTGTTTAGATCACTTTTTTTTACCATTGTGAAATGAGACAAAATGTTACAAACAAGGAATACAACCAAGAAATACAGCCAGAAGTTCTTGTGTCTGTTTTTTAAATGCTAGTTTAAGGGGGTTGAAAAGAAGCAGTAGAGGGACAACTAAGGGAATCAATACAAGTGTTACAAAACAGATTTTCATTTGTGTGAATTGATCAAGCAATGAGGTATAGAAATAATCGTGAAGAACAGGTGTGTGGATCCAGCTTTCCTTGGCCCAGCAAGCTTCTTTATGCCATTTAGCCATTATGTAGGGGAGCTGGAAATTTCTAGGATCTCAGAGGGACTGTGCAGCGGGAGAGGGAAATTTTTGTCTCTCAAGAGGATTTTTGAGCAGAATAAAGGGGTTTTTGAAAAAATAATTAGGTTTTTTTTTTTGTCTGGCTGAGTGTCCCTTCCTAGTGCCTGTGAAGTAGTCTGCAAAGCAGTATATTTACATAAGCCTTGTTTTGCTAGGAAACTTCCTGAGCAGCTGGAATCTAGGATGCACTTCTGCTGATAGAATTAACATGTGTTTAAGTCTCTACCTGTTTTTCAAGACTGATTTTCTTTTAATGCATCAATGTTACACTGTGAACAACTTGCAGGTGAAAGACCACTGAACCTCCGGATGTCCAACCTGCCAAGCAGACAGATGCAGCACATTTCACTTGATGGAGAGCAGCACGTTGGGAAATCTCTGTGCAGTGATTTGATCCGGCTTTACCCCAGCGGTGAGGCAAAGTCCCAGTCCTCGGGTTAGTGCTGCCCCTGAGAAATTACCCACCATTTCTTATTTTCTGTGATGTCTCCGAGTGAAGCAGCCAGGAAGGCAGGCTGCCATGCATTGTGTGTAACCATGCCATCAAGGCTTTGGAGAAAACTCCAAGAGGAGTGTTACTTGCTGATCTAGAGTCAGATTGAATGTTTTTTGGGAAAGGTTTAGGGGATGCAGTAACTGGAATCAGATAACCAAGTTCTGGTATGTGTTTGTCCTTGGTATTGACCCAAATTACTGCTATTAAATATGTAAACTGCATCACAGTGACAGCAACGTGATTATGACATGCCTTCATTCTGCATAATAGAATCAGGCTTTTTATTAAAACAATGTCTTTATTCTGATTTATAAGGACCTAGCACTATTTCTCTGCTGTGAGCTGCATGTCATGCAGTGAGTCTTTTCCACCTGAGTTTCTCATTCACTGACCTCTGCTCACTGAGCCAGTCCTGTCATTTACCTCTGGCACTGGGAGAAACCCTCTCAAAGTTTGATAGAAGAGAGCAAGAAACCTTTATGAAATCTCTGTGCATGGTTTCAGTTTAATACTCAGTGCACTGAGATAAAGCCAGGAGTTCTTGAGACTCTTGCAACTTTAGGAGCAATAATAAAATCCCACCTGAGTTTGAAGGATGCAGTGGGAAAGAGGTTATTTGAAAGACAAGATGCAAAAGTAGTTGTTTTGAAGACCAGGCAGAATCATGTCTTTTTCACTTTGGTTACTGCAATCTTGGCTCACCTCTTTTGCAGATTGTCCCAATCCCAGTGCTAATTCACTTAGTGAAATCTCTAGTAGAGGATTTTTACCCATTCCCTCTCAAAATGCAAGGGCAGAGAGCATCTCCATTAGCCTCTGCTGCCAGAGGGGATTGAAGTGAATCTGATGCTTCCTCTGTCATCACTGCAGTGTAACTGAGGTGGTTCTAGCCCAGCTGGGTTAAAGCCCAGGAGGAGGAGGAGGCAGAATTTATTGCTTGAACTGTTGGTGTTCATATGATTATTGGACCTTTTTGTTGATTAAAGAACAAAATATATTTGTTTCCAAGCAGTGTTTTAACACCTTTCTTTCTTTCTTTTCTCAATGCAGAAGGCCTTGGTATATTAAAGGATTTTCCTCATTCAGCTTTTAACAACATTGAAAGGAAGGTCATAAAAACAGAACCTGAAGACTCAAGATAGTCATTCTGCTCTGGAAAACAGTGTCATAGTAAAGAATGAAACTTCACAAGAGAAAAAAAAAACAGCCTTAATAACCAGTGTTGCCTCATTCAAATAAGAGATTTCAATAGCCAAAGCCTAAGAACTGGTACAGTAATCCGTGGAAACAGGAAAGCAAGAGACACTGCAACTAAAACAGTAATACAGGTGGATAAACATTCCTGTAAAAGTGGTTTTATAACGTGGGAAGATTCACAAATTAATATTGTGGGTCTTCATTATTTAAGAATGTATTATGTATTTGTATAACTTATCAAAGTAAATCTAGATGTCGGGATGTGTATTGAGTCCAGTAGATGTGGCTACAGTTCATTTTACTTGAAATTTCAATGTCTACTTTCAGTGTACCTAGCGTAGATATGGTTGTTAAACATTTGAATTAAAAATCATTGGAGAATTAGGAATGCAAACCTCGTGACACAATTAACAGCAAGTTTGCAACAATATTTGTAGAAAAAGGAAAATGCATACAATATTTTCATGGTTTAAAATGTTATGTGGATATAGCATTTGATAGACCTAGACCCTGATTCTGTATCATAGCAGATGTACTTGACACTTAACTATCGCTACATCACTTCCAATGGTTCCAGCAGCCTTTGTGTAACACACTTACAGCATAATACCTACATACAGCTCAGGAGTGTGGGAAATGCCAGTTAGAGGATGCAAGAGTCCCTATGATTGGCTCCTATTTCCTCGGGAAAAACTGGGGATTGATGTACCATACAATTATTAAATTTCATTTGGTAGGTAACTCAAGAGACCAAGTAGTATGGACAGGGCTGCAAAAATTGTCATTTAGACCATTATGACTTCTTGGACTTCTCTGTGAATCTTAAAAAAAAAAAAAAAGGCATCCCAAGTGTGACAAAGATGAGATACGATGCAGGATTTATGCATCGGTGTAAAAGGTTGCACTTGATATCCAGAAACCATAAGATTTTTTGGAGGAGAGAAAGGAGTTGTCTTCAGCACGTAACTCCTTACTAAGTGCTGTCCAGCCCACATGATTCTATGAATATACTGTATACTGCATACAGTATGCCAATATGTTTCTTTATGTATGTGATTAACATCTGTATTCTTTATTTATTTGACAGTTTTTATTTTTTGTACATGTTCACTTTTGAAGATGTCATTTTATCTAAGGAGGAGTAGTTGGCATATAACTTTGAAATTTACCGTGGTGTGTTTGTGTGCATCCATCTTTCCTCTGTGCTGCTCTGCAGTCAGGACAGTTATATGCCTCCATTTCCAAACACAGTTTTTGCTTACGACGTGTTCTGGAGGGGAAAGGGAGAGCTGAAGAAAGTGAGTTACCATGTCAGAGGGTAAACTTCCCTGTTCAGGTGTGCACTTCATGTCTGCAGTTTGCTCTGTGTCCTAGGTGTGTATTGACAAATCAGTCAGTCTCTGTTGTACTGAAACGCTCAGCAAAATGTGAGCTGAAATGTCTACACTGCAGTCTCTTATCACTGTAAACATATCTAATTATTTTATCACTTGATTTGTGGAACAAAGCTTTATAGTAGAAACACCAGTAAAACAACTTTTTATACTATTAAAATGTTTGTTTTTTTAAAAAAAAAGTTTCTTGAGCTGTATGGTACTGTTTCACTTACTGAAGTATCTTACTTTAAGCAATGGAGTTCACAGCTTTGCTGTTTAGGCATAAGAGATTGAATGTGTAGTTATATTTCCTCTTTCCTGTTGTGTGAGTTAGTAGCACGGATGTTTCTTCAGTTTGTAACATTAACCAGTGCCCTGGTTAGTACCTGAGTAGCTTTCCTGAGATGTGTATGGAACTTGTTAAAGGACAGCTAAAGGTTTGAACTGTACAGCTTGAGCAATAGAAGGTACCAAGCAGCAAACCTTTAGAGATGCAGGAAACATTTGGTTTTCTCCAACATCTGATACCATCAAAAGTTGTGTGTGGGTCACAGAAGAAGCTCTTAAGCTTGCTGATCTCTTCAGTTAAAGTGAGAGGAAGGAAAAAGAACTTGCTAAGCAGCACGCTGTTTCAGTTGAGTCCAGAATTTATTTTGTAAACACTAATGTATTAAATTTGCTATAAATTAAAGTCTATAACAGTTATATTTTTGAGTTGTAAATACAGTACTTTGTGTCACGACTTGTTGGTTATCTCCAGAATGATATTTCAGTTTATAGTCCAACAGGCCATTTCAGTCTCAATAAGCTGGAAGCAATTTTTTTTACTGATTTGCAGCTGTATGATTTTTTTTTTTTAATCCTGGGGTGGGGGAGGTGGGAGGTACATTCCAAGATTGCACATATGCTTGGTAATTGCAAATACTCAAGCATTGGTCTTTCCATGACAAAGGTCTTGGTGGACTGCATCCTGGCCAGCCTCTGGACTCGCAGGTAAAGGCTTGCCCTTGTCTCCTTGGGAAGGGTTGCTAGATCCAGGGTACTCTGGATCAAAGGCCAGCCCTGCAAATGATGCCTGTTTTATTCACATGTTTATATTGTTGCTTACAAAATAAAATTCACCGTGAGAACTCTTTAGTTTCCCCAGGGTTTGTCCTTTTGTGTTTTTCTTTAATTGTGTTTTCTAAAAGAAGATGTTAATTTTGTGGGGGGGGGGGGGGGAGGAGGGAGTACCACGAACTGTGGCTCTCAGTGGAGGAAGCCTTTTCCTGCTTTTGTGGTTAAATCCTCATTTGAGGGTGGCCTCATTATGTGCACAGCCTGCAGGGCTCAGTGGGCCAAGGCAGGAGAGAGGAACTAAAACCTGGGCAGGGTCTGCAGCACTGAGGTGCTGAGCTCCTTTCCCACCTCCTGCCCTCCTGCTTTTGCATGTGCTCAGATTTACACAGGGTTGCAAACAGCACAGAGCTGCTGGGATGGGATGCCAGGCATGTCTAAGTGCTCTTTGGGAATGGGATGTGTAAGAATGCTCTTTGGGAACTTTGGTGATCCACCCTGTTCCAACTCGCTTTCTAAGCCCAGCCCACAGCTCTGCTGGGAGGTTGTTAGGGTGCAGAAACTGGATGGGAGATGAGGCATAAAAAGGGAAAAGCAGACAAGGGAGCAGAAATTTCAGAGAGAAGTCAGGAGGACAGGGGGGAGAACCCCTCTATAAACCTTCAAAACATCCAAATTGCTGATTTGGCATGGAAGTCAGGAGTGGTTTGAAGCAGAGATGGGGTCAATGTAGGTGCAATCCCTCTGCCTTCTCCCAGTCCAGAGGAGAGTAAACATGGGAATTCTGGATCAGTGGCTCAGTGTTTGCTGGCTTTTACCTCGCACTTGCAATCTTGCCCTGTTGTGGGAAAGAGAAGGGAGCAGCTACACACTTTTGTGTTTAAGGTAGGAGGATGGGGGAGAAGAGCCATGTTATTGGTCTGTCAGGCTGCACACAAGTATAACTGGAAAACCTTGAGATGTCTATGTTGTGTAACTTGCTGTGGGCTGAGCAGTGGCTGCCTGAAGTTCAGTAAGAACACAGTGCTGCTGGAGCCCACAGGTTTGCTTTAGGCCCAAGTCAGCGTCTCATCAAGCTGTGGCATCCTTGGTTGGAAAGCACTGTTGGATGAGACAACTTACACAAGGGTCAGTAATGTTCACTTGAAGTTTCAGGAGGTTTCTCATACAGCCAAAATTTAGATTTTATTGCTGGCTAACTGTCAAAGCTCCTGTGTCTTTCTCTAAATAAGCAGTTGATATGAGGGTCAGCCAGGAGGGCCTTTGTCTGTGGCTGACCCTCCCCTCACAGCAACGATTTTACCTGTGGTAACAGCTGCAGAACTCATTTCCTCCCCGTTCTCCTTTCAAAATACAGAGAAGTCATGCACAACACCAGTATCAGACCTTATGGAAGCACGTCAGCAGCCCCTAGTTAATGCACAAAGGCTTGTTCCTGTGGCAATTGGGATTTGGTAACACCGTGGCTTGGATCTGGGCGCCGAGGCCGTGAGGGCCAGCTCTGCACAGCGTGCTCAGTGCACCCTGCTCTGCTCCTTCCCTTGAGCGTGGAGCTGTTTTCCAGCTGAACAAGCAGCATCATTCCAGACACCTTCATGCTGGCATCAGGATGTGTTTTTGGGGTGCCAGCTGGCAGAAGGAGGGGTGTCTGCCCCCCCAGACATGCCCCCAGCCAGAGCTAGCAGGGCTCATGTCACTCCCAGCCTTGAGCTGGGGTGCAACTGGGTCACACTGTGGAGTTTGCTGGCTGTCTCCTTAAGCAGGAAAATGAGGAGAAATGCCGTGAGGCTCTTTTGTGCTGTACAGAAGGGTTGAAAAGATGTTGTGCTGCAGTGATTCAGTGGGGAAAGGATAAATCCCTCACATACACCTACGCACCACCACGAGAAAGAACTCCGTGGGCAGAGAAGGAGCAGAACATGAAATATGAATTTCCTTGAGCTGCTCGGGAGGGATGGCTTCCCAGAGCCCTTCCCCCGGTGGCTCTGGGCTCCCCCTGCCTGGCTGTGCTGGGATGAAGGCCCCAGGTGGGGCTGCTTGCCCTGCCCATCACCTGCACCTGCAGCCCTGGGCAAGGGCGAGGCCCCTTCACACGTGGTTTTGGGCTGTGGTTCTCTCCCGAGGACAGGGCTCCGGCTGACTGGCCGTGCCTGGGTGAGCTGGCACTGCTTCAGGGCTGAGGGGGATGGTGGAGGTGGTTCCCACTGTGGGAAAGCTTGGGAAGCCCTAGTGTAGGCTACTGCCAAATCTTTGGGTCATCAGATGGTGCTCTAGACACCTGCTGACTCCATAACCACCACTCAGCCTGATTCCTGATGCTCCTCTCTTCCTGCTCTTTGGGTAAGTGTGCAACAAATACTGCTTTTGACCATTTAAAAAATATTTTGAGGTCTTCCAGGTCATATTTGTTTGAGGTGCAGACTGTCTGTGACAGGTGCTGGTGAGGCAGGGGCTGTGTGGAGCCTGGGGCACATACAGAGTCCCTGGAGGAGCCATGGCAGCAAAGGTAATCACTGCTGGTTTGGGCAGATTTAATTTACATTGCAAGAGGTTTTATTCAATTCTATTTGCTTTCTTAAATATTTTATATTACTTCTCAGTAAATCTGAATTCCTCCTATGTCTATGGAGTGTATGGGGATGCAATTTCCTATTACCTTGGGGATTTCAGACAGCTTCCTTCTCAAAGCTATTTAGAAAATTATTTAATCACCTTGGAAAATCCAAGCCAAAAAGTCTCGTGTTTACTTATTACTCGGTTGTAAATTTGTGGTGCAAAACATAGCAGTACTGGGTTGTAACACTGCACATAAACCTCCATTGAAATCCAGTGCCAAAATTTAAAAAAAAACCTAAAAAACACATTAACTCTCTGCATGCAGTGACACGAATACAGATGAATTTTTGCATCACAAGGTTGGGCAGGAATTTCCGAGGTTTCTGCGGAGCCGAGTAACCCACAGATGCAGGGCAGCTCGTTGTGACACACTGAATTAGGATGTGACCATATTTACGCATTTTGAAACCCCGTAATGACTCATCCCCATGCCGTTAGAAGTTTGCTCTTCGTAAATGTGCGTTTGGCTGCTGCCAAGGGGCCATGTGAACGCCCACGGGACCTGGGGAAGGCAGCCCTTCCTCCCGCCGCCTCCGGAGGGCAGGGAAAGGAGGCAGGGATGCTGCTTGGCAGTGGGTGCCTGCCTGAGACCTCCATTCTCCTCCCACTGGTCACCAAAATGGGATTGGCATGGACACGAAGCTGCTACCAGAGGGGCCCTTAGGTTCAGCATTGCCATATAAAGAAGTGTGAGCTGGTACCACCTTTTATACAGAAATACTGGGGGACGCATTCTCGTCTTTCGCAGGGACTTGCTGAGGTCACCCATCTCTGTGCTTGGCGCCACAGTTCACAGGACTCAACACATGTATAAGAACCTTATTTTTAAAGGACAATATCCAGCTTTTCCCCCACACACTGGGTGTCTGGTGAACCAACTGCTGAGCCTGGCAGGGGGCACGGCCCCAGCCTGGGAGTGACGTGGGCTCCCACTGGTTTTGGTGGAGCGGTGTCAGCCTGACGCCCACGCGGCAGCCTCGGGATCCGCCTCGCGCTCATTCAGGAGCTGCAGCTTCTCCGCCACGCACAGACTGAGCTCAGAGCATCCCTCTCGTATCTCCCCTCCCTGGCTCACTTCCAGCCTCTCCGTGTGCGCCCGGTTATTACTGTAGCATCCAGCATGTTTTACTTCATATTCATCTCTCTTGCACATACCGGCCCACTCATGTATTAGATCCGANTTTTCCGGCTTGTTGCTCGACAGAGCGGTGAGGCACGACACGCTGCGTGTTGTGACACATCCTGACAGGTCTCGGCAGCACGGCATGCCAGGCTTGGAGCAGCCATCTCCGCCGTGTCCTGTTTTCCCACTGGTCAGACCCACTGGTTCCCAGTAGCAGCCACCTCCAGGGAAGCAGAGGGAGAGTGTTGGGTGCTGTGGGTGGTGATGGCACCAAAGGTGTCTTGGCTTTTAACGTGCCTCTTTGCCAAAGCGGGGAAAAGGTAAGGAAAAATGCAGCCACTCGATATTCCCAAAGCCTTGCTTGCTCTCTTTTTGGATAATGTTTCATTCTCACAGGTGGTGGTGGCTGTGATAGCTGAAGGTGGCTCCACAGGGCTGGTTGGGGCCAAGCTGGATTCCCTGCTGTATTGGTAGCACTGGCAGGTGAAGTGCCAGAAACAGTGTGAATACAGAGTTTTCAAATTATTTTGGTGTGTTAGGCATGTGGCCAGTTTTGAAGGACTTGTCACTGTGCTCCTCAGAAGGATAAGAAAAGCTTGTGAAGCTTGATAGGCACAAAGAATGGGAAGGAGAATGGAGTCTATCTTACCAAGGAGCTGCTGTGAGTAGCTAGGGAAGGTAGCACTGGTACATGGCTGCAGTGGGAGTGGGAGGCATTTGCTGAAATACTGGTTTTTGATTTGCTGATTTTCCTCTTCTGAAATGACCTACTCAAAAGGCTAAAACTAATTCTTCCGGCTGGTGGAGTCTGGGTTTTATTTAAATCTGTGGAGGAAAAAAGTTGAAATGATATTCAAAGTGGCCATCTTAAAGTATGCATCCACTGCAGGAGATCCCTGATGTAGTTGTGTATGTTTTAATTATGAGATAGAGCAGAATTCATGTCAGTGCTTGAAACCAAGTTTACATCTCAACCTCACGCAAACATCTTCCTCTCGGTGTCCAAAGCAATCCCCTGTGTGTCGGTGGACTGGGGTCCCATCTCTTGCCCAAAGGTTTCTTCCCTCAAATAGAGATGATCTGGCCTGGAGAGCAGCAGACACTCTGCAAATTGCTTTGTTGGCTCCTCACTCGTGGCAGCTGTTTCATTTCACCCTTTGCTGTGCCCAGCAGTGGCCAGACAGTGATGGGCCTCAGGCTGGACACTTGCTGAGGTGGATTTGTTTGCTTCCTATCCATTTCCATGCCTTTGGAGGCAATGAAGAGGATTGATGTGAACTCCACAGCCGAGACAGAGCTGGTGAAGCAGGTGGCAAGCTGGCATTGGGTGCAGGGAGGGAAAAAAACCCTGCAAACCCAACTGAAAGGCTTTTAATTAAAACAAAAGATTAGATCAACGAGGTATTACAACAGGTGGTTAAATCCTGCGGCTAAACAGTCCAGGCTTTGTTCTCCGAGTCTGATGCATGTGGAGAAACTTTCTACAGGGCAAACAAGGGATCCTGAATGCTTGGCATTAAATGTTTATGACAGGTAACACAGCAAAGCTGGCCCCTGCATTTCACAGGGAGAGAGCAGAGCCATGGAAATGCCCAGCTCACATCCACGGGACCTCTCCAACGTGTCAGAAGCTTGTGTCTCCATGGGATGGCAAGAAGCTGATGGGGTTTGGTGCTTGCTGTGGCTGTGCTGGAGCTTCTGGCACCCTGTGCACCAGGAGGAGTGTGCTGCTGGCAGGGGACACTGAGGGACCAGTACTGCCTGGTTTCCTTGTGTCCTGTCCCTGTCTGGCAGTGAGGCTGGCACAGCCATCACTCCCCCACTCTACACCCTCTTTGTTAAATTAAGGGACATGTTTTGCTCCTCATGGGCTGTGGTATTTGCAAAGCACTTTGATGTATGCATTGTTAGGGGTTCTGGGCAGTTCTGCAGCCATGCTGGGGAAGGGGCTGGATGTGTCACCTGCTGCTGACCCTGCTCCCAACCCCATGAGGTGCAACTGAAGTGCCTGCCAGAGGTGCCTTGTTTTTCGTGGATGAGGTAAGTCTTGACTTTCAGAACTTATTTCAGTCTCCTGATCTTGGGCACCTAAACCTCAGGACATGCACCTGATGGAGTGAGTCCAGAGGAGAGCCACAAATGTGGTGAAAGGGCTGGACCTCCTCTCCAATGAAGATGGGCTGAGCTAGTTCAGCCTGGAAAAGAGGAAACTTTAAGGAGCCTTATAGCAGTCTTTCAATACCTAAGGAGGTATTGTATGTATTTCAATACCTAAGGAGGTATTGTATGTATAAGAGAGCTGAAGAGGGACTGTTGGCAAGGGCATGTAGTGACAAGACTAGGGGTAGTGGCTCCAAACTGACAGAGGGCAGGTTTATATTAGTTATTAGGAAGGTATTGTTCCCTATGAGGGCGATGAGGCTCTGTCACAGGCTGCCCAGAGAAGCTGTGAGTGTCCCATCCCTGGAAGTGTTCAAAGCCATGCTGGATTGGGCCCTGAAGGGGATGAGGCCAGCGCAGTGGGGATGTGGCCTCACGGCAGCTGAGCACGGCACTGAAGGCATTCCTGATGCTGCTTGTGAGTCCTTCTCATGGTGCCTCAGCACCAGGACTTGGAGAAACAGGTGACTGTTCTGCCTGCTCTCACAAACACAAATGATAGCAGGAAAAAGAACGTCTATTCAGAATTGTCAGAATTTTCCTTTTAATTAAGGCTGGAGAGAAAAAGAAAAAATTAAGAGACCCACCACTGTACTGTTTGGTTGCTTTGCTCTAGTCTGCATTCAACAGAATCTGGGGGAATGACTGTCTTCCTGAAAGACAACCTTTAATCAGAACAAAAGTCCAACCTAAAATCCTCATTAAATGTTCCAAAGGGAGGAATTGGATTACGTATCGCTGTGCACCGGGAGAAAAAAATGCCAAGCTATCATTTGATGCTTTTAAAACATCAGCTGGGACACCATTTTAGGAGGCAGGTGAGTATGGCAGGTCCCAGAGCAGTGATGCAGCTCTCCCACAGAGTGGGTTCTGCAGGCACAGACCCAGCTCGGAGCGTCACTGCCAGCGCAGGAACCCTGGGAAGCGGCGCTGTTCTGTGCCTCGGCACCTCCTGCTATTTTTTGCAGAATGAGGAAAACGCTCTTGCCTGACCCAGGGGCTCCTTCCCCCTGGGAGAGCACAGATGGTCTCCTGGTGAAGGTGTGGGCCTGGAAATCGGGAGCTCTGGATGCCTTTCCTGGCTACATCAGAAACTTGCTATGTGGCACCACCTACTTCTGCGCCCACGTTTCCTCCTACTCCTTCTCTCTTGCTCGCCGCTTTTTCCAGACCTTTCACCCCGCTGCTCGAATGTGTTTTTCCTTTTGCAGAGTGCTTTTCTCAGACTCCAAAGCCTCCTGGTGTGCTGTCACCAGTACCTGGACCAGACACCCACTCTTGCCCAGGCTTCTTCTGCCTCTTCACCCTTCCCATCAATCTCTCCCTTCCCCTTGTAGTGCTGCTGCTGCCGTTTGATGTCTCCTCCTGACACTGCTCATGGCCAGAATTCTCCTTGCTCTTCTCTGGGAGTGTCACTCCCAGTCCCCCGGAGGCAGAGCTGAGGTGGGTGCTGAGGGCAGAGCCAGCAGCAGGCAGCCTGTAGCCCCTGCTTGGGCAAGCCTGCTGGCAGGAGTGCTGGGAAACTGATGGATGTGACTCACAGCTGACTCAGCCCATGAGTTTTCTGCTCTGGACTGAATGAAACCCTCAGAGCTGGGTCCTGCTCGTTCTCTTGGCTCTGTTTGTCCTGAGGGTCTGGGTTTTGCTGTAATTTGTTGCTTCAAGGTGATGTTCCCCATTTTTGGCTGGAAGTGTGTGCTTCATGGAGCAGGCACTGCCTAGCTAATAAGCCTGGGGCAGATTTTTTATTCTTTAAAGATGACCTGTGTGACATGACACTGTGCATCCCCTTCCCAAAGGCTCATTGCAAGGGCTTTGCTTTCTGTGCTCCTTCCAAGCTGTGACTGTCAACAACAATTGATATTAAGTGACTAATCACAACACATCGGTTATTTGTTGTGCCTCATAAGGATGAGATGCCCGCTCCTAAGTCAAAACATTTGCAAGATTTCTAAAGCCAGATCTACTCTGGGCTGCCAGGCATGTGTTGCTGCTCCCTGTCACCCAAGGGTGGGATCAAGGTGGTGAGGCATGGTCAGCAGTGCCCAGATGTCAGAGGTGTCAAACCTTTCAGCAGCATCCTCAGCAGCTGCTGTTATGGCTCACTGCCCCAAGCCAGTGCCAGGGACACTTGGAGGCACAGCCCTGTTTCACTGCTGTTCTCACTCGGGATGAGATTTGGGATGAGACTCAGGCTTGCTCCAACACAAGTTGATGCAGATTGTGCCACTTGGAGAGGTCTGCTCCAGCAGTCCCATCCCTCAAGGTCCCCCTTGGTCGGGTTCTATCTTGGGCACACACAGCAGTGACGCTGTGACTTCCAACCCCAGCAGAAACCTCCCCCTGATGGAATGAGAATCTGTTGGGGCAGCAACCCGGTTAATTGGGTATTTTAGTGGTGGAGTATGGGAACGCAGCAGATGCTGCAGTCCTGGTCTCCAGCCAGGCTTTTGGTGGGCAGACTCATGAAGGAGCTAGC
Source organism: Dicaeum eximium (assembly GCA_013396995.1). Lineage (NCBI taxonomy): Eukaryota > Metazoa > Chordata > Aves > Passeriformes > Dicaeidae > Dicaeum > Dicaeum eximium. The sequence goes on along the minus strand of VWZP01001408.1, from coordinate 431,772 downwards.
AGGACGTCTTCTGGATCCAAATGTCCAGGGAGTCTGAGAACACCAGTGGTCCACTCCAAATAGGAATGTGCTTAGGAGTGGAGACCAGAGGCATTTCCTCTCTTCAAAACACCAGGGTGAGGAAAACCAGCTCACCTTGTCTGCAGAGAAAAGCTGGGAGTGAGGGGAAGAAGCAATGCCAGCAGGATAAGGGGATGCCAGGATATAACCCTCGAACCCACAGTTCACAGCTCTCATTTTTCTGGAGCAACCCAAAGGTGGGACGAGCCTGGTGGTGCTGGGAGTGAGGTATGAAGGTGGTGGCATCCCCACACACTGCAGAAGGGCAGGGAGAGCAGAGCAGCTTGGGAATGTGTGGCAAAGCAAAAGGTGCACCACAGGACTGGTTGAAAATATCTCTACTTTTCATAACCCAGTAATCCGTCTTGCATGTAAATGAGGTGTCTGAAGTGTTCCCACCACCATCAGCAGAATTTCTATCTGCCTGCAAGAAAGGGAGCTGGATAGGAACCTTGTGTTACTGAACAATCTTGCAAGGGGAGAAAATATAAGAACTAATTAAATTAAGTCGTATTTAATACTTGGCTCAGGGATAGGGTGGTAATAAAAGACGAGAAACTGTTTCCTTGTTGTAATATGGTAGAGCATTAATTAAGGGGGGAAAAAAAGGCCTCAAATGGTTGTGATGCCAAGCTGCATTAATATCCAGCTGTTGTTCTTTGCATCTGCTGGAGTTCTGAGACAGTCCTTTAAAATATGTGGCTTTGGGTTTGCATAAATAAAAGCAACAATCAAGGCTGAGGGACAGCAAATCAAAGGGAAAGCAGAAATTCTCTGCAGTAGAGGGGCAGGAGACATAGTTTATTAAGGACCACCAGAGGAGAACACTGGTCCTTCAGATCCCTCCTGCTGCCACTGCTGCCTCTGGTAAGGCTTCTGCACAGTGGAACTGCTGGGGCTTTTTCTTCCCTGCTCAGCAAAATAGGTGGCCAGTACAGCTGATGAGAAAAACAAGGGAATATTACTTCATCCCTAAATCTGCAATCTTTTGATTTAGAAACTGAGGATTCAGAATTGTCTTTTGACATTTAAAAAACCTTATACAATTAATGCACAAATATTTTTATCAAAGTATTTTGATAATTTATTTTGCTATTTTAATTAATAAATATATTGTAAATTTGAAGAAAAATCTTAGATTATTTATCTAGGACCTTCTTGATGAGACAGAAACATGCCTTTGAAATATTCTGGATTCACTAAATCTGATAATTTTTTTGTACTTGGAGATCACCTGGTTCAGAAAGAATTCAGCAAACTTCTGTGATACTACATCACTAACCAAATCAGGCTTCAGCAGACATTATTTGAAGATGATGTTTTATAAACCCAACATGTGATAGAGAGATAAAGTTCAGGATTGGATTTCAGGATTCTTATAAAATGTCACAAAGGAAAATAACCTGTAGCTGCTGAACTAGAGCAAACCCAAATATTTTCAGGTTTTCATAAATAGGAATTTTGGGAACATATTTTATTAATTATTTTTTAAAATTATTTTATTTTTAATTTTCTTTTCTAATTTTAGAATGCTTGAGGAAAATCTGGTTAGCGTGTATGGATGTTTTGCCATTCCAACTTCTCGTGTCATCCCTGTAAGGGCGGCACATTACATGCCTTACAATTACCTACACATCATAGTATGATGTAAGAGCTTCAGCTATATTTATTTTAAATTTTTTAATTAAGAGTGGTTTGGCTAGATACTGATTAATCTCTCTTGCCTTTGTTTCTAGATCAAAGTGGCTCATGTTCATGTTGCAACGAAATGGTTTGACGACTTCACTGGGGCACAAACAGGAGCCACTTTGATCTAGAACAAAGAAAAGATGTCTTGAACAGCACCAGATAACAGCTGCTCTTTGTGATTGTAATGGCAAGTAAGAGGAGAATATTTCAACTATTATTCCTGTCATAATATGACATGACAGAGTAACTATTTCTGACATGTAATTTAATAGGTAAAAATAATATTATTAGAATGAAACTCCATAAAATAAGATTTTTTTTAATGGAGCAGCCTTCATTTATAAAGTGGCAGCTCTCATCAGTACGCATGTTTCACCAACAACTGAATTCTGTTGCGAGTGCCTTTGTGACAGAAAATACTTAGTTTGACCAAAAATTAAGGAACAGCTGTCATTAGCTTGGGGTCCTCAGTGCACAGCCTCTTGGGATGCAGAGATGCTCTGGCAGATCTGCCCTGTACCAGGGGAGAGGTCAAGAGCTTTGCTCTGCTGGGACTAGGAGGGGGATGCTGGCCACCACTGAAATGTGAGGAAGCTGCAGGATTTCTTCCAAAAAGACTTATTTGCTCAGGCTTTTTCCAAAGCTGCATGTAAACAGGTCTTGTGGTCCCAGTATGTGACTTTGTGACCTCACCTTGTGGCTGTGACTAATGTTTCTTTGGGACACAGAGAGCTGGTGTGGGAGGGGAGGTTTCCTCAGCCCACCACAGCTGGGGTCTTGCTGTCCTCACTCCAAAATCAAAGACTCTTTGTTGCTGCCAGCCACGGTGTCGTGTGGCCATGACCCATTAAACATCCCCCCTTGTCCCCTGGCAGGTGCCAGGGCGGGCAGAGACCCATATAGCCCTTCCCCATGTCCCTGCAGCCTGGCCACCAGCACACCTGGAGGCACGGCCAGGACCAGAGAAGCTTCCTAGGACTTGGGGCCAGCAGGTCCAGTCTGCTCCCAGCCAGCAGGCAAAGTTTGCTGGAACTTCAGGAGCTGTCAGCAGAGTTGCTGGCCAGCTTTAGCTACAGGTGCTCCAGTGAGGAGCAGCAAACTAAAACTAAATTATTTTGTGTATGTAAATTATCTCCTGAAACAGGCGTTGGCAACCCTAATGGTTTTCTGCATGCCGGGGTGTAGCCAGGCACTAAAATAAGTCAGGATGTAGGAGGGATGGGAGGTGGGAGATAGGGAAGACTCTTTTTATATTACTCCCCTTGCTATATTAAGAGGCACTGTTCCCTTTCCTGGCTTGAGAAAAAGCTCTCCCTCGCCTTGCAGACAGTCTCCCATCCTGGTTGAACTGCTCACAAAGCAGGATTTAGAGATCCTCGTTCTTGGCCTCAGTGCCTGCATCCCTGTGACCTGCAGAGGAGGCCCCAGCCAAGCCTGGCTGCAAGGGTGAGGCTGTGGCAGTGCTGTGAGCTGACACCAGGCTGTGGGGGCTGCCCCGTGTCCTGACTTGCAGATGGAGAGCATATAAGGAACTGAGCATTAGAGGAAGTCCTGCTCTTCCCAGAGAAGGGTGGGCTGGCCAAGGGCATTGCTTCTTGCTTTTCTCCCTATTTTTTTTTCCTCCTTCTCTTTCCCCCCACCCAAGGCTCACAGCTGGGGGTGAGGCTGACAGGGGGTGGATCACTTCGGATGTGCGTGTTTTAAATCATGGCACTGAGCCCAGAGCTTTTTGGATGGGTGCCGCCTTAGTATTGTAGAAATCCAGGGAAATAAATAACTAATCATTGACTCTGACAAAGTCTCTGCTCATGGCTGGCTACTGTAGGTGAACTTCATCCTGTAACAATGACAATTTACAAGTGCTCCAGGCACTCTGTAATTCCCGTCCTTGGAAAAGAATCAATGAGATGTTTAATCAGTGACCTCCCCCTATCTCTAGAATTGCACCCGCTCTGCTGACACGACTCCTTGCCTCGCTGGCAGCCCGGCACTGCTGGAAGCCGACAGAAGTAAGGAGGAACTGAGAGCAGGCTGTTTTCTTCCCGCCGTGAGTGGGAGTAGGGAGTGGGCGATGCTGCTCCCCCGCTTGTCACAGCTGTTGTTTTCCGCCTGAGCGAGGGAAAGAGATCCAGGCATACAGAAAGCTGGATCCCACTGAACTGCTGTCCCCCGCGCTCCCTCTAAAGCCAAACCCATCCCAATCCATCACAGTGCTCAGAGAAGTCATTAAAGGGTTTTACAGAGCTCCCGACGAGAGAAGCTCAGGTGAAAAGTGGAGCAGGAACACTGATAGCCCCAGGTGCCCTTGCAGAGCCTGGCAGGTTTGGCATGGCTGGCTGGGGAATCCTGGGCTCCTGGCCACAAAGAGGATGGGAGCAGAGGCTCTGCCTGGGGTCAGGGAATGCTGGATAACACCCCAAGCCATTTCTCTGAATGTAAAGATTTATTGTTTTTCCATAAGCCTAAATACTGGGTTGAGGTGGAGGTGACTGTAGCTTTTAGTTCACCAGGGTTTAGGATGAAAAGCAGGTCAGGGGAGTGATCCCACAGGGACATGTGTGTTTTTATTCACCCTGCTTATTGATGTTTGTGGGCTACAGCCTGAACAGAGCAGCTGAAATTACACTCTCTGTGTAGATATCGCTTTTAACATCTACCCTTGATGACAGTGTCATCATTCCTACACAAATTACTTCAACAGAGAAGATGCAGGGGGTCCCTGCAGTAAGAACTGCCTGGTTTGTGAGGCAGCTGCTGTGGCAGCACCGGGCTCTGCATCCCCAAAATGCTCCCCTTTTCTTCAGTAGTGCAAAGGGAGAAAAACATGAGGGTCAGGGTGCTCTGTGGTTCATCCTCATACTGGGATGCAGTGGAAACAACCCTTGCCTCTGTATTTCTGGCATGTGTAGGGATGTTGTAGAGATGTTGTAGGGACTGGGCTGTGAGGAGGAGGAGGGAGCAGGATGCTCTGACTGGTACCCACAGGAGTGACAGCTCTTTGCTGGGGCTGCCTGCTACAATACCTCTCTCCTGAGGGTGGGGCACACCCAGTCCCTGTAAAACGATGGCAACTTCCAGGAGTGTAGGAAACACGTTCAGGAGCATTTATCAAAACTCAGTAATGACAAATGAACAAACTCCTCAGTGGTGTCTAGAGGATTTTCCCCTGTGCTCTCATCATGTAAATGATGATTTACTCAGGAAAACCCAATGCATATTTTAAAGCCTCATATGCCATTGTAATGACTTTGAGTACTAATTCCAGAAATGATCCACTCCCATTGCTGGAACAAAATTTTCCACCGCTTTTCCACTGTAGGGACTGTGTTTGCCTTGTGCTTTGTATAAGACCAAGGTGTCCTATAAAGCCTGCAATACCGAGAGGCAACTAATACAGTATTTTTCAACAGGGATGTTTCTATGGGTAGAAAATAAGCCATTTGTTAGCCATTACAGCTATGTAAGTGTCATCCTGTACTTTATTCCCTTTTTTCTTCTTTCTTTCCTCACTCCATCACTTTTTCTCAAGCTCTCTAGAAACAGCTCCTGCTGCTAAACGGAGCCCCAGTCTGACAGTGTGACTATTGAGTACATCCAAGATTTCTTCCTGCAATATCAGGTGTGCTTTGAGGATTAGACAGCAGAGCCTCCACCAGATGCCTTTGCTATCAAGCCTCCTGAAATCTGCTCTGACAGGGGCAGGCGATCCCCACACAGAGCCTGCTGACAGGGCTGTCTGCCTTGTGATGCTCAGCGTTATTTTTGGAGCTCTCAGTGTCTTGAATGTGTTAGGTTCTGAGATGCCATTTTGCTTTCTCCCAAAATAAATTCACAGTCTTTGTAGTTGAGGGCAAAAGTGCCAAGTTTGTAATTTTCTTTCCATTGTTTAAGAGAAGACAGAAAAATTATCCTTTAAAGTTACTTTTTAATGTATTTTAAAGAAGGAAGAGAAGGCATGAGGTCCTTTTTGGTCTGCAGATCACCTTGAATTCCCATTTGCCATTCCCACACCACCCTCTTGGTCCTTGGTGAAAGGAACCAAAATATGGTGACTTTTTACTTTTTTGGTTTGGTGGTTTTTGGTTTTTTTTTCATTTCGCTCCCCAGCTGAAATCAAAGTGGTCCTGGTGCAGCTGGGAGAGGGGTAGCAGCTGACCCCTGTTCCCCAGGGACTGTTAAATTTCCTCTGGGCAGGATGGGATGCAACCTTTCCCTCTTTGGACTCCCCTCTCAGGGTCTTTACTAAAATTTCTCTTCTAAAAAGAAGGAAGAAAACATATTTAAGCAGATACTACATTTTTACCTGTTTTCTTTTTTGCTGTGCTGAGGACTGTGCTTGGAAAGGATGGAAAAGGGAGGATGCAAGAGGATGGATGTTACCACAGTGCCTCAGGTTTTGGTGAGATTAAAAAGCCTACCTTGTGGTCACTGGAAGTTGGTAGCAGAAGGTAAAGGTGAGTGACACTGGCTTTTGCTTTGCTGTTTGCACGAAATTTGTGCGATGCTGACCTTCAGGTCAAGAGGACATCAGCACTCCTGTAATGCCAGCTCAGGCTCTGTTCATGGCAGAGGGCTCCCAAAACAGGGAGTTGCTCTCCTGTCCAAGCTGAAAAATCATTTAATTCATTGTGGGCACAGCTGGGTTGTGAATCACATCAACAGGAGATGTTATGGGTTTCCTTGCTGTTGTAAGTATGTGGGAAATAAAAAGGTGTGTGGTACTTAGGGACATGGTTTCATGGTGGACGTGGCAGTGTTAGGTTTATGGTTGGACTTAATGACTGCAAGTCTTTTTCAACCTAATTGATTCTGTAATTCCAAGGTAAATTAAAGGGGACATTGAGATATTAACTATATTGTTAATATCCCAAATGGTGTACGTTGTCAGTGGGGTTTAACCTAAAGGACTGACTCTCAGTGTGGATGTGCACAGATGGATTGAGGTGTGTTCACTTGGGAGTGTTTGATCAGGCTTGCTCTAATCAAGTTTACGAGAGGTAGTGCAAAAACCTTTCTTTTGCCTTCGTTTGTTTAGATACTGGATTAATCGATTCTTAAGTAAATACACTAGGACCACATTCCAAGTGAAATGGACCATTTCCTTAAGCTAAATAAATGTTTGAAAAAGGGCTTGGGTTGGTTAAAGAGTTGGCAGCTGGGGAGGTGGGGGGACAGCCACAACCCCCATCCCTGTGTCGGGTGTCTGTGGGCTGCCTCCCCTCCACAGAGCCATGCCGTGGCTCCCTCGGCCTGGGGCTTCCCAACGAGTGTGGCTTTGCTCCTGCGAATGGATCCGACTCCCGCTGCGAGTGGAGCCAGCAGCGCCCGCGCCTTGGCATCCCCGCCGTGAAAGGCGACATTGGCGGGGCTTCTGCGCGCTGTACCAGCGTCACTCCTTGACACACAGCTCCCTGTGAACAAATGTTCCCCCATTCACACACAGCCAAGGGGCTTTCAGCAGCTCTGAATGGAGAGGGGAGGGCTCGTGGGGAGAGCGGCTGAGCGCCAAGACGCAGCCGAGAGGCAAACCTGAAAATCTGTGTTCAAAGGCCACAGAGGTGTGAGCCACCAAAGGGAAGCAAATCCCCCATCTTATCCCAAAGCAGCAAACCCCGCCAATATGGCCCTTGATAACGAATAAAATTTGCAAAGAAAATATATTTAAACCAAAAAAATTAATAAGTAAATGTGGAGTGTTGTGCAAGACTCTGGGAAGTCTCTGAATTTGAATGTTCACCCTGGCTTGCTCCAAACCTCTGATCCAACAGGCAAACACCCACCTCTGTGCCTGCCCACACACATGGCTGTCGTGTTCCTCCCACCTCCTGCATCCCAGGATGCAGGAGATGATTAATGCCAGCAAAGCAGGCATGCAAGTAGTATTTGTCTTGATCCTAAATAAATAAGACGTGTATGGAAATAACTGAATAAACAACCATCTTTTAACTGCAGCTCTTCTGGGGTGTATCATTTAGAGCTGATGTGTTAGGAATAATAGGGGGAATCAGGCAGTTTCCATGTGGCTTTGTGATTAATTTTGATTCTGCTTATGTATTACATACCCCCTTATGGACCTGGAAGACAGAAATTCTCCCTCTAGTGACTTGCTTGCCTTGCCACTTCCCACTCGGAAGTGCTGCAAAGGTTGGCAAGGGCTGAGTGCTGCTTTCTGAGCATGATGCTCAGTACTGCTGACGGCCATCAACACCCTAAAAATATTGGAGACCGTTGAGGCTTCAGTTACCATATAATATCTATTTTCTTGGAACTCCGGGAATCACAGGTTGCCACTCTGGCTATTCAAAAAATGTTAATCAACTTCCAGTGAAACTGGTGAAAATTTGGGTTAGGCCCAAGGCAATATTTTTCAGGCTGGTGAAATGTGCTGTTTTCCCAGACTTGCGTGCATCATTCCCATCGAGCATAAAAAAAGCACAGGGAAAGTGCAGTGCAATTCAAATCAAATCATACAATGTTTTTTCTACCCCTTTTTCTTCCTCCTCCCCCAGTTCTCCTGAAAACAAACAAAAACAAAATGAAAGAAAATGAACAAAAACAACCAGGGGAAAAAAGGGAGAAGAGGCTGTTCAGTGCTGAAGTGCTACATTATTGTAGGTTTTCCAGAAAAAAACACCCAGGGAGTGTTACTCCTTGCTGGTGATCCTTGCCACGCTCCCTGGGACACGAGCTATTTTTGGCACTTTTTGGGGTGTCCAGGAATGGAGCACAGCTGCATTTTGCAGTAAGGGTTGGTCACTCTCTTGATGCAGATGTTGTTCCTGTGACAAATTATCAGATGGGGATTCATGCTTCCCTAGTCCAAGATGTTTAAATTAATAAGCAGCCCCCCAATCCAGGCTGCCAGAGCATTCCCTGTGCCACACCCTGCAGTGCTCACCAGGAGGGATTGCTGGAAGATGCAGCACTCCCAGGGAGAGCTGAGACCAGCTGTGCACGGTGCAGGGGGGGGCCAGCTCCACCGACTTGGTTTAAATAAAACCTCTAGCTCCCAGAGCTCCTTTACAGCTGGGCTGTGTTTTGCAGGGGGAGATGGATGGCCACAGGTTCCCCCTCTCCCCTGGTGCCAGGCATGATGGCAGTGCTAAGACCCATTAGGAGGATGGATGGGGAATATAAAAGGGTGAGCCCAAACATCAGCCACTGGGAAGCTTTGAAGATTCGGCTTTCTGTTACTCATCTGCTGTGCAGAAGGGAGTTAATTGGTTTTGTACCCAGAGAGCAAAGGGAAGCAATTTGACCCTGGGTTTCCCATCTCTAATTGCATGCCTGCAGCTCTCTTCTTGCACGGAGGTGACAGGAGCTTTGCCACTGACTTCAGGAAGCTCAGGTGTAGGCTTCAGGTTTTACATACTTTTTNTTTAATTGTGTTTCAAATGCATTGCGCAAAGCTAAATAAGCCATTAGTGATATACACCCTGTAAAGTGTAAACTCCATGTGCTTGGAGCTTGTTATCAACGAGTGCAAATCCACTAAGAAAGGCGTTTCCAACGGGGCCTCCTGTCCTTGATAATTCAGGTGGTGTTTGCGCAGATCAATCAGGGCACTAAAGCATTTATTTGCTTTTAGTGACAGGCACCATCTGCTACTTGCCTGTGAAGCATTCAGGAAGGAATGCTGCCTGCCTGCTGCGCAGGGAGACTGTGGAATGGGGATAATGCTGGTGGCTGCAGCGGCAAGGCTTGAGGAAGGGACATCTGCAAGGTCGAGTGCAGGCACAGCCAACAGTGCTGGCTCTGGGAGGGGAGGGGTAGCTCAGGTTCAGGCTGGCACGACCTGGCCAAGAGCCTCCAGGTGGGAATGAGCATCCCTGACTACCCACACTCAGCCATGACAGCATCCTCCACAAACCACATAACAGCTCCAAGAGATGGCAGGCTTAGAAATGCTCCCCCATGGCTTTTGTGGATCCGCCCACAAGTGCTGGATAGATCACCAGGAGACAATACCCGCTCGGGAAGAGTTTGGGTATCCCTGGGGCACAGCTCTCGGGGTTTGGGATGACGAGGGACCACAAATCTGCCAGATAGTAGGCGTGAAGCCTTGGTGGTAGCCTGGGTGTCATTACTGCCTCCCCCTGTGACAGCAGCCAAATTGCACTGCCCCGAGGTGCCCGGGACGGATCATCCCCCATGCCTTCATTAAGGTGCTGCCAGTGGCAGGCTGGCTCCTGCTCCTGCTCCTGCCAACGTGCACTTGGAGGTTTGGCACTACCGTGCTGCCATCTGCAAAGTGAGGAGAGGGTAACAAGCTGGTGGAGGTGGGAAAATGCTGTGAAGGGATTTGGTGGAAAAGGGTTCTGAGCATCACTGTGGCCTTATATCCCAGAATAATGCTGTCTCCACTACCTATATGTATATATAAACACATATATATAATTTTTAGACCACAATGGGACTTTTTAATAGAAAATAATTGCTCTTCTTTTTGGATAAGTAAGCAATTCCCTCCTGGAAGAAGTTTCCCAAGAATTTTGTACTCTCGCATGCCTGCGCATTTCGGCAGGGTCAACCCTCTAGTGCGAGTCAAATTCATGCAAAACACCATACATGTAGGCTCTAGTCTACTGGGTTTAGATCAGAGACGGATCAGATGACTCACAGGAATCTATGGAAATAGATCAAAGTAGCAGCACACATTTGAAGGGAGCGTTCGGCGGGGAGCGGGGCTTTTGGAGCGTGGCTCGGAGCATGACTCAGAGCGTGGGCCGGCGTGGGTGGCGGTGTGGGCGGCCGCAGCTGTGGGTGTCGGACCGAGACAGACGCAGAGAGATGGCTGCAATTAAGTAGTTAGTGAAATGACTGTGATAGTAAAATGAATTTAAAGGCGCAGGTTGCGAACGCGGCGTTTCCCAGATAGCTCCTTGCCGGCAGCTCGGGGGCTGGCGGGCGTTTCCCGTTGGATGCTGTGCTCCTGGAGCCAGTTATCCCTGCTGATGTGGGAGATAACTCCGGTAGGTGCTGGTTGGAAATGGGCAGGTTTCAGCTGCTGTGTTCACCTCCATGATGGCACAGGATGGGTGCTGAATTCGTGCCTGGGGCTGCAGGCGCTGACCCCGGCAGAGGGAAGGAGAACTGAGGCCAGGAAGGAATGCCAAGCAGAGACAGTAAGGGAACAAGGAGAGGAGAACAGATCTACATTTACTGGGAATAGTTGCAAAACGCCCACACACTTCTGTGGGACTAGGATCATGCCCAGAGCTCACAGAAAAGCTTGAGCTGGTGGGGTTTTTTTATATTGCCCATCACTATCTGCTTCTAGGGGCTGGTGCTAGATTCCATTGTGACATGACCCCAGCCCAGAAAGATCTTGGGTGGTACTGCTGCCTTTGCAGTCAATGCAAATCCCTTGCAATCAAGAGCCTCTAAGGGACGTGGCTTTGGCTCCTTTGCTGTTTGCCTGGCACCCCTGCAATGGGAACAGCATCCATATTGCACTGTCCATCCCATGGGACCCCACCTCGCTTCAGCCCCGTGTGGCAGATTTTTGGGAGGAGGGTGGAAGTGGAGCGAGACTCTTCCTCACTTCTATTTTTAGGTGTTGCTATTTCATGCCCTGCCAATCAGATTTGATGAGTGTGCATGACATGAGAGAAATCTGATTAAAATAAAAAAATCGATAAAAGCCCTCGTTCAGTAAGGGATGAAGGAAACTCAAATCTTGTGGTCACAAACCTGCATAACCAGTGGAATGGCACCTGCTTTGGGCTGATACCTAGGCTTTTGATGTTCAATCTTCACTTCTATGCAGCAGCACTGCTGACTTAATTCATAGTATTAATTTACTGGAGTCTGTTAGTAGTTTTTAGGTGTTTTGAAGTGAAAAATTTTTAAAAGCCGTTCTCCAAGGCCAGCTTTGCCATTCTGTTACACGATGAGAGATAAATAATTCCCTATGTGTTTTCCTGCCACTTTTAATGATGAATTGTAATTAGATTTGCTGCCAGCAAGTGCAACTGGCTCAGGCATCTCATGTGCCATGAGGATGTTGTGTGCTGAAGCACAGCTCTCAGAAGAGATGTCCTCCCAGGTCCTACAAACAGGGCCCTGCACGTTTCCAGGCCTACCAGTTCAGGATTGCCTGTATGCTTCAGAAAACCTCTTAAATTCTGGTGGAAACCATGTGTGGTTTTTAGTGGTATTTTGATAATGTGGCTCTGCCAGGAGACATGTATGCTGGGGATTTCCTTCTCCTCACAGATGGCTGTGGAAAAAAGGCTTTATAATTTATTGATAATTTTTTTTTGAGGTGTTGTGCACAGAGAAGGGTCCAAAGCATTGCGCTTCACTCTGATTGATATGCAGAAGAAATTTTAGCAGGGAGAAAGGGTGTTATTTTGAATAATTAAAAAACCCACCCCCAAAAACCCCAACCTCTTGAAGTAGTAGATGTGTAAAATTAATGTATTTTTAAAAGTCAGTGTAAGTGCTTCTAAATGTGTCCACTGTATCATTCTCTGCCCACGCAGTTGCAGCATTTCTCAACACGTACGAGCAGCCCTGTCTCTGTTGTCAGAGCTGAGCACGGCCGCCATCAGCTCCAGTGCCCAAATCTCACCTGGTTTCTAAACCTCAGAAACTACTCCAAGACTGCACCAGGCTGTGGGTGCAATAATTTGCTTTTTGTGGCTACAAGAGGTCATGCTGAAACAGCTGCCCAGTGTGGTGCCTTCACTGCTGGTTATCCCTGCCAGTAGGGAGGAAAGGCACCTGGTAATGGGTTGAGAGACTCTGGGGCTGGATGGGGGATGTCCTGTACAGAGGTGAGGAACTGTACAAAGGTGAGATGAAACTCTGTCATTTCCAGCCACCCTTTCTTGCTGCACTTCCTGGGACATGGCCTGCAATCAGTTTCATGGAATATAAGTTACTGGAGATAGCTTAGGTTTGCATATTATGTAGTTTTTAATTTACAACACTCTCTGGTCTACAGAGGTATTACCCATCATAATTTAAAATACTTACATTTCAAGTTATGGATTAGAAAGGGAGAGAAATTTAATTGCAACATTATTTCTTTTTGGAGGCACATTTCTATTCCTGCCTATTCTCAGATTGGGGTGCAATTACAGAGCTCAGGTTTCCTTTGCCCTCTTTGATTGCCAGGCAGTCAGACCCCTGCCTTTCCCCACCTCCCAGCCCTGCAATTTAGCTGCTGCTCTGCCATGACACTTGGCTCTGGTTTAATTATGATGATCACTCACTGCAGAAAGCTGTTTCAGGGGGGCTGAGGGCTGGGTTCTTTGAGCCCCTCCTGCTTGAAGGTTCTCCTGGAGCCAGGGTTGCTTGACAAAGCTGTGCCCAGCAGGCTTTGCACCCAGCAGGATGGATTTGCATCTCATGGGAGAAGCATGTTAGGCTTAAAACCAGGATCAAGCGACTGTGAAGCTGCCAGATGTGCAGGATGCAGGAGAGAGTCTGGAGCTATTAACCATCAGTTTTCTGCTTTCTCGTTCTGTGTTAAACCAGGTCTTGGATGTTTTTTGCTTTCTCCCTGTGGCAATTGGAGCCTGTGTGTTCTGCAAGGACCCCAAGCAGGAGCTCCATGCCTGCCCACATCCCCACTCCCCAGTCCTGCTCCTGGCCCTCCCCCAGCCCACTCACACTGACTCATCCTCCTGCCCCGCTGCACCTTCACACACTGCTCTTGCTGCTTCACCTCTCCCTTCATCACTCCTGCTTTCTTTTTTTATTTTATTTTTTTAAAGCCTCTCGAAGGACTTAAAAATCAAACCTATTTTTTCTTGCCATTCCCCTTGTCCCCTGGGGATAGCAGTGAATGGCAGCCTCTTTCCATGCTTGTTTTTCACCTCATACTCTCTGTGGTTCAGTCAAGATATCAGCCAGCTTGTGAATCTGTCTAGGTGCTTTAGGGGATGGTGCAGAGGTCCCTGAGATCTTTAAAACTTTGTTCTCCTTTAGTCCTGGGTCCCACAGCCCAGCTGGATGAGCACCTCTCTTGGCTATCATTTTCTTGGTGGTGGGATACCAGGTAGGAGCACAAGAAGTGTTATTTTTAAGCTGCTTCTGCTAAATGTCATAACTGCACTGTCGTTGAACTTTTAATGTTTTGGGAATCGTTGATATCAGACCATCTCTCTCATCTCTTTTTCTGAATCAAAGGGTCTTTTGCTGGGGTTGCCCTGGTGCTTCCCTGTCAGTAGCTGCAGCAGGGCTTGGTGGTGGCAGGACTGTGTGGCCCTCCTTACAACCTCTGCTCCACAGGCAAAGGGGCTTTGGGTTGGGGAAAAAACAAGCAGCTCCCATTTGAAAGTTTGCAGTGGAAAGCAGCCTTGGGATGAAGAAGGCAAGAAACAGGGTGGGAGATATGCCATGGATGCAAGGGGACAATTAATTTCCAGCAGTCATTGTCCCTGCCCCACCAGAGTTCTGACAAAAGCAAGTAATTTGGCTGTGGCTGCACTGGGCTTGCAGCAGACACTGAGTGTATGAAAAGGATAAAACCAGAAGAATAATAGTTTTTTCCCCATGTAAATGTATAAAAGAATGTTTTTTAATGATGGCAGTTCCCCACCTGTAAGGGAGAAAGGGCTAAGCCATTTTATATGCAGCAGCCTGGGAGACATTTCTGGCAGTTTGGACTTTGGTCAGGAAAGACTCTTATGGAAAAAATCATTATCTCTGTGCTTGTACTCTGGTCTTTCTGCAAGAGAAGGAAAATTTGAGGAGCAAACCACAACTGTCCTCTTCCCAGTGCCTTTCCAGTGGCAATTCATAAGGATGACTGGGATGGAGTTCATCTGATGCAGCATCTTCCCAGGGTGAGCCAGCCCTGCTGCCCTGCCTTCAGACCAAGGGCAGTTGAGCTGCCCTGGCCCAGCTGACCCCTTCTCTACTCCCTTTCCCACCCCTCACCCCCTGAATAAGAAGAGGGGGGTCCTCCAGGCCCTGGGAAATGTAAGGTCCTGGCATTGATGATGCTGCACTTGATAAAAAAATCACAATATTTAGCCATTGCAAAAATATGTCAGAGTACAGAGGGACAGTTTTGAGGCAGCACAGGCTTTGCTGTTTGGTGTAACATTAGCCTCTGTTCAAAGCCCATTAATGTGCACTTGAAAGATGACATTTAATTCTCCTCTGATTTTTCCTTTTCCCTCCTTCTCTGTTTCTCAGTTCCAGTTTCTTTTATCTCTGGCCTGTCACAAGGCTTGGCTTTTGCTCCCCAAGGCTGTAATCTCAGAGCAAATAGCCTTTGCTGATACACTTTGTACCAGCTGAGGAGCAGCTCTGTGTGCCTTGGGAGATCCGGTTTGGCCACACGTAGCATTTACAGAGTGAATTTGTTGAATTTATTTAAACAACTTTTGTATCTTCTCCCTACTTGAAAATTGGTAGATGCTGGGGTGCCAGAGCCAGCTATACTCTGGAGAGGGAGAAGGGAACAGCTGGGTTTTGTTTGCTGCCTGTAGCCACTGTAGCAGAAGTGCAGGAGGGCACAGTCCCTGCCATGAGTGTCCCAGAGCTCCAGGATCAAGGAGGACTGGAAAGTGAAAGCTTGAAACAGTTGGTGGGGAAGTAGAGGGATGGTGAGGTGATGGGAATGATGGGGCCATGCAGCACTCAGGCCACACAAGCACTTCTTTCTGTGTGTTTTTGGTCTACTCATCTCCCTGTTGCATGTGTGCATGGGAAATTCCTCCCTGCATCCCTGATGGAGCATATCCATCCTGAGATGATGAATTCAGTTGTGAGCTTGATTATTTTCTAGCACGAATGAGTGTGGGTCATTTCAACCTCAGTCCTGTGGAGCAGTGCTAGGGCCGCAGGTGTTTCTGTGCCACTTGAGCTACTCAAGCTGAGCTGTTTGCTCAAAGCCAGTAAAGCACATCTCTTATATTTTGCTTTCCTGAGCATCCCCCAGCTGTAGGGACTGTATTGGTCACCCTAGTATTTTATTCTTTAGTTTTAAAGCTTTACTGAAGCATTTAATTTCTGTAAAACTCATGCTTTTTTTGGTCTTTTAAAGTTTTATTGAAAGTCTCTTGCACGAAGGAGGGTGGTGGAAGCAACGTTAGCCATCAGTCCTTACAAATGACTCATCTCTGTTTCAAGGTATTTCAGGTTAGCACAGGCTGATGGAGCCTGTCAGCAGGAGATAGGCCTGAGGGGATTTGAAGCTGTGCAGGGGGATGTCAGACATTTGTACTCCCACACTTTCACAGGGCTTTTGAAAATGGGTTTCTACAAAGCATCCACCCTCCCCTTTGTATTTATTCCAGGAGGGGAACAAAATACAAGGCTGTATGGATCCTGGAAAAGATACCCACATTCATGGGAGCATTTAGGAGCAAACCCAAAGCAAGAGAACATGGCATGACTCCTGACTACTAACCAATGTTTGTATTTACTAATTACAATTGCTTTGATGTGCTCCACTGCTGGTCACTCAGCAGCTGAGGCTCTGTGGCCCAGCAGCTGCTTACGTGGAGGGTTCCCCCAGGTGGTGCCTCCTTTCTGGGTGTGACAGACCTGAAGCTCAGGCCTCTCCTTTTGGGCAAAGCAAAGGTTGTCACTCCCTCTTAGCAGCGGAACAGCACAGCCCAAGGCACTCACCCAGGGTGAAATTCCTATTGTTCCAGGCCTGCTATTCACCTGCCCAGCCCATGGGGTACCCAGAGACTCCTTTTGCAGGCTGCCTGTGCAAAGTCCTCTGGGGCAGGGAGTCTGCAGTGCCAGTTGTGGTAGAGGTTTGGGTGAGTTCCTGGTGGTTCCATGACAGTTTCCCTCTAGGAGATGATGCACTCACAGTGCTGGGCTGATTTGTGCAGCTGCTGTGCAACATTGATGAAGCCCACAGTGTTCCTGGTGAGCTCATTGAGGAGAGATTTGGGCTCCAGAGGATCCCATTGAGTGAAAGCAGTTGTTGCAGTGTTTGAAAAAATGATCTATATGGTGTTTACCTCAAACTCAGAAATTGCTGTGAGATGAGAAATTGCTATTTGCCTAAAGTTGGTTGTCAGGCATCCTTGCCCTGTGGGTCCTTGAGGGTCGTGTGTCCTGCTAGAGAAGTGCCCAGTGAGAGGTGGCTCTTGAAACTCCAGCCAGCTCCCCTGTGTGGCATGTAAGGTATCTCGGAGTAATTCTGGTCCTTGTCCAGCTGGAGCACAACTCCATTTATCTCCGGGTCAGGATCATGTTCCCCAGGCACCCTGATTTGGGGCCAGGCTGGCTGCCCCGGGCAGGGGATGCAGTGTCAGCTGAAATGACAATTTACTTCCATGTGACACCTGCTGGTAAGAAAAGGCACGGCTGTCCTTGGGAAACGAGACCTGCTCGTGCCTCTTTGTTTTTCCAAACAGCAGTCATTTCTTACACCCTTCCTCTGCGGGGTTTATTGATGCTCCTGGTTGGTATTCTCAGCGTTCTGACTAATTTTGGCAGGTTGGAAAGTACTTTTATCGGGGCGCTTATGCATACAGGATGTATCTCTTTAGGTGTTTGATTTTATTATTTTTTTAAATTCTGCAGAAAATGGGCTTTCGAAAAGGCCCACCCCTAAACTAATCAAACTTCTAATTACTTCAGTGCCAACAGAAGCTGCTCTGAACGTGAGCCAGTTCAATGACCTGAGAGCAGTGAGTGCCTGGCACACAGAGACTGGCATTATATCCATCCACATTTTATGTGGAAAAAGTAAATATGCTGGCTGCAAAAGAGATATTCTGTGTGCAGCCCTTGATAGTGTTTGTGGTGAGGACTGCTCCCTGGTTACAGTGCAAACACTGACTTCCTGAAGGCCTCTCTCTGCTTATGCAAATCCTCCTGAGCTTATCCTGAAATCCAGCATCACCCTGAGAGCACTGGCAGGTTTCAAACATGGCCCCAAGTGCTGCTAAGGTTGTGAACCTCTGATTTACAGTGTCACTATATTCTTTGGCTGGCTGTTTAAGAAGAATATCATTCAACAAACAGTAGTTGAATGCATTCATGTCAAGTGAAATCATTCCTTTAAGAGTTTTGGTTGTCAGGTATTCATTAAAGCAGGTTTCACATCAAAATGATCGTCACTAATACAGTGAAAACATCTTTTAGAGCTTTCAAGATTTTCATGTTGCATTGTATAAATGCTGGATCTCCACTGGTATGGAAATGTCTTCCTGGACCTACACAGTAGGTATGAAACTGTGGTCCCCTTCAGAAGAAAATGAGTATAGTATGTCAGTGTGGTAGGAACAAGGACGTTCCTGAGAGTCCTCTATGTAAATAGGGTGCAATGGATTGTAGCTACCACTTCAGCATAGCATTCCCATCGCTTCTGCAAGCTGTTTTCCACCTTGTAAACACTAAAAATTGGAGTTTGTATTTTTATTATTTCTGTTAGGTGAAAATTGTTGTTCTAACTTCATTAAAAAAAAAAAAAAAAAAAAGGTTCCTGAGTTAAAAGGGAGTTCTAGCTTAAGAAATGGAAAGTAAGTAGCAATCTAGTAGCTTCAGATTTTGAATGCTTTGGAGAATTTCACTCATCTGAGAGACTGCTAAATCAGCATTTAGTACAAACCAGTCCCTTTTTGCTTGTCTCAGGCTAGAAAAACCCAGAGGAAACTGCTAAGGCTGAAATGGCAGGGGCTTCCAAATTCAGGTTAATGGGACCAGCAGCAGGCCCAGCTCTCCCTGAAAGTCAGTCAGGTACCTAAATACAGATGGAGGCAGCTCACTTCAGACTAGCTATTTTTGAAGCTCCTGGCCCTGGTGTGTGAATTGATGGCATTTCAGTTGCAAAGAGCAGATGGTACTCGCTAGTGATCCAGGACAGCTTTTTTGCATTAGTGTCAAAAATAGATCAAGTGCCAGCTGTAGCTCTTTTGGGTCAGTGGAGGTAAATTCACAAAGTGATGTGCACGATATTGCAACAGACTAGGGAAAAATCAGGCGTTCCTTTTAGGTGCACGAAGTGCTTTCAAATGTCCTAAACTGCTGTTTCTCATGTTTTTGCACAGCTCAACCCCAAGTGTGTCTCACTCAGGATGAACTAAAGTGCCTGGTGCCATAACAGCATTATTCTGCATCGCTGTAGCTTTCAGGGTGGTGCAATTCAGGGTTTGCATCCAGCTCTTGGAGGCAGCTTTGGCTGTGCTGTGGTGGGGCACTTCCTAGGGACACGGTCCCTTCCCAACCCTGTGAGCTGGAGAACTTGCTGCATTCCCTGGAGCTGGGGGGAAGAAGGATCTGCCGTGCCCTCGTGTGCCTTCCCAGGAAACCTGGCTTCAGAGGTGCTGCCAAGCTGATCTGCCTGAGAGCAGGTGGCCTAAAGAGGAGTTTGAGAGTGTTTATGTTTATTAGAAAACCGGAGGTGATTCTGATTCTCAGCCTCCTGCTCGTTTTATGTCTTGCTGAAGTTTTGCTGTATTTTAGTGAGAAACTACAGAAAGGTGGTGCAGCATCAGCAAGGATGATCTGTTCTTGTTAATTTAATTGGGCCATGGCCTCTTTTTTTTTTTTTTTTAAGAAAGCTATGATGCGTGAGGAGGAGAGTTTGCATCATTTAAGGCAAAAAAATGAGTTGTGTGTAGGAAAGCTGGTCCACTGGCACACCCTGCTGGCTTCTAGCGAGAGTGTACAGGAAATGCATGGCTACACATTTTATAAAGTGGCAGCATTTCTGTCTTTTTATAACCTAAATTAACATTTTTTACCATGGTGTCTCTCTTGGTTTACATTTCTGAAAGTGATGTGTGAGCTGCACAAGTCAGGGAGGTTGCCTGGCCAGGAATGCTCCCGCAGCAGATTCCAGTACTTTTGGAAACCTCTACCAGATCCATGTGCTCACCAAAACGACTTCATCATGTAGCTGAAACTGCTAACATCTAAAGTAGGGTGTATAAGACACCTCTCAGTGTCCTAAGAGAGGTAAACAGCACTCTGAGCTTGACCATTGCTGGGACTTTTCCACGTGAAGAAAAATACCAGAATAGCAACACAGAGAAAAAAAAACAAAAACAACTCCTCTTTGATTCTGCTCTGGAATCTCTCCCAGATGCCCATGTGATGATTGCCTCCATATGACTTTCCATACAAAAAAAAAAAAAAAAAAA